>JARFIW010001344.1:0-600000 GCA_036346225.1 Platerodrilus igneus
AAGCAGTATCAGGATCTTGATTTAGATCAGTATCAGGATATTGATTTAGAGCCCTGAATTGTAAAATATTACAATAAATTTTATTTAATAATATAACTTACGTTTATGTGTAGATCGGCTATTATTCGATGCACAAATTTGGTACTTTCAAATTTTTACTTATACTAAATTATAAACTTTTCACTAATTAATACTGTCATCTAAATTTCTACTGCATACTGACGTGATTCTTGCCTTGTTGTAAACGAACTAAATGTTTATTCATTCTCCATTGTATTTATAAGCCTTTCTATCAATGTTTTAATTGGTGCGCGTCGCGTGTTTAGTGATAATCTCCGCCTATCTCTGTAGTCCTTGGGATTTCTCAATTTACCCGGTTTCAATTGTTGTACTTTCGTTCTATTCCTCACATCTACATTCAATATATCACAGTATCTTCTTAAAATTTCCAAATATCCGTTGCAACTCTGTCACGTATCTCTATTTGTCGTTTAAAAGTCCAAAACTTGTTGTACAATTAACCTTCTAGTGTTTATTTGTTATTAAAGTATGTTGGTTTTCTGAACAAATGTACTGTTTTTGGTCACGTATTTAATGACGTATTAGAATGCGTTTTCTTATACATGCATTGATATTTTCGATGAAATTATTAAATATCCAGAATGCCAGTTTATCTATCTTTCCCGATAATACATTTATATTGATGCAATTAGTTGCGTTTAAAACCTTATCTTAAAACATATTACACGACGTACACATTATTATTTTTGCTAAATGGTATCGGATTATTGAAAAATGAGCTTCTTTCTTATGCATTAAATCAAATATACTATATATACAGTGTGCTCGCAATTGACTCTTTCTAAAATAGTCGATTTACTCCTATAATAGATGGAATTATTTGGTTTTCTTAAAGTTAAAATTACTTATATCTATCCTACAACCCCTATGACTTAATCTACTCTTAAACTACCCCCTTACAATAGCATATTATATATATATATATATATATATATATATATATATAGATACACTTCAATAAATGATGCAATAACAGCAACAAAAACCAACTTGTGTATATTTTATATTTAATCAATGCAACGATGTAGTGCAAGAACAAAAAATCCTGCGGAAGGATCGTATGAGGTGTGGAAGCGACGGTTACCTACTCTTGTTCTACAATTACAAACAACGTTAGCACAGTAGCAGCTGCCATACTCCACAATATTGTTATTGAATATAAAGAACAGCAACAACCGCTGGATCCTGAGCATAATTTAAGTAATGTCGATTTTGATGAGAACATCAATAGCGATCCTCCTGAAGAAAACAATTTAAATAATGTAACAGATTTCTTACTGCTTGAATATTTTACCAGTCGTGTAAATAGGCATTGATTTTTATTGAAATTATTTTTACAATTGTTATATAAATAAACGTAAAAGAACATGCAAGTTATGTATCCCCCAATTTACCTATATATAATAAATAATAGAATATAATAGGAATTATTAGAAGTTGTTAAATAAATCATAAGTCAATTGCAACAATGTAATACAAGGATAAACCAGACAGGTTATTAACAATTCATGAGAACGGATATGCAACTTTGTATCCGAGACGACAGTGATACTGCAAGTGGCGGATCTCAGACGGTTAACATACCGCAATTACCTAGAAATAAGATTGTTACAATGTAATAAAGTGTAGAATTAAGAGTAAAACAGACATAAAATATGCAAGTTCTCACAGCCATGTGAGGGGGCAGGATATTATAAAAAGCCCGGGAGCTCAAGGCCCGGTAGTCAGTCTTCGAACTCCATACTTCGTTGTTCAAGCTACTCAATTGAGTCAGTCTGAGTACTACAGCTTTTGCTTTGTTGTTTACCTGGACTACTCGCCCTAGTTTAATTAATTAATTAATTTCGATTTAAAGTTATTTTATACAGTTATTCAAAATTCCATGATAATTTCTGTTGAAGATAAATAAATTGTTAAGAAGTTTGGAAACGTTTTTTAAAAACATCGCTCCAAAGGCCCGAACCTTAACTGGCTCAGCCGTACCGATGTCAAAAGGGCACGAAAAATCCAAAAATCGGAAGATTGGTGACCAAGAGTTTCAATTCGCAATTTTGACAGAACCCAAACAAGGTTGGAGGAAGTACAAGAATCGACCAAATCCAGCAAAACAAACCAACGTGAAGTAGATACAAAATCGATCGAGCACACAAAAGAAACAGATGAAGAAATTAATGTAAGTTCATTTTCTTAAAACCAAATTGATTTCACAAACTATAATTGATATATGCTAGTTTTATTATTATTATATGTACAGTATTTTATTTTATGCCAATATTTTTTGAAAATAGTTTACAAAGAGAAATTATTTTCAAACGAAAATTTATTTTCAGAAAGTTTATTTTATGAGACTTGAATTTTAAAGAGATTTTTTTAAGAGCAAAAGAGACTTGATTTTTAAGAGTTTTCATTACAATTATTAAAACAAACCGAAAAATAAACCAAAAATAACTGACGCACATCCATTAATACCAAACGTAACCGAAGTACGAATAATTATTAAATTAACTAGTGCGATACAAAAACGCCACGGTTAATCTAGTAAACTAAAAGCAGAACTCCATCATATGACACCAAAGCTAAACGTAATTCCTATAAATTTTACTTCTATCATAACTTTATAAATTACAGCAAAGCACTCAGCAAATCTATTGTAATTAAAAACCAGCGTGCAAATTTATAAAATCCTTAAATAAGATAAGACCGGTGAATGAAACGTTGTTCATTAAAAACGCAACAGAAACGATTTACTCCAGACTTAAAAACCTCATTAGTGAAACGATTATTTAAAAAAATAACTTTCAGAACCTTTTCTATAAATTAAAGAAACGCATTTTGCATTAAGATCTATAAGTAATTAATCCATCTCGAAGTAAAATAAAACGCATTAAACGAACACTATTCATCACCGCAAACCTATATATAAATTACATTACGGAGAAGCTATTTATTCCAGTACAATACTGAATAAAGTTAAACGTTTATCATAAAAGCTATAATTAACCCATATTAAAACGCGTATTGCAAAATTTAAAGCTACATTACGGAGATATCTAAAAATAATCAGGCGCAACATTAATGCAAGTATTTAACGAAGTAAAAAAGCGAATTATCTAATTCCCACACCAACTGAAAATAACACCTTTCAGAAAAGTACCTCCAATAAGTGTAATTGCATATTATACAGCACTTACGCAATTAAATAACCAAGAGACTAAATTATATCTTCAAGTAGACATAACTTTGTGATTAAATTACAAAAATAAAGTGTAACAAAGTAATTAACTAAAAACCTGCAAGTTATATTTAGAATTCAAGGAGATGAGACAGACGAACTATACATTTATGCAGTTCAATTAAAACCCACAGGAAAGATATAATTACAATAGACTGATAAAGTCAGCAGAACTGAACGAAGACAAAACCATAACTGACGCAAAACATACAAAGCGAAGTAAATACCGCGAGAAATTATTTATTCACACCATATTTTTTCAGGAAGCAAAACTCAAAAAGAACTCACGACAAATTAACGCCCGCGAGATAGAAACAAGCAAATAGAAGACTGCAGCAATTAAACCAACATTATCGAGTATAAATCCCACAAACTAATTACCGCACCGTGTAACCAAGTACAAATAACAGCAACTACGATTCTAAAAATAACCCGACGCAATCTAAACTAAAAATTAATAAATCCAAACCAAAAATAACGATACAAATAGAGAAATATACCTCAATTTTTACAAAATTTAAAATTTCCCAAATGCGAAAGCAACCCTTAACCATAATGAGTGGAGATATGAAACTTTACCTTCAAACAATTCAAATCGTTGATAGCCAGCAAGGCCATCTCAGAAACTTTAATGGAGCATGCGAAATGTTTCTGAAAACCTTCTACAAACCCAGAGATAACGAAAGGAATTCATTGCTTTTAGGCCTGATAATAATCAAACTGACCGGAAGGGCACTAACCTTAATTGCCAGTAGGAACGATCTACAGGAATCGCAAGACTTTAAACAAATACTAATCGTATATTTCGGAGACCAACGTAACATAAAATGCCTGGTACGAGACCTGATAAACCTTAGAATGGAAAACAACCAATCCCCATATCAATTCGTAATGAAATGCCAAGACGTGAGAAATCTAATCTTAACGAAATTAAAAATTGAAGAATCCGATCAAAATATTCGACATTTAAAAACAAAAATGTACGACGAAATGACACTGGACACATATATAAACGCTTTACCAGAACCACTATCAGATAAGTAGTGAGGTAAGGCAGGTCCTAATTCAAAACGTGTTCAGACGTATTTTCCATATGTAAAATACACGTGCACCGTTTTGAATTAGGATCGGCCCTATATAATTTTAATGTAAAATAGTTGTGAAAACATTTCAATGTAAAATAGTTGTGAAAACATGAATTCTTATATACTTTCAATGTAAAATACTTGTGGGCACGTTTTGAATTAGGATCGGCTTTATATCACTTTCAATGAAACATATTTCAAAACACACGTATGTTGAAAAATGTAAGTGTAGAGAAAAAATGTGTGTAGCTGTTTTGAATTCGGTTTTCTAGCGAGAAGTTACACGTGCACCGTTTTGAATTAGGATCGGCGTTATATACTTTTAATGTAAAATGTGAAAACCTGAATTCTTATATACTTTCAAATGTAAAATACTTGTGGGCACGTTTTGAATTAGGATCGGCTTTATATTACTTTCAATGGAACATACATACTTCGTAACACACGTATGTTGAAAAATGTAAGTGCAGAGAAAATGTGTGTAGATGTTTTGAATTTGGTTTTCTAGCGAGAAGTTATAAAGTATGACAGATGCAAAATATGGCATTCAAGTCAATTGTGTTTAATTAAAGTGGATTCTGATTTATGTTTAGAGGCTGCAAATACACATGGGCCGGTTTCAATTCAAAATGTGTTCACTTTTGTGATTGGTTGAAAAGTGGGTTGGCAAAGTACGCAGATGGTGGTAATCTGCTATATAAGGAGATTGCTCCTAATATTAATTTAATTAGTCAAAGGAAAGCAATATGGATTTTAATACTCTTAATAAAGCCACATATCGCAAACCTTATGTAAATTCAAAAGATCTTGTAGTGAATAAGAGGTTTGAAGTTTTAAAAGTGGAAACAATCAAGACAAAATATGGAGAAAGAGTATTAGTGGAAACAGAAGAGTTCAAGAGTATATTGCCATTGAGATATTTTGAATACCTTCAAGCACATGGAGTGAAACAATTAAATGAAAGTAGTGGCTCAAACAAACACGTATACATAACTAGTAAGGGATCGATCGGTCTAACTGTCAACATAGAATTTTCAGAATAATATGTCACTAATCTAAGAAATTAGTTTATTATTATAATAATATACATCTTGTTCTTTACTGTTTAAATTATTATAACACATCTAAGTCGATTGTATAAAGAATGATGTATTAAATTAAAGTGGGTTCTGATTTATGTGCGTTTTACTTTGAGTTTATTACCTTATTTAGAGAAAGTCTTGTTTCAAAAGAGAAACTTTTATAAAATACTTTTATATTTTACAAATTGTTGAATATTTTGATCTAACTATTTATAAATGAAAAAGTATTTATTAACTCCCGTGCTTGAAGTATCTGCTGCTCCCTCGCAGCTAGTTCCTGTGTTTTTTGCTTTATTATTTCTAGCTCCAAATCTATACGACGCAGTAGCTTCTCTCCACGCTTTTTAAATGCGTTAAGCAACTCTACTGTGTCATCTTCGTAGGATTTGTCATCTTCACAGCAAACAGCCATATTAGATTCTGTACATAACTTTTTCTTAGCCAACATGTTTTTGCCTGATCTGTGAGCATAACATAAAAGATTATTGTAGGTTTACCTTTTCTTTTGTATACTACCTGACGTTTCTGAGAGGATCAGAGTGTGTCAACGATCCGATGATAGCCTCAGAATTTCCAGAATGGTTTTTAGATCTAATGTAACTTATAAATTAGTAGTGTTTTAAAAACACATGTATAAATGTGAAAAAGCACTTACCGTGATATATCTATTACGTCACTATCAAAAATAGCAGCAGTGTCGAGTTGAGGCGAAAAAGAACTAAAAACTTCTTTAATCAAGTCTTCGTCAGAATGTAATATAATTTGCTCTAGAACTTTTACGTTGGTACTATTACAATTTTTGATTGATGATAAGTTACTCATTTTTAAAAGTTGCTAGTAATAGCAACTAATAATTATACAAGAGATCTGATTGAATACTGTTGGTAAAATCTACGTGAAGTATTTATATTAAATAATAAACTGATCTGTTAGAAAAAAATTAAAAATTTGCATCGTTTTCTGAAAAAATTCAGCTCTGTAATCTATTCTAATGAACAAAACAGTATGTAAACGAATATAATTATACCTCAGCAGAAATAATGAATTAGATTCATTGTCTGAAAAAGAAATTGCAATGAAGGCACATAATAGAAAACCTAAATTAGATTAATTTCGTTTTAGATTACCGCTGACATAATTTATATGCATATATAGGTAATTGTGTGTTTACGCGATTTATGCCGAATAAGAAATTTTTTAAAGGTACTGCTCAGCAGAAATAATGAATTACATTCATTGTCTGAAAAAGAAATTGCAATGAAGGCACATAATAAAAACCTAAATTAGATTAATTTCGTTTTATATTACTGCTAGCATAATTTATTTTCCATAAAAAAATTAACAAAAATTGACTTTATATGCATCTATAGGTATATAGTAATTTGTGTGTGTGTGTATGTTTACGCGAATCATGCTGAATAAGAAATTCTTTAATTCTATCAACGTACTGGAAAATGTTTTTCTTAATATCGGGTTCTTAAAAAAACATGAGTGCGTGTAAATTATTATATTTTTCTTTAGATTAATTTCGTTTAAAATAATGCAATGCAAATGATCCTTAACTAGTAATATATATAGAATAAGTTTTAGATTACCGCTGACACAATTTATATTCATATATAGGTAATTTGTGTGTTTATACGATTTATGTCGCATAAGAAATTCTTTAAAGGCACTGTTATATGATAAAACTGCAGAATGTTTTTTAATACTGGGTTTTTTAAAAACCATGAGTGCGTGTAAATTATTAAACAAAGACGGTTTAATCTGAGACATTTTTTCAAAAATTTGCTTTGTTTTTTATTAAAAGATTTCACATGTAACCATAAAAAATTGCGTTGTAATGATAGTGTATTTTCTGTACACACATCATAAATCAAAGGTCGTATAAAACATTTTTATTACTATACTGCAAACAAGAAATTTTTTGTCGTAAACGCAGCTGAATGAAAAATGATGTTGTATGCTAATTCTTTTTACAGTTGTTTTGCTTACGTCAGATGATATTTTTATATAAATAGTAAATAGAGCTATACGTATATTAAGTAGTGTATTTGATTTGTATATAATCATGAATTCTGAAACCGAGTCCGCGATTAGTAGCGCTATTTTGAGATTAACTGTAAAATGCGTGAATCTAATTAAATCAGTGAATGAAATAACGAAACACATTTTAATTATCAAAGCAAATATTAGTATATTGAAGCTTGCTATTAGAAATAAGGTATACGAAGACAATCGACAAGAAAATCCTAGTAGGCTGGAATCTAATTTGGCACATCTTAAAAGCTACCTTGTACGATTGAGGCACTTGAAACGCTCTTTGGAATATCGTGGTAAAGGTGTTGATGCAACGCTTTCTAGAGGTCATACTCGAAAAAATTTGATTTGGCATGATGTACAATCATGTTTTGGAAGTCGAATAATTACGGGACTTATTACCAATTTAAGTTATAGAGATCCTCTAGTGTTCTTAGACAAGGCGTTCGCTAGTTTTAAACGCAAGATTGTTGCTTGCTTAAAAAAGTCAATGTTGAAAGTTTATGTAATATTGACCGCTAACTTTGTTAAGCCTACAACTGGCGAAATAGATTTGAAAACGTTTCCTACTGCAAATCGTCACATCGATGTAAATACCAATCTCAAGCGGTGGTATAAGGAGAACGTATTGAACAAGATTTCGAAGCGATTAGAAGAATTTTGCAAGAAGGATTCTGGTTGGGCAATCCAAGAAGTTTTACACTTGAAGGTAAATATAAACAATCATGATCCACTTAAAGGAGGGTGTTCAACGTTTATACCGGTTCCGGACTTTATAAAAAAAAAAGCTGTGGTAAATGTAATAAATAACGACCAACATTGCATTCTTTGGAGCTTGGTTTCCGCTTTATATCCTGCTAAACAAAATAGTCAGAGAATATCTAGCTATCCACATTTTGATTCAGTATTACGCTACAATTCAATTCAGTTTCCAATCGCATTAAAATACATAAAAAAAGTTGAGAAGCTTAACAATTTCGCAATTAACCTATATTGTATAGAAAATACTAAAATACTACCATTTTGTTTAAGTGAAAATTTTAAAAAATGGAACCTATTAATCTGTTAGTTTTAAATAATGATTTCTTACAATATTCTCGTCCGACAAATGCTAATGAGAATCACTTTCATTTTACTTGGATTAAGGATATGTCAAAATTATTTGCAAAACAGTTGTCTTCACATCACCATAGAAAATTTTTTTGTTATAGATGTTTAAATAATTTTAGTACAGCAGCATTACTTAAGCGTCATTCGAATTATTGCGAAAAACAGAATACTTGCTCAATAAGATTACCCAAAGAATCCGAAAAGTATCTAACATATAAACATTTCCACTATCAAGAAAATGTATCATTTGTAGTTTATGCAGATCTCGAATGTATATTAGAACCATGCAATGAGTCGGAGGTAATACTAAACACAGTCTCTTACCAAAGGCATATACCTTTTAGTGTAGCGTACTATTTGAAATGCTCGTATGATAATAAATATTCCAAATTTCAATTGTATCGCGGAAAGGATTGTATAGAATGGTTTGTTGCTCAATTGAAACTGATTTCAGAAACGACTAATAAAATTTTCTGTAACCCAAAACCTATAAATCCTTTAACAGAAGAACAAAAGTTAGCATTTAAATTTGCCCTTCACTGTCACATTTGCAATAAACCTTTTAGTATAGATGATATTAGAGTTCGCGATCACTGCCACTTTACAGGTGAATTTCGAGAAGCGGCTCATCAAGATTGCAACATCAATTATCATAATTTTTATATGATACCGGTAGTTTTTTATAACTTATCAGGCTACGATTCGCATTTCATTATTAAAAAAATCTCGTTAGAGTTTTCAGGTTCGTTAAACATTCTACCAATAAATAAGGAAAAATACATATCTTTTACAAAATATGTAAAAGGTATGAAAGTTAGTTTTAGATTTATCGATTCATTCTGGTTTATGGCATCTAGCATCGAAAAATTAGCTTCCTACTTAGATGATAATAAAAAATCCATCACCAGGGAAAATTGTAACACCGATAATGAGTTTCAGTTACTTACGCGTAAAGGCATATTTCCCTACGATTACATTAACTTTTGGGATAGGCTCAATGAAACCGATTTACCCTGTAAAACAGCATTCTTTAATCGTTTGCGCAATGAAGAAATCTCAGATGAAGACTACAATCATGCTAAACACTAGGGGACTATTCAGACCTATATTTAAAAGCAGATGTACTGCTCTTGACTGATATATTTGAAAACTTTAGAAAAACTTGTATGTTCACGTATAAGTTAGATCCGCTTCACTACTTTACGGCTCCTGGTTTAGCTCTAGATGCAATGTTAAAAACGACGAACGTTAAACTCGAGTTGCTTACTGATATTGAAAAAATAATGTTTTTAGAACGGGGAATTCGTGGCGGTGTTTCTCAATGTTCGAATAGATATGCTAAAGCAAATAACAAATATATGAATGCAGATTATGATCCAAATTTCGATTCTAAATATTTAATGTATTTTGATGTTAATAATTTATATGGGGCTGCAATGTCTGAATATCTTCCATATGGAGAATTTGAATTTTTAGATGGTACCAGTCCAGATATAGTACGTTTAGACATACTAATATTCCCGATGATTCTGATGTAGGATATATTTTTGAATGCGATTTACACTACCCAGTATCTTTACATGAAATTCACAGTGACTTACCTTTGGCGCCTGAACATATGATACCACCAGTACCTTCTAATAAATCAAACTTAAAGAAATTACTTACAATTTTATATCCAAAACTCAACTATATTATTCACTACAAGAATTTAAAAATGTATTTAAGCTACGGTTTAGAACTGAAAAAGATTCATAAGGTTCTTCGGTTTAAACAAGCCCCTTGGTTAAAAGAATACGTTGATTTGAATACGAAATTAAAACAACAGTCAAAAAACAGTTTCGATATATGCTTTTATAAAAATATGATAAATTCGGTTTATGGAAAGATGATGGAAAACGTACAGAAAAGGAAAGATGTGAAATTAGTGACCGAATGGGAAGGACGGTTTGGAGCTCGTAGTTACATAGCGAAGCCTAATTTTCATAGTTGCACTGTGTTAGACAAAGATCTAGTCTTAACAGAAATGAATAAATTAGAGGTTTATTTAAACAAACCCATTTATGTAGGTTTCTCTATTCTAGATATTTCAAAAACCTATTTATATGAATTTCACTATAGTTATATAAAATCGCAATTTGCTAACAAAGCAAAGCTTCTGTACACAGATACGGATAGTTTGATATACGAGTTTAGCGTTGAAGATATTTACTCTTATATCAAACAAGATATTCATAGATTTGATACTTCCGATTACGTCCTTCATAACAAATATCATATTCCATTATCAAATAAAAAGGTTCCTGGTATTATGAAAGATGAAAACAATGTTGATATCATGTTAGAGTTTGTAGGGCTTAGATCTAAAATGTACACTTACAGAGTTCAGGATAGGATAATAAAAAAGTCAAAGGGATCTTCCTTAGCAAGTATTAAGCAAATTTCTTTTGACGATTATAAGAATGCTTTGTTTTATAAACAGACTGTACAGAAACAGCAATGTTTAATTAGATCACTCAAACATGATGTCTGTACTATTAAACAAAACAAAATTGTTCTTAATCCAAGTGATGATAAAAGAATTCTTAGTACCTCAACCACTGATACTAAACCTTGGGGGTATAACTATACACTCAGAAATGACTTGTAAAGCTTCAACCACTGGCTCAAATAAAGAATGCAATTTATTTTATCTCGATTAACATATAATATTTTTTAGTTATAAAACTTCAGTGTTATGTTTATACCTGCACAAGTACGCCGTTTTTCGTTTTTGGATGTATCTAAAAAATTGGATACCTTTCAATCTGCCCGAGTTTGAACTATATTAGTATAAATGTATTGTAGAGAAAAATAGTAGTAGTAACCGTTCTGTTTATAAAAAATCCAGTTTGTTAATAACATACCAGTTAGTTTATTTGAGAAATGTATAACAAAACTTTTATTTAAAATTGTCAATGTTTATGGCTGTTTACTAAATCACTTAAAATTCAAACATGTAAAAGATATTGTAAAAACATGTAAAAATATTAATAAATAGACTGTAATTGCTAAATGATTTATTGTTTTTTCATAATTTGTAAAGGTACAGTAATAATAATAATAATAAAGTAATTATAATATTCTTATGCTGTTTGTGAGTGGATTGTATTTGACTATCTTATCATGAAGTATAAGGCAATGACAAGATGTATTTGGAAAAACGTTTCTGCTAGTTTCAAATTCTAATCTAATATCGACAGTACCAGATTTTAACGCTTCGTTTTGTCTAGAACAATCTATGACTACTAATGGTGCAATACTTCGTAAATCTTCAGGATTAAAAAGTGGTTCATTTTCCTTTTCGTAGTATGGTTGCTGAAACTGAGCATACACCTCATATAACAACGCAGTCTGTTTATTCTCGAACTTCAAATTTTAGTTATCGTACGGGAAAATTTCTGAATTTAAATATAGTTTCATGTTGGTTAAATAACAATGATCAAAACGACTGTAGTTGCTCATGTATCTATTTTTTCGGTTGGTTTGGAAACCAACAATCACAAATCTTGGTTTTTCTAATTGTGTTGTTGTTTTAATGTTCCATGTATGACGTTGCGTTTCTTGTAGAAGTTGATATTCATGCAACTCCCATCCTCTAAACGGAATATGCAAATCCTGATTTTGTGCAACGCATTCTATTAAATTAATTCGTTGAGTATCATCAACGGCTACATGCGGCATTTTCCATAAAACTTTGTTTAAAACAACTTTTATTTCTTCATCGGGTGTAGGATTAATTATAGCATTAGTATCAAAACTAGAACGTAGTGAAACTAACTCATGACGGAGGTTTAAAATAATTTTTTTAAAATCTTTGCATAATCCGAGAACCATTGAAAGGTTTATTGCAACATTAAAATTCCCATTGGCATCAACTATTTGCGAATCATCCATAGGAAACCACCCAGCGTTTTGTAAATGTTTACTTTGATTGCTATTATATGAAACATATCCCTTCATTATAGACGTTAATCCAGGATTCCAAACACGATCTACAACGATACCACCAATCTCATATCTAATTTCATCAAAAAGCAGCAAAATTCCATTATTTACAAACTTTGCTGTCTGAGACGGCGTTCCATCTGTTCTAATTAATTTGCCTTCTATGTACAGCATGCTCTTCGATGGTAAGGTGTATACATCTTGTTGTTGTATAGGGATTCGAATTTCATCATTATTGTTTAAAGATGTGTTAGCATAAGGTTGATGAGTATGTTTTCAATATTAACAATTGCATTATCGAAGTAAACTTTTCACGCACGTTCAGTTTTCACTATTCATTCTACTTTTTAATTAAATAAATGCAGTCCTAACGATTGTAAAAACTGCCGGTTTTGTGTTGTTAGCGGTCTTGAAACAATCGATAGAGTGTCGATTGCTTTGAAATTTCCAGCATTTATAGCAATTCTTGACATGTTGCGTGCATTATACTTAATACCCATGGCTATTGCAGATTTTTTAAATGCAACCTTACAGTTAGCAGTTCTCCTCTGAAATTAACTAAATTTCCATCTTGATTTAACACTTTAACTATTATTTCATTTATTATACGTGACCTGATTGGTAGATATATAATCGTAGGTGGACACTCGACAATTTTAAAACCTGCAGGTACTTGAGGAAAAAATTCGTGTATTACATGGGCTGGTTTACTATTTAAATAGGATCCACTTGCAATATTACAATCGATTAAAACTGCATTCGCTTTACAAATGTTGATCGCGTAGTCTGCTTGATGCGTGGCATATGCTAGCAATTTTCGCGGATTGAAACCAAGTAGAGAACCAATTGAATCCTTTTTGGTAAAATCCACATCTAGACTACATTTAATACTACATTTAAGTGTATTATTGTCAGCTGTAATTTCTATATACACTGGCGTCTTTCTAGCGCTTCGTGATTGCTTCATACGACCACGCCATCTTTTATCACCTAAAGCTTTTTGAAGATATTTATTAATTTCTCTAATCTCATAAGCACCTTCAGATATTTCTATGAATTCTCCGTTAGATCCATAATAAAATTTATTATTTATTCCTTTTTCTGTTTGGAATTGTGTTATAAGACTCAAAATTTGTTAATCCTAATACGTACTCCGAATCATTATCCAAGTTTATAGGCGGATTAAAATTGCTTGTTAAAACTGAAGTGTTTCCCGTTAGAGTAAAAGTGTACGACATAACAACTTCGTACGCAGTTCTATGCACTACTTAGAAATTGTAAGCATAAATGACCGCAAAACACAGTACCGTACGATTGTTCTTGGTTAATGTTATAAAGAATTTTACATTTACCCCCGCTATTCAAATAACTTATCAACTCTGTTGGCGGTCGCAGGTTTCCGTAGTTGTCATAGTAAATAGCGCTACCACCGTACTTTTTATAAGAGGTCCAATGCGTGCCTAAACCTTCTATTCCATCTAAATTAATTATACCACATTCTTTTAAATTAACTTTCTTGGGAAGATTGTTTCTCATGAACACTCCGCGGAAATATGGTACTTCTAATTGCTTAACAAACTCTATTAATTCTACATTGCTTAGTGCTCAATTAGGTAAAATCAAGTTGCGTTCCTTTGAGGTTTTGCAGGGGCTAAAAAAGACCAACATCTTTTTTATAAGGTTTGATGTACATGCCGTTTCCGACTGCAATGTCCTCCATTGCCTTGTTATGACGTTGTTTTCCGCTAGTTGTTCCTTAGCTATTTTAGTATCTGAAACTGCTTTTGCAACAGCAGCTGCACCTCCAGTAAGAGTACCAAGGGCGCTTAGGCCTGCAAAAATTGGTATTAGTGGTAGAAAACCTCCTGTCTTAGGAATTGATATAATACGAGCTGATTTAATATGCTTCTTTTGTTTTGCTGTTTTGGCAGCCTTAATTGCTATGTTGATTGCATCCATAATATTAGATCCTTTAGCCTTTTTTAAAGCTGTACGTGTTTGTTTGATAATACTTTTAATACCTAGCGTACTTCTTATTTTACGTTTCTTTATCAGTTTTCTTATTTTATTGATATTTTTTGTTCTCAGTGATGCACAGGCACCCATACCAAGTTTTACTTTAGCTTTCATTGCGGTAGCTACTCCAAATGCTGCTACTTTTTCACCTAAAGACAAGTCACCAGAATTTAGTCTTTCTGTAGCTAACTGAGCTAACTTCAAATCTGCTTGATGGCGTTTAGATAGATCCTTTTCTTTGGAGTATGCAATATCGTGCTCCCTACAAGCCTCGTCTAACTTGTTTATTCCCTTGTCTCCCCGAGCTAACCGTTCGATTAGTTTTGTACCCGGACCGCAAAATTTGTAACCCGTAATATGCGCTTCAAATGGTAAATTGTTAATTACAGTATTTAATAGTCCGTTCCCAGTAGTTTTAGAATTATTATATGTAATCATTAGCGGACAACTGTCCTCTCAAGCTGTGCAGTAAATAAATAAAATATTGTGAATTAATGATTCTTTATATACTCGCCGTTTCTTATATATATATAATTCCACTTTTTTTTACAATCGAATTTAGTACTTGCAAACATGCGTGTTGTGAAACAATCAACACCTTTAACCATAAACAATAATGACATTGGCGTGCAATCCTTAGCTAAAAAGAAAAAACATAGCGTTCTTCTGCCTTCATCTATTCGATGTCTAGTTGTTGGTCTATCAAATTGCGGTAAAATCAACGTTATGATTGGGTTGATAGAACATCCTAATGGTTTAAAGTTTGAAAACGTATATGTTTATTTTAAATCACTTTATCAAGCAAAGTATCAATACCTTAAAATTCGCTTGCGACCAATAAAAGGGATCAAATATTATACATTTTCCAGTTCTGATAATATTATATCTCCATCTGATGCTCGAAATAATTCTATATTTGTTTTTGATGATGTAGCTTGCGATAAACAAGGTATCATTAGGGAATACCTTAGTATGGGACGTCATAAACAAGTAGACAGTTTTTACCTTTGTCAAAGTTATACTCGTATATCTAAGCACTTACTACGTGATAATGCTAATCTTTTAGTTTTATTTAAACAAGATGATTTAAACTTAAAACACATATATGACGATCACGTCAATACTGACATGAAGTATGATAAATTCCGTGAAATATGTGCTGCTTGTTGGCAAGACAAATACGGTTTCTTAGTTGTAGACAAAGATAGTGATCCAGATCAAGGAAGGTACCGAATAGGTTTTGATCACTTCATACATATTTAAACCTTGAGAGACGCAAGTATCGTTAGTATCGAAGAATTTTTTTTATTACAATAAACTTTTTACGCAATGAACAAGGAGGCGATAAAACTTAAAAGAATTTTAATTAAGAAAAGAAACATTGTAAAAAACAAATTGCGCCAGTTAAAAGATAATGAAGTCGTCCAAGTGGAATCAATCTTACCCATAACACCACAATTAGAAACTATTGCTAATAAACTGGATGGGGAAAGTGTGGTAAAGAAAGAAAAGTTTAAAGAAGAAGAAGAAGAACTGCCTCATAGCAGTGTAAAAAAAATTAAACCTAAATTGCTAGAAAGGAACGTTGACTATATTGATTCGCCGGTTATTGCTCAGCATATACCGAATATAAAAAATGATGCCATAGAGGAAGATGATGATGATGATGTTGAGAATGAATAAGAAGCAGAAGTTAATCGAAATACACAAGAAGCCCAGGAATATATGCAAAGCTTTGCCGATTCACCTGGTATGACACATTATCTCGAACAGCTACATCCGCTACCTCGAGAATATATTTACAATATGTTTAAAGATGTTAAGAACGAATTTGATCATAAATATGGTATTAGGTTTAACCCTGATTCAAATGGTCTTATGATAGGCAAATCGAATTTCGCGTTGGATGATGAAAATGTTCTAATAAATGATTTGAAATATAAAGGTACTCCTGGATTATACGAACTACTGTTTAAAAATATCCTGTCGGGTACAGTCCGCAAGATCTAAAGTCGTACCTTGATATTGTGAAAAGAACAAATGCTAATAGAAGATATTATTCTGAAACAGAACAAATTCAGGGTAATACTTCATATAAGTACAAAATATAATATCTACATTAAACATACTTCCCAAACACCCGTAGACCTAGAACATTACCCTATAGAAAGCGTCTTGGAGACGGTATGACAATGGAAGTATCAAATAACGCTATAGATTATTTATATTGGAATGATCCCAATGAACTTGTTGATAGATTACGACTTCTAGTTTCATTTCAGACTGCTGGACACACAGGTCACGGCAACGAAATAAATTCGATCATTGAAGAATTGCGTGAGGCGAAAGTGATTAGATGATATGACAATTGACAAATTTGGAAGGCACTTACATAACCGTAAAATAGATATAAGTGAACAGGAATATGAAAACAAAAGTGAAGGTTTTGAAACCTTGATTGAGTATAAGTTACATATGCTACATTACACTGCAGTAGCAACGTTTTACTCTAGTACATTCCTCGACGGTGACAAGACATTCCTTATTTTCAACATTAAATATAATTATGAATTTCCTTATAAGGAAGCAGTCATTGAGAATATTAAAGGATACCCGCAAGACATTGAAATTCTTATAAACGAAAAAATTATGTAATTGCACAGTTACAAGGATTTTTGCTTAAACGTATGGATGTAATCAGCTTTCGTGACAGCGGTGCTATCATAAACAATACCACAATGTTTCTTGATTTTATATTAAAAGTTCCTTTCAATGCAAGTGGAGCCCACGACATTCAAACATAGAAGTATTTATTAATTGTATTTAGTAAATCCTGATTAGAAAAAAGTATTATGATAGTTGCTCAATCAAAAGTGAAAGAGGATATAGTAAATGAACTTCATAAACCAGCAAGAATAAATTTCAAGAGACGCAAAGTGATAGTAAAAGGTTTAAATGACCTTCTTCAGACCGATTTGATTGAAATGCTACCATATTCGCAAACAAACAAACGATTTAAATACATCTTAGTAGTTATTGATTGTTTCTCCAAATACGTATGGGCTGTACCACTTAAAAGTAAAACGAGTATTGATGTTACTGCTGCAATGAAAACAATTTTAAATAAATTTAAAAATCCACCAAGAAATTTGCAGTCTGATTTTGGTAAAGAATATTATAACAAACACTTTCAATCCTTAATGCAGACATATGGCATAAACCATTATAGTGTTTTTTCTACAAAGAAAGCATGCATTGTGGAACGTGTAATTAGAACTTTAAAGGGAAAAATGTGGCGCTTGTTTAACCTGAACGGTTCTTACAATTGGATAATAAATTTAAGCGATATTGTGAAACAATACAACAATACAGTTCACAATACTATCGGAGTCAAACCTGTAAAAGTTGATAAATCAAATGAAAAAACTATTCTTAAATCATCATTTACCCACATCAAACTTGCAACTAAAATACCAAAATATTCAATTAAAGACTGTGTGAGGATTAGTAAACACAGGGAAGCATTTACGAAAGGTTACACACCAAACTGGTCAAATGAAATTTTTAAGATTAAAAAGGTAAACGTAACCAATCCGACAACATATATATTAGAAGATCAAGACGAGAAAGAAATCAAAGGTGCATTTTATGAAACGGAGTTGCAAAAGGTTAAACATCCAGGAATTTACCTGGTAGAAAAAGTCCTAAGAAAGAGTGGAAATAAAGTATTTGTAAAATGGTTAGGCTTCTCTAACGTACACAATAGCTGGATCGATAAAAATAATGTTTGCTAGAAGTTGTTATAATAATAGTTAATAAGGCTAACATTGTAAAATTATATTAAAATAAACAATACAGACAAAATCTTTCTATTGTTTTTTATTATTATTATAAAGGAATTTTGTAAGGCTAACATTGTAAAATTATATTAAAATAAATAATACAGACAAAATCTTTCTATTGTATTTTATTATTATCAAGCCTATCTTTTAATAAAAAGGTATTTTGTTTTGCGCATTGCAAATTATTATTGCTGTGTCTACAACAATGGATGTTATATTTTAAACGATTGTTGATTTTTAACTCCGATAGCTTAGGACAACCTAGTGCAAGCATATCAGTTACAAAGTTTTGCATTATATATGTTTCAATCAATTTCTTCTTTTCTAGACCCTTCACAAATACTTCTTCACCGGGTCGGATAATTTGCTTCAAATAAAGCGCTATATATGATGACACCATTCCAGCCGTTGAAGATTCATCCCAAGAAACACCATGAATACTCCTTGTCACCCAGTCGTTATGTTTTATATGATCTTGACTCAAACAACTAGACTGCATTGGCAGTTTAAAAATTTGATGCCAAACATCACCTAACAACAAGTCCAAAACCGCAATTTCTTTGCACACAAACTCGTTTTTCTTGTATTTAAATCCCTGAATATCAATTATATACATGTTTGTATGTAAATATATGCAGTAAACTTCGACTAATTAAATTAATATTAGGAGCAATCTCCTTATATAGTAGATTACCACCATCTGCGTACTTTGCCAACCTACTTTTCAACCTATCACAAGAGTGAACACATTTTAAATTGAAACCGGCCCATGTGTATTTGCAGCCTCTAAACATAAATCAGAATCCACTTTAATTAAACACAATTGACTTGAATGCGATATTTTGCATCTGTCATACTTTATAACTTCTCGCTAGAAAACCAAATTCAAAACATCTACACACATTTTCTCTGCACTTACATTTTTCAACATACGTGTGTTTTGAAGTATGTATGTTCCATTGAAAGTAATATAAAGCCGATCCTAATTCAAAACGTGCCCACAAGTATTTTACATTTGAAAGTATATAAGAATTCATGTTTTCACATTTTACATTAAAAGTATATATCGCCGATCCTAATTCAAAACGGTGTACGTGTAACTTCTCGCTAGAAAACCGAATTCAAAACAGCTACACACATTTTTTCTCTGCACTTACATTTTTCAACATACGTGTGTTGTGAAATATGTTTCATTGAAAGTGATATAAAGCCGATCCTAATTCAAAACGTGCCCACAAGTATTTTACATTGAAAGTATATAAGAATTCATGTTTTTACAACTATTTTACATTGAAATGTTTTCACAATTATTTTACATTGAAATTATATAGGGCCGATCCTAATTCAAAACGGTGCACGTGTATTTTACATATGGAAAATACGTCTGAACACGTTTTGAATTAGGACCGGCACTACCTCACTTCTCAGATAAGATCAGATTCCAACGTACCCAAAACCTAGAAGAAACCATGAACCTAGGAATAGAAGAAGAAAATGTAATGTATTACCGCAACAGACTATACAACCCCAACGTAAATAAAAGTTATTCACCAGTAAAAACTTTACAAGCCGCGAGACAAACAATCCCTTAACAAAAGGTCACACCCTTCAACGCACAAACAAATCAACCGCGAATTAATAACCCAAATTTCAACAATATGAATTTCAATAATCAATATAAATATTTTTCAAAACCAACGTTTAACCCAAATTTTAAGAAACCCGCATTCCAATCAAGATTCAATCAAAACCTAAACCAACAAAGACCAGCATTCAGCGCGAACCCCAGTAGAAATACACAACGAATAATAACAACCCTAATAACTATTATAAACCAACACCAATGGATACCTCATCTGGTAACACCAGACAAAATACAAAGATAACACATATCCGACCAAACCCTTATCAGAAACGCAATTTTACATCGGAAGAACTATTTCACCAAGAAGTAGAAAAATTTGACAATGACCAGAATAATTACATTCATCCCAGTACGAACGATGAATCAAACCATGCAGAAACTTATGAACGCGACGAACAATACGAAACTTACGGAAAGGACGACGAAGAAAACTCGTGCTCAAATTTTCAGATAGACCGATTCATAAACGACCAAACTTAATAAACCTAAATAACATAAATCACTTAGTACTACCATACATAGAAATACCCCACGCCAAATTTTAACTAGTAATCGATACCAGATCCTCAAAAACATTAACTAGCCCCAGAACCGTGAAGAAACATTATTTAGATTATGTAGAAAAAGAACCATTTAAAATTAAAACAACCCATCAAACAACACTACACCAATTCATAGCTAATATACCCTTACCGAGAACATTTAATGTAAAAATGAAACATAAGTTTTGTATTTTCGAATTCAACGACAAATATGACAAACTAATCGAAATGGACCTTCTAAGAAAAGTAGGAGCCAACATTGACATAAAGAACCATTAAATTTCAAAACACTCAAATCGAACAAAAATACACAATAGAACCCCGAACGGAAAGAAAAATAAAAATTCCAGTAAATTCTAACAAGAAAGTAGGAATAATAAATCATATGACATTTCAACAAGGAGTAGAAACCCCAACTGCCTTAGTACAAATAAAAGATAATTATGCCACTACAACGATGTTAAATTCAAACGACTATCCCGTAGAATTATCATTAACAGACCCAATTAACGTAGAGGAATTAAATTTTAACGAAATGGAGATAGACGAAAATTCAGAAAACGATTACAACCCAACGGGACATGACAAAATGTTAAGAGAAAATTTAAGTAATATCCGCTTTAATACCGATATCAATCGAGAAGAGTAGAGAGCAATTAAAAACTTATGTTTTGAATACCGCGACATATTCCACTGCGAAGGAATATCCCTAACATTCACCAACACAGTGAAACATAATATCGAACTAACAGACAACAAGCCAATCTTTACAAAAGCATATAGACTACCTCATGCGAGCCAAGAAGAAGCTTTCAGACAAGTAGCAGACTTATTAGAACAAGACATAATCCAGCACTCCAACTCACCATGGAGCAAGCAGCCCTGTGTTAATAGTACCTAAGAAGTTAGACGCAATAACACGGTTTCCTAACACAAAAAAACATACACACCGTTAGCCGCAAAAGTAACCGTATTTTACCACGACTAGACTCTGGTCGGTGAGGGGGAATGGGAATTTGCACCAAGATACAAATAACCTAAGGTCGACACGGTGAACAAGAGTCTTGGAGAGCGCAACCTAAATCGGAACTGTACGCCTCCCGCGAAATCAATCTAGGAAATTTCTCACGCAATCTGTAGATGCTTAACGGACATAAAACTCGACAACAAGGAAACACAAGTAACATATAATCGTTTACTGACAAAACTTATGGTTTCTAATATTTATAGGGTTGAACATAAACATCAATTTTACATCATAACAAAGCTTAAATGCAAGCGATTGGGTTAATGAAACCAACGTACTTTTCGATATGTACCTTACACTTATTAGAAATTAAATGGCTGCAGTATATTTTCATTAGGTTCACTTTGTATAAATTTAAAATCAGTCGAACGCTGCTCGCGGTGGTACCAACGCTTGTGCATACGATTATGCAGATAAAAATACCTATCAAACGAATGTGTACAATAATTCGTTGGTTAAATTAATTCCGACGCACAACTGTTACCAAAAATGATATTAAAATAAATTACCATATCAGTTATAATGTGAGATGGCTCTATAATGTTATCTGCAGGTTGAAAGCCAGCATGGATACCAGATTAGCGGCACGTATAATCAAAATATAATATGTAAATATCTTACCAGAGCAGGTCCTGAGCGCGGATATCGTATCTTGCAGGTGCGCCTGAATTTGTTTCAATAAAATACGTACATAATTTACCAGACTGAAATACCAAGCACTACAAAACTGCAAACTACAAAGCTGTAAAACTGCAAACTCTAAACTGCAACCTGTAAACTGCAAACTACAGCTGTAAAACTGCAACCTAAAAATGTTATAATTAAATGTGAACACACCTGCTAGTTACTTTACCGTTTTGCAGTTCCTTTACAAAACGGGCTTAAATAATAAGAACAAAACTCGATGTTATCAACGAGTTTTCAAATGTGTGTCCTACAAGATAACAATTGTATAAAGTTTACGTGCATAAAAATTATCAATAACCTTACCTCGAACTTCTATAAAATTCTCAAAACAGCAGAGCAAATATAAAATTTTCACTAATAATTCGCTCTTAAATAACGGATCATCAATTCCCCAAAATTAAAATAATAAGGGCGGAACTACAAATTAGTTCACAATAAGATGCACGTTACCAAGCATCGAGGATCAAATTCAGAATAGAACAAATAATCACGAATCGTATTGAAGTGATAAGGATTAGTTTATGCACGTTATCAACATACAAAAATTAAAACTTAAATTTATGAACGAAACTTGATAAATTACAATAAGGAAATAAACCATAAGCGTCGTATTTGGGAACGAAGTACGTATAAAAATTGGGAAACGCGTTATGTAAAATTGAACCGTAACAGCAACCGGAAAGAGAAAGTACAGAGTGGTAGTAGACTACAGAAAGTTAAACGAAAAAACGGTAGATGACAAATATCCACTACCAAATATAACCGAAATTTTAGACAAATTAGGCAAATGCCAATATTTTTCAGCATTAGACCTAGCATCAGGATACCATCAGGCAGAAATGGAAGAAAAAGATATATCAAAAACAGCTCTCAGAACACCTAGAGGATATTACGAATACAAACGAATGCCATTTGGTTTAAAGAACGCACCCACTACTTTCCAGAGAGTCATGGACAATATACTACGAGGAATACACAATGAAAAATGCCTTATGTACCTAGACGACATCATAGTTTATTCCACATCATTGGTAGAACACATAGAAAGACAAAGAAGTATTTGAAAGACTAAGACAAGCACATTTCAAAGTACAATTAGACAAAAGCGAATTTTTACGAAAGGAAGTATCATTTTTAGGACATTTAATAACACCCTAAGGAGTAATGCCAAATTCCGACAAAACAAATTCAGTTCTAAATTACCCTCTGCCAAAGACAACCAAAGAAATTAAAGGATTTCTAGGACTTAGCGGTTACTACCACAAATTCATTAAAGGTTACGCTGAGATAACCAAGCCTCTGACAAATTGTTTAAAAAAGGGAAACAAAATTGAACACACCCCGGAATTCATTAAAGCTGTAGACAAAATTAGAAATATATTAACGAATCACACTGTATTAGAATACCCAGACTTTTCAAAACCATTTATACTAATGACAGATGCATCGAATGTAGCATTAGGCGCAGTATTGAGCCAAGGGAAAGTGAGTAGCGATAAACCCATCAGCTACGCATCCAGAACCCTAAATGAAACCGAACAGAAATACAGCAACATAGAAAAAGAATTATCAGCCATAATTTGGGCCACAAAATATTTTAGATCTTACTTACACGGAAGAAAATTTTACATATACACCGATCATACACCATTAGTATGGCGATGCAAACTTAAAGTACCAACTTCAAAATTACAACGATGGCGAATCAGACTAGAAAAATACGATTACAAAATTATATATAAAAAGGGAATTTATAACAACAACGCAGACGCTTTAAGTAGAATACAACTCAATGCATTAGAAACGGAATCCATTGTAGTAAACGTAGACGAAGCAGAAATAAGGGAAGATCCAGACGAGATCGACACTATATTTGTGACGCAAAACGAAGAACATAAAACCGCGATTAAAATTTTTAACGAAGCAATCGATACGAAACCCAACCAATTTATAATTACCGAAGTTTTAAATAACCCCAGTCCCGTAAAATATACAAAAGTAGATAACAAAAAGATATACCAAATTCAAATAACTAAAGATGACAATGAGGAGCAATTAATTAAAATTCTAAAAGAATACACCCCCGAGAAACAACGATTTTATTTCTATTTCAACACCGAACACTTATACCAAAGATTTTCAGAATTATACGTTAAATTATTCAATACCTCTGGTCCTGAACATATCAGATGCACTAGAAAATTAATAACACTCGACGACCTTGACGAAATAAATGATGTAATTAGGAATCAACACGAAGGAAAAACCAACCATCGTGAAATTAACGAAACAATAAAGCAACTCGTAAGACGATATTATTAAAAAGACTTGAAAGAATTGACCACAGATTTCATTAACCAATGTAAACTATGTGAGAAAGCGAAATACGACAGGAAACCCCCAAAGATACCCTTAATGTTAACCAAACACCCGACAAACCATTTCAAAAACTACATGTAGTAGTAGAAGCGCATAACTATTTAACAATTGTAGACGCATTCACAAAAATAAGCCAAGCAATATCAATCACATCCAAAAATAGCATTGACGTGACCCAAGGATTTTTACAGTATTTTACATTTTATGGAACACCCGAAACAATAACTCTAGATAATGGTAGCGAATTTAAAAATGAGACAAAATACAAAACACTTTAGAACTTCACAAAATAAAAATTTATTTTATACTTGAAAACCACCCTGAATCGAACGGACTAATTGAACGACTACATTCAACCCTTTTAGAACACATTCGATTATTAAGAATAAATTATAAAAAGAAATACAACCAATTTAATGTTATATGCACTAATCGCCTATGATAATACAATTCACACATCGACAAATTTTACACCCTTAGAATTAACCTTAGGACATTCAGATACACGCAATCCCTATGACATACACTACAACAAAGAAGTATATCAACAATATGCGAAAGATCACAAAGAAAAACTAAAAATAACTTAGGACAAAGTAAAAGATAAATTAGATAACGATAAGGAACGTATCATCACAACCCGTAATAATGCATGAGAAAAATTTCCAAAGCAAGCGACATATAACAGCGCCCAGAAATTTAGGACCATTTAAAATTAAGAGAATATCCGACAAAAATATAGCAGTAGTAGACAACGGCAAAGTAACAAAGTACATTCACTTGAAAAACTTAAGACACCCTGTAATTTCAGATGGACAATCATCACCCTTACTGTCAACCTCCGCCCAGGTAGAACGGATAACCAAATAATAATAGAAGATATAAAAAAACAACTCCGGTATACTACCAATTAAATTAGGCAGTATGCAAAACACAATCGACTATTGGACATTCGCACAAAAATTCGACCTAACAGAATTAAAACAAAAATTTCAAACAATCACAGAAAAGTATTACCGATTAAAACAATCAATGGACACAGTAAAATTCGGAAAGGAATACGCAATAGAAATGATGAATTACAACAGTATAATAGAAAACATTTTAAGAAACATAGAAGATAAACTTAATAGATTAATACTCAACGAACAAACTACGAGACGAAAAAGAGGACTAATCAACGGATTAGGTAACATAATAAAAGCTATCAAAGGCAATTTAGATAACCAAGACGCAGAACGTTATGTCAACGCAATACAACAATTAATTGAGAATCAAAACGACATAAGAACCATAATCAGCAACCAACTATCACTAACCCAATGAACGATTATAAAATTCAACGAAACATTGAGAAAGTTAGTAAGAAGCCAGGACAGTATAGCCCACCGAATACAAACCCTTAAAATTAACATGCAAACTACCATATTAGGCATGCGAGATTTAATTGGATTTAATACAATATTTACTCAAAAAATATTAACCCCTACTTTAATTCAACAAATTTTAGCACGTTAGAAAACGCAGTAACATTTGCAAAATTAAATACCCTACACTCTAGTATCATTGAACCAACCGATTTATTAAAAGAATTAATAAGGATTAGCTCATTTATAACTAACAGTAGATTACCTTTTGATGTAACAGAATTAAACATTCTAATATTTGAAAAAATAGCTATAGTCAAAGGCTACATTAAGAATAACAAAATAATATTTTTAATAGAGATCCCGATAGTAGAAAGTAACAATTATAATTATTATCATTTATTTGCTTTTCCATCAAAAGTTACTAGCACATACCAAGTATTCATACCCAAAACCAAATTCTTATGCTTAAATGAACTGAGATATGGTTATACAAACGAAAAATGTAATAACGTAACACCAAACCAATACTTATGCCAATCGATGACGACAACAACCATTCAAGAAGACAGCCCTTGTGAAGTACAACTACTAAAATTTTTAAATCATTACGAAAACTGTGAAGTCAAACCAGTGCAAATAACCAACATGAAAATTCAGAAGTTACAGAAAACAAATGGATAGCCATTTTTTCCAACAGAAGTAATAGCAACCATCCACTGCAATCAAGATGAAAATAACCTAGCATTAACCGGAAGCAAACTAATCACCCTAAAAGAAGACTGTTACGTAAAATTAAAAGACAAAGTAATCAGAGTTTATCAAGACCCCATAGCAACAAAGAAACTTGCAAACCTACCGGAACTACAGTTCAAGATAGAACAACAAGAAGACGAAAAAATAGTCAAGAGACCCATGGAGCTAGAGCATCTAGACTTAAACGACCTCAACCACGCCATGAAATTAATGAAAAGTTACAAAGAACATTTAAGTGAACTCAAAACGCAAAGTTACACTATGACAATATAAGCGTTTGGACAATTGTGTTAATTCTTCTAATAATTTTTCTAATTATATATGTATTTTGCAAAATGTATTTTAAATATAAGAATAAAGGAAACAGTTTTAGATTTAAGGAAACAGAGAGAAATAAAGGAACAATAAGTGTACTTTTAGAAACAATGAATTTTAAATAATGAAATTGAATAATGAATTTTATGTATTTAAAGATTAAGCAAAACCTTAGTTTTTTATTTACGGTGGGAGGAGTTATGTATCCCCCAATTTACCTATATATATACATATATATTGCTGTGATTCCTTATAAAAATCGAGCCTCACGAATTGGGCGCCAAGATTTGCTGTGATTCCTCGTATTAGAATCGCGCCTCTAGAATTGGGCGCCAAGCTTTGCTGTGATTCTCTCTCTGTTTTTGAATTGCCCACGTTCTGCGCCAAGAATTGCTGTGATTCTATTGTCCGTTGAATCTCTCCTGATAATCGCCTCTTGACTCTTTCCTTCCGCCTCGGCTGCTCACCTAGTTAAAACTTTCATCCTCATTCATAAAAAAAACAAACACATGTATACCACAAAGATCAACATTAACTCTATTTACATCAATATTCACAATACATTAAAATTTCGAAATTACATTTCAACATAAATTTCAGCATCATAAAATTTCAAGTTCAAATTTGTCATCATTTTAATTTGCATCCAGAATTAGAGTCCTTGTAGGATGCATACTAATTAAGTAAGCAATATTTGCAGACCTGAGTCTGAATAAAAGGGAGCATCTCCCACCTCTTTACGTTAATTTAACAGGTTAGTCTAATTGAGCTCAAAGACAGATCCAAATTTTCATCATAATCAAAAACCTAAACCTGATAAATACTCCTTTCTACTTATACAAGAAAATTTTACCTTAAAATTCAAAATTTGTTGTTTATACAAGTTTACTACTGTCCATCTTTATCAAACAAATTATAAAGATATTCAACACACACCAAAACATCTAAAATCGAACAACAATGCATAAGTTACTTGAAGGTTAATGCACTCGTGGCTCCAATGTACATCGTCCTTGCTAATCCCACCATTCCAGCTGGTTTATGTTTACGTCTTCGGATTTCTGGCCGCCTTTAAAATTTTTCTACACCACCATTCGTCTAAAAGGTTTCAGGGTTTCTCAGGAACTCATCTAGGTATATCAAAATCTTGTTTTGTGGATCCAATCGCGTTTACGAATAACATTTGATTACTAACACTCCCGAAAAATAGCAATAAAATTTATAATTCTTTCACGCTATACCAAAACTGCATACTTCTATTTATTTATTTATCGTTACTAATTTGGATAATTGGTACAGTAATACCCGCAAATATTATAACTAGACTTTATTACCTTTATTTATTTTCTCTAAGTGCACTAATGCATAATAACTTTTATCGTAGCACGTAATCACAACGTAGTCTACTTGAAGAATCGAATAAAATCAAAAATAAAGAGCAAAACTGCTTGAAGTATTGAATAAAATCAAAAATAAAAGAGAGCTAAACTCCTATCAGCACGGGTTTATATAATGGCTCGCTTGCAAGTCGAATTTGTCCCGCGACGGACAATTTTCAGAAATTCGCATTCTATTTTCTCTTCCGATGGCTCGGCACAATGATTCTACTGAAATTTGCACTCGTCCGAGTTGAAATCTAAGAAATTTCCACACGCCTCGCAACACGTCCGAGAACAACTAATTAATTTTACATAGAAACTCATATGCTTCCACCTCTCATGTTTGCATCTTATTTCAACCTTAATCGCCAATCTAGTCTGTTCGCTCTATCTAAAACCTGTGCTCTTGTTTTACATATTTCCCCTCATTTAACTACCAATGCATTCCATCTTGCTTGTCTTTATACCACAAACTCGCTTTCTTACTTGCACTCATATAGCTTGAAGCTTATCGACTATCATATACATCGTTATCTTCGCAGGTGTTCCTTGTTCTAATACGCTGAAGGCTCTTACGTGACTTCCCCACGTCTTTTATAATTTCTTGATAGTTTTAGTACTTGGAAAGATTACACTAAATACAAATTGTACATTTTAACTCTGATTCTTTTTATAGAAAGCGTCCAGTGAATAATTTAAACCCTTATTCTTAACGAAACGAATAAATTTTTATGCTCCACGGTTTTAATTATCTAATGAAATTCTACATTACTTCCTTCTACACGTTGATTATGATTATATACAAACCCTACATTCTAATTGAATGATTTAAATCTACACAGTAGGCCTTTAATTAAGCGTACTATTTTCCAAAGCTTCCTTATACACGGTGTTTATCATTATCTAAACAATATAAACCCTATGTTTAGAAGTAAATGACGAATTTATCCAATATTCCTTTAAATGAAGCGTATTAGTACCCAAAGCTTCCTTATGCACGGTGATTAAAATTATTTGATGTCGTTAATTAATTTTCTACCCTGGTCTAAATTAGAGTAATATATATATATATATATATATATATATATATATATATATATAAATATATTCAATAATGTAATCTGATAGAAATTATTAGAAATTGTATAATAAATCATAAGTCAATTGCAACAATGTAATACAAGAATAAACCAGACAGGTTAGTAACAGTTCATGAGAACGGATATGCAACTTTGTATCCGAGACGACAGTGATACTGCAGGTAGCAGGTCACAGACGGTTAACATACCGCAATTATCTAGAAATAAGATTGTTACAATGTAATAAAGTGTAGAGTTAAGAGTAAAGCAGACATGAGATCTGCAAGTTCTCACAGCCATGTGAGGGGGCAGGATATTATAAAAAGCCCGGGAGCTCAAGGCCCGGCAGTCAGTCTTCGAACTCCATACTTCGGTGTTCAAGCTACTCAATTGAGTCAGTCTGAGTACTACAGCTTTTGCATTGTTGTTTACCTAGACTACTCGCCCTAGTTCAATTAATTAATTAATTTCGTTTTAAAGTTATTTTATACAGTTATTCAAAACTCCATGATATTTTCTGTATAAGATAAATAAATTGTTAAGAAGTTTGGAAACGTTTTTTAAAAACATCGCTCCAAAGGCCCGAACCTTAACTTGCATTACCATTTATAGCTGTTTAAATTGTTATAGTAAAAGTGGTTTTAGTTAAAAATTTTGCCATCTTAGTTGATGCTTTATTTCATTTTGTTGTATCGACTTCTTGGTTGCAAGTTCATGCTTCTTATTTTTTTTTTTGTGCCAAACTTTCAAATTTTGTACTGATAATTACGATTGAGCGTTTCCTTTACACAACCATCTTCGGTTTGTCTAACCTAGAATATATTACATATCATTCTGAAAGTACAACAATATAAGTACAGTTAAACGTCTTTGGGTAGTGGATGATGGTGCATCCAATGCAGCACTTGGTAATATGGAGTAGATTGCTTGCCATGCTTTTGAAAATTGGTTGTACCGCTAACACTTGCCAATAGTTTGCTTACAGATACTTCAGGCTTTAATCTGTCTGCACCTTCAAAGTTGGATGCAAAAAAGTCAGTAAGAATCCTGCATTTGGTACATTCCAATCAACTTCTGTGTATTCTGTTACATTATCCACTTGCACATCAACAGGCATTCCAGTTACACCTTTAGAACAAGACATATGATTTAAATTTTAAAACCAAATATTTATGTAACCTGGTAATGCATCACATTCGAAGTTGGTTGCCATCTGCTCTACAGATAGGGAGATTGTGTACGCCAACTTTTTCTTTCCTTCAGTAGCTGGTTTTATTTCATCCATTGAACACCACCGCAAATACTACTTTGTATGCACAGTACTTTTTCTTCTGACCTTTTTTGATTGTTTCATATTTTAATTTCGTGTTTTAAACTTCTTGGCTGCATTAAAACAGATATTTTTATTATTTTACAGCCAGAATACTTATACGTACAAGACCATCGGTAACTTTTTTCAACTCTGACTTTTAATCCATATAGCTTTTATTTGCTTACATGTAACTGCATCGATTCTTTTATTTTTAATAACATTTTTTCATTCGCTTGTAATGCGCAATAATAAATTCTTTTCTGCTAATGCAAAATTAACTCCACGTTTCCTTCTTCCTTCTATTTTTCTTTGTTAAATAATATTCTAGTGGATATTTTATATGTTCATACTAAAACGTTTTGTAAGGTTAAGGATATTTAAAAGATTTACGTGTTTGTGTGTGCTGTGTATATAGCAAACCCAATCAAATGAATACAATTAGCATTTCTAATTACGCGTTAAATCACCAATAGCCAACTCTAACAGAACTCTACAAATTAGTAAGTACTATATAACCACTAGATAAAGGAAGCTTTCTAAACGCCCTGCAAAAGACATCTGTACTTAAGGCTAATTTGCAAATAACCACTGAGACTTTTAGACGGGTATTGATAAACCTGCCCTAAGTGCGGTGCTAGACATTGATTGCCGCGGCATGTTTCCAGGAATAGCAGTTTTTAATTTTTTCCTACCCTAACAGACGCGTTACTGCACGCCACGGAACAAAAATTATTTGTTTACTTTCTGTGGCCCATCAGCATGTGCTAGTTTTTGATTTGATTAGAAATTTCTTGCATATCTAATAATAATATTAAAGCAACATTTTAAGTTTGTTGAAAATAAGCCCGTCTGTAAAATTTAAGCAAATAATGTTCATTAGTTAAATAATGATTGAATGTTCAAATTCGGTAGGTCCGCTAAAAAATTCCTGCCTATTAATTATTCCAATCGTACTTTAAATGGCAATATAGTAAACTGTGAGTCATCATAGTGGTTTGTTTTTAAAGGTCTTAAAGATGTAAGAGAATGAGAATGCATTTCCGGTACACCAGACAAGAGAATTCGAACTGTGTATATCCATTCTGAAATCTTTACCTATGACTAATACTACAGTAGTAATGGTATAAAAATTTAATTAGAACCACTGAAACCCGATACTTCATCATTAATGTATAAAATAGTCTAAGCTGTGAGAAGCCTATTACTTAGCTTGTTCGATAAATACGTATTATCTATCCATGTTACGTACTCTTTGATCTATAATTCGTCAAATGAGGAGATTGTTAGAAATCCGTTTATGTGGCGACCTTTAAAAGGTTTCTTTTGTGATTTAAAAGCTTTATGTTATTTGCACAAGGAAAATTTACTGAAGGTTAACTTAAGAAGCAAATACATTAATTGTCTTGTATCTGGGGCATATATATGCACTTTACACCTAATGCTCTGTTGTGGAAATGTATTGAATAATACAAGTGCTGTGCAACGAATCAATAAGACATTTTGTGCACAATATGTGTAAGATGAAGTAAAACGTGTATTTTAAATCATTTTGTTGGTGAGATCTTACAAAATGGCTTTGTAAAGCTTTTCGACTATGGATAGTGCAATTTGTTTCAGTCTTCACATTTAGGCACCAGTCGTAAACCATTCAATTATTATCTTTAGGGGTAGGCAGCCAATTTTCTAGATGCCATAAAGTAATAAATAAGCGTTGACAAAGTTATAGTGTAGCTGCTGTTTAAAATATTGTCGTTTATAGGTTTAGGATAGGTTTTGTATTATTGTTAAAAACGTAAACGGCGGCAATATACTTGTGAAGCAAATATATCTCAAAACTTTTACAATTATACTAGAGAATCCAACCAGCGCCGCAGCATGCGAACAAAATTCGAAGTGTACGCGGGCGGCATATTCAAAGGAGAGCAAATAGTTTCTTGTCACGGTACATGTTTCACTTTTATAATTTGTTTTAAGACAAAAAAAATTAATGCATCACACAAAAATTGTTATAATTCAGTACATGTTTATGCTTACACGTCAAACGAATATATTATTTTAAAATTCCTAAACAATTTTATATCCATTTGATTCAAACACTGGCGTAATAAAGAATTGATGCCCTCGCAAAAAACATTAAATGAGCTCGTTTTAGTTAATTTGCGAAACTTTAAAACACTTCTACAATAGCTACTTAAAATTCTAAAAAGTTTGGTTTTAATTATAATATAAAACATAATTAAACATGTAATCAAATGAAAATTTGAGTTAAGCAGAGTTATTCATAATAACTTTCCAAAACGACGGTATTTTGTTGATAAAAGCTCACTACAGTGTTTTTAGCTCGATCATTATCAATAGGAAAGTGTGCCAATGAACTCAGTTTCAATTGGGACACGGTGTTACTCAAATAGGTTTTAATGAGGTCAAGCTTTCTGATTAGGGTTGCCATCTGTAAATTCAATAAACCAAGACAAGAAGCTCAAGAACCCCGGATTTTTTAGCTTAAATCCTAGACATTTTTGCAGAAATTTGGTTACCTTAGGTATCAATAAAACAAAACAAGTTTAAAATGTTTTAATTTATCACTTTTTGTTTATTCTTATAAAATTTTATGAAAGTATGTAGGTATTGTAGTAGATGCCATATCATTACATACAGATGACAGATCTCAAATTAACTACTAGAATGTACAATACAAATACAATCAATATTGATTTGGTTGCTGTCATTTTTATAAAAATGAATTATATGTAAATTATAGTTTAAAACCGTTAATAAAACATATACAGGGCTTTTCTCTCTTTTAAAAAGGGACAAAAATAAATAAATCATCTAATTAAAAAAATTAACTTTTTTCGGTAAACAAATGATAAATCAACAGTTCAACTAAAAATTAGAAACTAAAACATCTACTTTAATATACAGGGAGTCCGGAAAATACGTGTACAACGTAAGAACAGAGATTCTTTGGCTCGAAATAGATCGATTTGAGCCAACTTACGTATTATACAAGTTGCTTCATTTAGCCGCTAGAGGGCTTCAAAAATCGCGAAAAATATTTGATATTTTAAAATAACTCGAAAACGCGTTGATAGATTTTGACCATTTTTGGGGTGCGAGTTTCTACTTTCAATTGACATCTTTTGGTGGGGTACGCAATAATTTTAAAAGCATACGAGTGTCCCAAAAATGATGTATTGTATAAATATCGGACCATTACCTTTTTCCTGTTTATGCAATGACCACGAATTTTTCTTTTATGGGTAGCCGACTTAATTTGGAAACTTTTTTGTCTTTGGTAAAATTTTGATTAGACGATCGGTTTGACAGAAAAAAATAATTTGAAATGTCTGCATACTTTCGTCATCATTGCTGCATTAACTGTAAAACGGGGCAAATAAAAGAACATAGTATAGTAGTAGACTTTGCTTTTGATTTGTTATTTAATTTGAATATTATTTAACCTTAGTTTGCCTATCAAGTCGTGAATTTCTGCTTAATTCAATAAAAGTTTGCATCTTTCATCTTACATTATGAGTACTTACACAAACAACGAACAGGTGGATATGCTTTTGGTTTTCGGATTTTGTCAAGGCAATGGTCGTGAAAGCGTCAGAGTCTATAGGGAAAGATTTCCTAATCGCCGAATGCCAAACCACCAAACATTCGCAAATATTGAAAGACGTCTTCGTGAAAATGGTAGCTTTCAGTCAAGAAATGCGGATCGAGGACGTCAACGTACCACAAGAACTGCGGATCGGAGGAACAAATTTTGGATAGAGTTGAAGAAGACCCAAAAATAGGCACCAGACGCTTAGGACTTGAACTACAAGTTCCTAAAAGTATTGTTCATGACGTTTTAAAGAAACAGTTATTACACCCATACCACGTTCAACAGGTATAAGACCTTTCGCCTATCGATCCTGAGAGGCGTCTAGCTTTCTGTCAATTTATTCAAGATCAGAGAATTCAAAATGCAAATTTCAGTCGCAAAATTTTATTTACAGACGAAGCTTCTTTTACAAGATCTGGTATTACTAACATACATAATGAACATGTTTACGCTGTAGAAAATCGTCATACAACTAAAGTGACTCACTATCAACATGAATTTAAGATTAATGTCTAGGCTGGAGTTATTTGTGATACCAAATCGATTAAACTGAGACACTTACTTCAACTTTCAACAACAAACATTGCCGAATTTATTGGAAGATCTGCCATTGTAACTTCGCCAAGACATGTGGTTCATGCACGATGGTGCTCCTCCCCCCTTTACTCTAGCTGTTCGACAACATTTACACGAAAAATATTCGGATCGATGAATCGGAAGGGGATATGATGCTCCTACAAATTGGCCAGCACGATCGGCGGACTTGACGCCTTGTGATTATTTTTTGTGGGGTACCTTAAAATCTAAGCATATCCACCTGTTCGTTGTTTGTGTAAGTACTCATAATGTAAGATGAAAGATGCAAATTTTTATTGAATTAAGCAGAAATTCACGACTTAACAGGCAAACTGAGGTTAAATAATATTCAAATTAAATAACAAATCAAAAGCAAAGCCTACTACTATACTATGTTCTTTTATTTGCCCCGTTTTACAGTTAATGCAGCAATGATGACGAAAGTATGCAGACATTTGAAATTACTTTTTTTCTGTCAAACCGCTCGTCTAATCAAAATTTTACAAGAGACAAAAAAGTTTCCAAATTAAGTCGGCTACTCATAAAAAAATTGGTAGTCATTGCATAAACAGGAAAAAAGTAATGGTGGGATATTTATACAATACATCATTTTTGGGACACTCGTATACTTTTAAAATTATTGCGTACACCACCAAAAGATGTTAATTGAAAGTAGAAACTCGCGCCCCAAAAATGGTCAAAATCTATCGACGCGTTTTCGAGTTATTTTAAAATATCAAATATTTTTCAAGATTTTTGAAGCCCTCTAACGGCTAAATGAAGGAACTTGTATAATAGGTAAGTTGGCTCAAATCGATCTATATATATATATATATATATATATATATATATATATATATATATATATAAATAACTTAGACTTTTATGCAAAGCCCAAATGATCATTTCAAATCGAGCTAGTAATTGTGCATGAACAAGAAAAATCCGTTTTAACTTTTTCGTCACTAAATAAGCATCTCGACCGTTTCTTTCTAAGCATTTAATTATTCTTTTAGAAAATGATTTTATTACATTTCTAATACCAGCCGGTGTAATATCGTCACATGCTTCCTGACTTGTTCTTTCCAAATGATCAATATTGTCGAATGGTTTTTAAGGTACACTTTTTGTTTTAGGTATCCCCGCAAAAAGAAGTCTAGTGGGTTCAAGTCTGGAGATCTTGCAGGCCAAGCAAATTCCTTAAATCTTCCTAATACTCGTCCATTAAACGTTTGCAGTAGATATTCTCCAACATATCTGATACTATGACATGGCGCCCCATCATGTTGGTACCATATGCGTTGTCTTTCTATTATTGGTAGGTTATCAAAAAAAATAGGAAATATCATTCAAAAATTCTAAGTAAGGTTCAGAATTCATAGTATTCGTGAAAAAAAAAGTTCCATCTATTCTATCCTTAAATAATCCACACCATACAATTGTTTTAAAACAATATTGATCGCACATTCGACAATAAAATGCGGATTAGTGTTGTTCCACCAGCGGCAATGTTGTGAGCTAACTGTCCCATTAGAAGTAAACGTTGCTTCATCCGAAAAAGTATGCACCGTTTCATGTAATGACTATCTTCTAACTCCCCTTGGAACGAACCACAAAATCCAAACCTTTTATTAAAATTTTCTGGTTTTAGGGTTTAAATAAACTGGGGTTTGTAGGTTTTAAATTTGTTAGATTTTAATATCTTCGCAACTACATCTTTACTTACGCCAAATGTGACCGACCCTTTCCTTATCAAATCTTTAGGATTTTCTACTGCTGAGAGCATTATTTGGTTTTAAATATCTTCAGTCGCGATACATGACTGATGTTTTTTTTGAATTTATTATTGACATTTCCATCTATTCTGAATTTTTTCATTATTTTACTAATTGTTGCAAAACGTACATTTTTATCGGGATGTCTATTATTAAATATTACTGCAGTTCCCTATAGGTTTTGTAGTTATCTCCGACAATTAGTTCAATTTCAATTTTTTCGTCAAGAGTCAATTTCAACGACATTTTTGCTACTTCTTAGAGTACAATTAATACACACTGACGTTTTCAATTTTGTTTACATTAGTTACAATTACATTTCAATTTCAATGCACACTAACTAGATGAAATGTATTATTTAGTTCTCAAACGCTTTTACTAGACTGACTATCGGTAGGAGAAATGTCGTCAGAGCCACATAGATTTTAAATTATTTCGTTTATTGTTGTGTATTACGGTAGAAAATTACATTATTCTGTTGAGTATTACTTATTTATTACTGAGTTAAGTTCATTGCTAAAATATTTCAAATCAACAAATAAACATTTGAGGTTTGTTGCCTTGTTAAATAAGATAAAAATTGACGTGTTTCACAACTAAAATTTGCAAAATTTAAGTTGAAATTGATGTGGTCAAAATATTCCTATTAATCTTTTGCAATTTGTGGACACCCTGTACATCTAATGTCAAATGTAAATACCCGAATATTATTATTTTTGATGGCAGAACTTCTTATAAAGAATAACTTCCTTTCGTAACATTACAAACAAAAAGTTTCCTATATGTTGCCAACTTTTCATATATATATATATATATATATATATATATATATATATATATATATATATATATGTGGATATTGCTGTGGAATAATGTTTGTTTATTTCATTAATCAACAGTAGTAGAACGTTCTAATATTAGTTTCTTTTTTGTTAAAATACAGCTAAAATTGGTTCCTTTGAATAGCCTTCTAAGCTTTAATGATAAGTTAATGCTATTTCTCTTCTAAATCTTTACATTTTTACGCAAAGATACGTAGTCGAAAACTTATCTTCCAGGTGTCCGAATGAGATCTTTACATTACATCGATATGCATCAGAGAGATGCCATCAAATTAGCACCCAATATTATGAAATTAACTCAGATAATGACTACCAGAAATGTATATTCCTCGTACGCTCAACTCATCTATTCACTTACAAGGGGTATCAATATTAAGTTGGCCTACGCCATTTCCTTCGAATAAAACATGGCAACAAACAATGACTTATTAAAAGTGCCACTGAGAAATATTACTTCAAAAAGTTGATGCATTACTATGGAGTAGATTTGGAAAGAAAGCACGTCGAATGTAGATGTAAAAATGGATAATCGAACCATTACCAAATATCTGTATTTGAAAGGGTTACGTGGTGAGGAGTTTTACGAAGATATGTTTAATCACTTGGTGATCAATGCCCATCGTATGCGACTGTGAAAAATTCTATTGCGTCATTCAAGGAGGTAAACGTTCAGTTGAAGATGAAAAGTGACCAAAAAGACCAATATCTGACTCTAGCCCAGAAATTATTAACGCGGTTGATAACATGATATTATCAGACCATCGAATTGGGCTGAAACATATAGCTAAGCAATAAATATTTCGTATGAATGCGTTCATCTTATAGTTCACGTCGATTCAGATATGAAAAAAGTGTTTACAAAATGGATTCCCAAATGCTTGAACGCCGAACACAAACAAACAAGAGTGTACACGTCACCGTCAATCTTTGCTGATTTTGAAGAAGATTAAGATCTTTTAAACTGCCTTGTGCCTATGGATGAAATATGGGTCCATTTCATGATCTACAAACAAAAGAGCAATTGTTGGAACGGATAGCATCAAGATTCTCTGACACTTAAGAAGTTTGGATTCAAAAATCTGCTGGAAAAACTACTGGTTTAGTTTTTGAGAAACCTGTGGAATAATTATGATCAATTACCTTAAAAAAAAGGATCAAATCATCACTGGAGATTGTTATTCTAAATTACTTGCCACGCTGAGTGAGAAAATCAAGGAAACAAGAAGCGGCGTGTTAAGCGGAGGGTGTTATTTTTGCAGGACAATGCACTTGCCCACAAATCGTGCATTGCCATGATTTCAATTAGGGATTTACGATTCGATTTACTGAAATACCTACCCTATTCCCCAGATTTAGCCTCCTCGGACTACTACCAATTCCCTAGATTGAAAAAAGTTTTATGAATATCAATTTTTGTGTAACGAAAAGGAAATGAAAACTCCCTTCCTGGGCAATGTAGAACCTTTAAATGGAGCATTGGAAAGTCAAATGTAGGGTAGGGCTAGTAAGCACACCAAGAATTTTTTAAAGGATTAGAAGCGTTGCAGGATCGCTGTATTAAGTGTTATCAATTTAAGAGAAGACTGTGGTCGAATAGCAAATTGAAACTTTTAATTATTTCAATAGTAGGTTAAAAATATATCAATACCCTTCGTCCACGTGCCAAAACTCAGCTATCTTGAAAAACATATTTTGTTCTTCACACACAAATGAAATGCACTTCCTGGACGTTTCCTGAATTTTTTAAAATTCAGGAGATGTCCAGAAAAAAAAATATTTTAAAATTTGGCATGGAAGAAATATCGTGTACTTTACGACTTCAAAGAAATCTTGCTTAAAAATTGGTCGTCCTCATACTAGCAAAATAACAAGGGTCAACACTTTTATTTTAATATGTTAAATTGATATTTCCTTGGGCGAGAATATTCGCTCTAGAAATGTTAAATGATTATACTATATTAGCATGCTCTCTTAAAGGTTTAATGAACATGTTCTCCTTGTGATAGGTATTAATCTCCGTTGCTCATTTTATATTAAATATTTAAATTAAACGGTTTTAGTTTTATGCTACAAATAAGTTTTCAAGTAATGTCAATTTGTTTGGAGAAAGGAGATGCATTTATAGAGTTCCAGATAGTTATTTCTACTCCTAGACAAGACGGAACATAAGTATAGCGACCCTAAAAATTATCTCAGCACAAGGTACCCATGGATTTGAAAACGCCTACATTAACCAGCATTCAAGTTCAATAACGAACCAAATAATAAACGTGGAACTTCGTAACGTTAAAATTTTAAGAGGATGTTATAAACGAACTCAATCATTTTCTACTTCAAAGTCACCCTTGCAAACAATAATTTGTAATATCGCAGTATGCCATTCCGAATGGACATTCACCTTGAAGAAGTTCTGGATTACTAGAAATGGCTTCTGTGTTCCAGTGATATAATGAGCCAACCTACATACAGGTCCTACCAAAGTAGTAGGGACTTTAGTGAAGAATCAGACTAAGACAGTTCCCCGAAAGAGGGCAGCAGCTTTTTCGATACTTAGAGTGGCAGAGATCATAGGGGTAGGTATGGCATTCAAGACACACTACTGCGATGTGGAAGGCAACAGGAAACCACCACATTACCTCCCACGTATACAGCGTAAAAAATTCCTGAGTTAAAATAGTCCCCCATTCGGATCACCGCGAGGGGACTACTTCAAGGGATGTGATCGGAAAGTATAAATAAAGGATCGTGTACATTCTGCAAATCGGAGCGTGAAATGTCAAAAGTATGAAGCAAGTAGGTAAGTTAGAGAACTTGAAAATTGAAATGGATAGGTTAGGATTAGACATAGTAGGGATCAGCAAAGTTCGATGGCCAGAGAAGAGGGATTTTTGGAGTGCGGACTTAAGGCAATTCATACAGAATCAGAGGAAGGAAATTCGGGTGTAAGAATAGTTATGCGAAAAAAGATAGGACAACGTGTAGAAAACTACTTACAAAAAAAACAAAAGAGTACTCATGATTAGATTAGAATCTAAACCGGTAAATACAGTAATAATACAAGTATACATGACCCCTTTTAGCTATAGTGAGGAAGAGGTAGAGGCGATCTACAAAGATATCGAAGACATACTAAGATACGTAAACAGACATGAAAATTTAATAATTACGGGGGATTTTAATGTAGTGGTAGGTGATGGTAGGGAAGGAGCAGTAGTGGGTTTATTTGGTTTAGGTACGAGAAATGACAAGGGAAATAGGCTGATAAATTTTTGCGACAAGAATAATTTAACCATCATAAACACATTATTTCATCATCATGCTAGAAGACGATTCACGTGGAAGATGCCCGGAGATATAAGAAGATATCAAACAGATTACATTCTTGTTAGACAACGGTTTAGAAATCAAGAAAAAGACTGTAGAAGCTACCCAGAAGCAGATATAGACACTGACCACAACATCATAATTATGAAGGCCGCGTTTAAATTTAAAAATTTGAAAAAAAGGGAACAGAAAAAAGCACTTTGACTTTGAGAAACTAAAAGATAAAGTTATCCAGGAAAAATTTGAAAAAAAAGGCAAATGAATTGCTGAAAGATATCAGGAAAATTTCTAATACTAAGGAAGTAGAAACAGAATGGAATAAAATTAAATCCAGGATCTTCTAGGATATACGCAAAAAGTAAATAAGAAACGATGGATAACAAAGGATATCGTGAATTTAATAGAAGAAAGACGAAAATACAAAAATAAATCAGACGAAACAGGAAAACAGAGATACAAAGCCATAAAAAGGAAATGATTCGCAAATGCAGGAAAGCAAAAGAACAATGGATTGATGAAAAATGCAAAGAGGTACAAAATAAGATGGAAGTAGGAAAGACGGATGAAGCAAACAAACTAATTAAAATCAATTTTAGGGATATAAAACCGTATAGCAAAAATATAAGGGACGCGGGAGGAAACGTCATTATAGAAAATGTAGAGAAAGCAGGTAGTAATTTCTTATTCCCTGCCAAAATTAATTATTGTCTTAGAAAAGTGTCGTGGATACATAAGGGAATCAGAAATTATTCTTTCTACGAATCAATACAATAATTGTTTCCATTTTGACAGCAGATAATTTTTATTATACAGGTTGTCCGGAAAATACGTGTACAACGTAAGAACAGAGATTCTTTGGCTCGAAATAGATCGATTTGAGCCAACATACCTATTATACAAGTTGCTTCATTTAGCCGCTAGAGGGTTTCAAAAATCGTGAAAAATATTTGATATCTTAAATTAACTCAAAAACGCATCGATAGATTTTGACCATTTTTGGGGTGTGCGTTTCTACTTTTAATTGACCTCTTTTGGTGGTGTACGCAATAATTTTAAAAGCATACGAGTGTCCCAAAAATAATGTATTGTGTAAATATTCGACCATTACCTTTTTCCTGTTTATAGAATGACTACCAATTTTTTTTTACGAGTAGCCGACTTAATTTGGAAACTTTTTTGTCTCTTGTAAAATTTTGATTATACAAGCGGTTTGACAGAAAAAAATAATTTCAAATGTCTGCATACTTTCGTCATCATTGCTGTATTAACTGTAAAATGGGGCAAATGAAAGAACATAGTTTAGTAGTAGACTTTGCTTTTGATTTGTTATTTAATTTGAATATTATTTAACCTTAGTTTGCCTATCAAGTCGTGAATTTCTGCTTAATTCAATAAAAGTTTGCATCTTTCATCTTACATTATGAGTACTTACACAAACAACGAACAGGTGGATATGCTTTTGGTTTTCGGATTTTGTCAAGGCAATGGTCGTGAAAGCGTCAGAGTCTATAGGGAAAGATTTCCTAATCGCCGAATGCCAAACCACCAACCATCCGCAAATATTGAAAGACATCTTCGTGAAAATGGTAGACTTCAGTCAAGAAATGCAGATCAAGGACATCAACGTACTACAAGAACTGCAAATCTGGAGGAACAAATTTTGGATAGAGTTGAAGAAGACCCAAAAATAAGCACCAGACGCTTAGGACTTGAACTACAAGTTTCTAGAAGTATTGTTCATGACGTTTTAAAGGAACAGTTATTACACCCATACCACGTTCAACAGGTACAATACCTTTTGCCTATCGATCCTGAGAGGCGTCTAGCTTTCTGTCAATTTATTCAAGATCAGAGAATTCAAAATGCAACTTTCAGTCGCAAAATTTTATTTACAGACGAAGCTTCTTTTACAAGATCTGGTATTACTAACATACATCATAAACATGTTTGCGCTGTAGAAAATCCGCATGCAACTAAAGTGACTCACTATCAACATGAATTTAAGATTAATGTCTAGGCTGGAGTTATTGATAATTTTGTTATCGGTTCTGTTGTAATACCAAATCGATTAAACGAAGACAATTACTTCAACTTTCTACAACAAACATTGCCGAATTTATTGGAAGATCTGCCATTGTTACTTCGCCAAGACATGTGGTTCATGCACGATGGTGCTCCTCCCCACTTTACTCTAGCTGTTCGACAACATTTACACGAAAAATATCCGGATCGATGGATCGGAAGGGGATATGATGCTCCTACAAATTGGCCAGCACGATCGCCGGACTTGACGCCCTGTGATTATTTTTTGTGGGGTACCTTAAAATCTAACGTTTATTCGTCTGTACTTGATAGCGAAGAAGAATTGTATAGACGAATTTTAAATGCAGCCAACTCTTTAAAAAATAATGCACAAACAATGCAGAGGGTTCACTTAAACTTCTTACGAAGAGTTAATTTGTGCATTTAAGAAAATGGTGGCCATTTAAAAAATTTATCGTAATGGTCCAACACTTGTACCGCGCTGTTAATTTTCAATGATAGAAATAAAAAATAAACAAAACAATGAAATAAAAATAAAAAACAGACATTTGAAATTATTTTTTTCTGTCAAACCGCTTGTCTAATCAAAATTTTACAAGAGCCAAAAATTTTTCAAATTAAGTCGACTACTCATAAAAAATAAACTGGTAGTCATTGCATAAACAGGAAAAAGGTAATGGTCGGATATTTATACAATACATCATTTTTGGGACACTCATATGCTTTTAAAATTATTGCGTACACCACCAAAAGATATCAATTGAAAGTAGAAACTCGCACCCCAAAAATGGTCAAAATCTATCGACGCGTTTTCGAGTTATTTTAAAATATCAAATATTTTTCACGATTTTTGAAGCCCTCTAGCGGCTAAATGAAGCAACTTGTATAATAGGTAAGTTGGCTCAAATCGATCTATTTCGAGCCAAAGAATCTCTGTTCTTACGTTGTACACGTATTTTCCGGACACCCTGTATAATAGGTTACTTGCAATTAATTGGGTAACATACACTTTTATTTATCATGATTTTGATATATATTTATCATCTTTCCAATGGCCGTCAGAACAGCTTCCTTGCTTAAAAGCAATTTATAAAAATCAAAACAATTAAAGACGCTGAAATTATATTTTTTCTTGATTAGTGACAAAACCGTTTCTGTGGTCAATAAATTTCTTTCTTTCGTCCACTGTCAAGCAATTAATGAAAACACCCTCTCGAAGTTGGCATTATGAGCAGATACGCAAAAAAATTCTGCACGATTTTCAATCATTCCTCGTACAAATGTGCATTAGGTGTTCTAACGAAGTTTAACCAAAAATGATTTGCAGTTAAAAGTTTGTCTTGCTCGCTTAGATTTTGACTAAAAAATTTTAAATTCACCCACACACCTACCAATTTTGTGTCATCAATTTCGATGTTCTTGTCTTTTAAAAATAAAACATTGTTTTCAATAACGGCCCATTTAATGTTCTCATTTATATTAGGCAAAAACATCCAGTCGAACAAATTCTTGTAAAGGTTTTATCCACCCTTCAATGTACGTTTTTATTTCGTTATGGAAGTTCAAAGAACATTTCTTAAACTCAGTTTTAGTGTTATCGTCTTGTTTCTTTAATCCTAGATTACTAACGTGTCGTACATATTACGACGCCATTTTTAATTTGTTTGTTTTCGTTCACTTCGTTACCGCCACCGAGTTTATATTCCTAGTACCTTCCTATTTAGTTGTGTGAAGCCTATTGCAGTGGAGGTAGTGTCGAAGTTGTAATTAGAAGTAGCTCTATTGCTATCGCCATCGTAAATTTTACGACATATTAGTATTAGTGTTGTAACGATTTTTAATTTCTTTACTGCACGACTATGTTGGTTGGGCGTCAGTGCGACCTTTTTTTTTTTTGTTGACCTCCACTCACTGGATACAAGTGAAGCTTTAATTGTTCGCGGCTAAGTCTGGGAATTACCCCAAGGGTGAGCAATGAGAAAGGGTGTGGGGATGGCCTAAACTCTACAATAAGCTAACAAAAAGAAAAGGGGTTGAGCGCCACTGTATCTGTATGGATGATAACACTAAAGATTCATTACTCCTATGAGAAGATACAGAAACTCATGGGATGTAAACACAATAACAAACTTCCACTTACTGAACTAATGTATCTGGACACCTCTGGAGCATACTTACAACCTCTCCGATCTCGATGATCCTGAAAGAAAAAATACACAACAAATTCCCTATCAGAAAGACACAGTTTGTGCTTTCTAATAAAAAAACAGACTAATAATTACAGGGGGATAATGTTAAGATTACCACATCAAAGATATTTAAATCAAAAATGAATTCCTAGAACAAATCAGTGGTAGCATATCTGTGCTTTTTAAATTACTTCAGCATTCGTATACTTTCATTATTCAAAGATTTATTTTCTTTAAAAAAATTTTGTAAAAATTAATTGTGCATGGAATAAAAAACTTGAGTCCAAAAATAAAATTTAATATAGTTTCTCTCTTTTCGTTTTTTTCTTTAAATATGTTTCCAAAATGAAATGATAAAATTGGTTTCTCTATACATCTGCCTTGACATAACAAGACCTTAAGTTAATAATATTTTATAACAAGTTTTTACTACCAAATACCTAGATCTGATTATTGGCTTACATATGTTTCACATTGAGTTTAAATTATTTCTTAAAAAAACTTGAATCACGTGCAGTTAACTTGGACAAACAACTTTTCAATTAATTCAGGTATTATGAGCTTATAAAAATTTGACATCTACAAGTAATTTTCTAGAAAACAGGAAATGGACTTTGAAGTCTCATCTTTTTAACAAGTGAATTTCTGCATATCTTACAAAATTATTGTAATAGCATTTCGTGACAATAATCTTCCACGCTGTTCTTTATGCACAAAATTTAATTTAACCAAGCAATCCCTGAATACAATTTGTGTGAGCACACTCGAGGTCTCACAAACATAACAAAAAAGGTTTGATACCTGTATTTTATGAGGTCGTCATCCCTAGTTACCAAACTGCGACGCACGTCTTCTGAAATCTGCTTATCAAATGGTTGTAACAAAATACCAACAACAGCTGTAGTTGCCTTAACAAACGAGTAGTGTTCCAATCTCTTTATTCGAATATATCATTATCTTGCTATATCATTATGTTACTACATCATGCGCTAAAGGAATAAAGATATTTTATAAATTATTTGATTAATGCGATCTTACCGTCAACAAGAACCGACACGAACCAATTCAAGGGGCGGCGTGATCCAGTGCCTTGCCGATGTCACAGGAATGAAAAGCTTCGCTGTGTCCCAAGGCGATCAGCCCCCCTCTCTTTACCTTGGCACGCCTATCCTGAGGCCCCACTTGTGCAAAGCCTGAGAACCCATGTGTTTTGTACGATGCAATCTCAACTACATTCTCAAAAGCAATCGCCGACTTTCTTATTCGTACCGTACAAGTACGGGACCGCTTATCTGCGTGGCGCATCACCCCGTGACCGTATTCACGCACGCGCTATTCTAATTCTAGCGAATGAAAGGGAGTAATTCGCCTGCAAATTAGGCAACACAAACGACTAGACCCCCTTATAAATATGTTTCTTGAAAGTATATTATTATTAAATATCTCTGGGTAAAGCATTTAAGTTATTTAAGCGAACATGATTTCCTGTTTCATTATGGAATTGTTTCTTTTAGATATAACAGTATCAAATACGAGAATTAAATACCACAGAATAAAATTACACTGATGCGATTCTTGCAAAAATGGTGCTATAGAATATATATTCGTTACAGTGTATAATTTTTGTGGGAGGTTTCTTTAGGTGCTCTGTAAAATTGATTCTTTTGTGGAAAGTAATGTTAGCTATTTCACATAAAAATGAATGATAAACATCGATCCCTTACTGATGCAGAAATTGAATTTGAAATTAATAAAATTATGAATGGTGACGAAGACGAAGGAGAGCCTTTTGAAGATAGCGGAAGCGATTGAGAACAAGATAATCTTGAAGTGGACGATGTTGATTCCGAAGATTATGATAGTGACGTGCCAGTGGATGCTGAAAATATGCAACCTCTTATAGAGATGCAAATCACCGCACAACCAATTGTTGAACGTCGTGCTGCAGTAAACATTGTTTCATCTCATATCTTTAGCATGCATAATGAAGAACTGGCTACAATAAATGAACCCTCTACATCACGAGCAAAAAGTCAAGTTAGTTCATCGGAATCCTATGCGTCCTTGCCAAAACGAGCAAAACATGATACTTATATACTTACGCACAATAAAGTACGACTAACGAAAAAAAAAGGTGCTAAATGGTCAAGTATTGCACGTCAGAAATCTCAACGAACTGCAAAAAGAAATTTAGTACACTTTATACCTGGCAGCAAAGGTATTTGCAAAAAATATGACGAACCAGCAGATTGCTTTTTGCACTTCTTTTCAAAAAAAATTATTGACAAAATTGTTGTACACACAAACGAGGAGATTAGACGCCAAGTTCAAAATTATACAAATTTAAATAGTACAGTGTCTGAAATTTCAAGAAAGGAGTTACTGGGATTTGTAGGATTGCTATTATTCAGTGCTTTAAAAAAAACAATCACCTACGTGCGAGACGTATGTTCAATTCTGAATTATCTGACTCATTTTATACAGCATGCATGAGTTGCAAACGGTTTCTGTTCTTAGTAAATTGTTTAAGATTTGATGATAAGACCACAAGAGATAACAGACGAAATGATGATTCATTTGCACCAATTTGCGACATATGGGATACATTCATCGACGTTTGCAAGACTTCTTATATCCCTTCATCGTATTTGACAGTTGATGAACAATTAGTACGGTTTAGAGGTAGATGTCAATTTCGTATGTACATACCGAATAAACCGGCAAAATACGGGATAAAGCTTGTCATGCTCTGTGATACTTATTCAAAATACACGATCAATGCCATACCATACCTTGGAAAAAATACTAAGACTATTGAATCGCCTTTAGCAAACTACTTTGTATAAAAAATAACAAAACCAGTGTATGGCAGCAACTGAAATATTACAATGGATAATTGGTTCACCTCAGTTACATTATCAGACGAGCTGCTAGATCATCCATATAGACTTACAATTGTTGGAACAATTCGCAAAGATCAACCTGAAATTCCCCCAGAACTACTGAAATACTTAAATAGAAAACCAAAGACATCTTTATTTTGCTTTGACAAAAGTAAGACATTAGTATCTTATACGCCAAAAAGGAAGAAATTAGTGCTGTTGCTATCAACTATGCACGAAACTGCTACAATTGATACAAACAGTAAAAAAACGGAAATTGTTATGTGCTACAATGCTACCAAGTCAGGTGTGGATAGATTTGATCATATGTGCTCTAATATGTCAACAAGCAGAAAAACAAGAAGATGACCATTATGTATGTTTTACAACATGGTTAATATAGCAAGTATAAATAGCTATATTCTATACTGTAGCAACAATAACCAAATAAAGAAAAAACCTTCACCGCGCTATGAATTTATGTTTGCTCTAAGCCATTCCTTTGCAAATATGGTTGGAGCGTAGATTGGGGAATAAACATTTTCCTCGCAAACTTCGTCTAGATATTAGAGCCATTTTACAATTACAGGCCGAGGAAGATATACAGGCACTTACACCAGAGAAACCTACAATTTGTTTCTATTGCCCAGCACGTTTACATCGTATGACAACTACATATTGTTGCCGCTGCAAAAAGCCAATATGTGGACAACACCGAGGAAACAACTGCAAAATGTGCACAAGAAAATAACTTTAACTTGTATAGTTTTTAAGTTTTATATGTATTTATAGTTCATAATATTTTATTTTAACATAAATAAAGTTTTGATCATAATATAGCTTTTTAAAAATAAGTTGTAAAATTTACGACACGTTAGTAACCATGTTTGTTAAAATCATGTTAGTATTCTAGGGTTAAAACGCTCTGAGCTTTCAACGGCAAAAATTTTTCTATAATTCGGTTGTCTAAGCTTTTCGTGATGGATGCAAATATGTGTTTTGTCTCAATGACGGAATTATTACTTTTTTTGTAGCTTTTCCATTTTGGAGTGTACAATATGCATAATTGAGTGGATAAGAAACAAATATGCTTCCGAGAGAGAGTCTTGAAAAAATTGTTTAATCGAAACGGGAGGTTTATCTAAGCTTTGAAAATAATTTTTTATTGGCTGGTAGAGCTTCAGAAGTCGTTCGATAGCTGGAAATAGGCTTAGCCAACGCGTCTTTGAATGATAAAGAAGCTGTTCGTATTCAACATCTCTTTAAGAGATTCGGTTTGGACCGTGTAAGTAGCAAAAAAAAGATAAATTTTTAAGATGATAGACTCGGCATCCAATGACAGTAAATCGCATCCATGGTGCACTGTGTTATTAATGACATTCGCAGAGCAACCAACACCAATTATGTTGGAGGTTAAACTCTTTTTGAGCTTATGGAAAACATTGTTGACTCTTTGTCGCTCTCTTCCTCCGAAGTTGGTATTACACTTATCTCTAGAAAACGCAATACATTTTGACAAGAGATCATGCTGACGAAGTTGTTTTATAATAAGCTCAGAAATTGTGTCAGAAGATTCATTTTCCGTACACTCCATTTCAAGAAGCTATGAAGTGATTCCGTTCGTTTGGTTATCAAAATACTGAATAATAATAGAAAATAATTTTGTGCCTCCATGATTACTAGCATCAGTAGATATGCTTACGAATGGTACTCCCTGTAAGTCGCTTTTTAGTTCGGCAACCGATAAAGGATATAGCATGCCGGTTACTATAGCAGTAGCTTTCGTACGATTACATGTCATTTTCTTTGCCGTATCCGACCCCGAAAACAGTACGCAGTTGAGAGCGTCTTCAGCTGCTCGAATAAGGTTGTCTTCAGAACTTGATCTAACAAAAAATGCGGAAATGTCTGAAGTACTTGCCTGACTTCTAAAATTTGTTTTGTGTTTTTGGGTATTTAAGTGCTCATTTATGTCAACAACACCCTTATTTGCTATCGAAATATTTGTTAATCAAATTGCACAAATCACATTTTCGTTTTTTCATTATTGAAAATTTATTTTGCGAGTCGCTGTTGAATAAGTATTTACGCTTAAGCATTTTGAGATCTGGAATGAAACAAAAGAAAACTTTTAAGTAAAAACGTTAGTTAAGTACATATATCTTGTATTAAGGTCTAAAAAGAACACATTTGCAATTAATTACCTACATTATTACATATAAGATGCACCGTAGTATTGAGATCGCCACCGCACACCACACAAGTCAGCTTTTGTGTACATTTTTAACGCTAATGAGATGAGATATGGTCGGTTGATGGGACGACGGCACCGGCGGGTGGCAGCCAACGGGCGAAGGTGTGATGTGGGTAGCTTCTAGTGTGTAGTGGACTAGGGCGCACCTGACCCTATGGACGGGCAGCACGGGTAACTTTAAAATCCGGACTCTACACAAAACCCCCGCTCGGACGCTCCCCGGACGCCCTGCAAACTAGGATAAATCCGGGGGAAGTCCGGATGGATGGCAACCCTATTTCTGATCAACCTTCCGGGAGAAGCGGTAGTAACCGGCAAATTTAAAAACAATTGTCATACCTTACATAAATCGGGCACATTACTAACAATAGAATTGTTTTTTACCATCGCTAATTTGGCCATCCTTTTACCGAGGAAGGGTTTTCAATTTTCTCTCTCATTGTCGTTCGAAAATTGTTGAAAAAGTCTAAAAATCACAGTCGGTTAGATTTTTTGACGATTTCCTCAACCGATCAAACACAGCTTTTTTGGCTGTAGAACTACGAAATTGGTCGAAATATCGCTCATGCTAAGAGAACGTGTTGTTTGTTGCTTATTGAATTATAACGTCTACACATACACTGAGCACGGTTATTACAAACATTTTTCTGGTTCCTTATGCGTTTATCTAACGCCAAATCTTCAATAAATTTTTTAATGTAATAATGTCGTGTGGTTACAGAAGTAAAGAACAATATTAATATATTTCCAGTATCGCTGAATAATTGCTTTCTTAATTCAGTCATATTATTTTGAGTTGTACGTATAAGTGATGAGCCTGTTAACAAATCAATTGAAGATTGTTGTAAATATATTGAAACTACGTTTGTAGATTGTAATATTTTATACTGGAATAGCAAAGTCGCGTTGAACACGACAGAATTCACATCATTTTTAATCAATAAATGTTCTCTTTTTTTTAAATGTTTTATTTAATAGAAAAATTATATTTTGAAGACACTTCATGACACTAATTAAATTTATTCTTAATAAGAAACAAACAATCATATTTTGATGACCATCTAGTTGGACAAAACCTCTTGAGTGACATTGCGTATTCTCTATTTCATTTGGCTTATGCAAAAGTGGCAAGGTTTCGCTAAAGTAAACGTAAACTTGTTCCACGGTAATGTAATTGACAGCATCATTTAATACTAGATTTAATTTGTGTGAGGCCCAATGTACTTAAGCAACTGCTAGAATCCGAATTTTATTGCCCGTTTGAAAACCACTATATTTACAACTCCCATTTGCAGCTCTATCATAACCTTGCTCACGACAGTTTTTAAAATCAAAATTACTGTTTCCGAGATTACTTATTACTTTGTTTTCGAATGACTGTTCGAATTGACCTTTTGGTTCATCAAATCTCATGAAAGTTTTGAAAATGATTAATTTATTTTCCAGATCTGCTTTGACATATGGTTATACATTACATGTGATTTTCCAATGCTCCGCCCGAAGGTACTATATTGGCCAGGAAGCGAGTTTTTTTTACCTGGAAAATTTGGAATTTCGCCAAACCCTTGCTGCTCCAAGCAAGGTAGGGATCTTTAACGTGCGTGACAACACTCACACACGGGACCTCCATTTTACCTCTCATCCGAACGAAAGTGTATTTTTGTAAAAAATGCTCGCCTAACATTTTTCAAGCGGACCGTGTCGGGATTCGAACCCGGAACCTTTGGCGTAGTAGTCACACACATACCACTACGCCACGGAGCCGCCGTCATTTGGTATTACCACACTCACCTGATCTATTTTAGTGGCATCTTTAGTAGTATCCACCAAAAGAGAAAAAAGTGCTTGTCTGATTTCACTTAAGTTTGGTCTTAATAATGAAGTCGACAAAAAGTGTATTGGTTCATTCTGTATTTTTGAATTAAAATATTTCACTTTATTGTTTTCATCTTTAATGTGAACTTTAGTAATTGATCATACGAATCCAACAACTCAATAGTATTTATAAATTTGCCTTTATTCTCTTATGATCCGCTTTCATCATGACGCCGAAAAGGAATGTTGCATTTTGTGAAAGTTAAAATAACATTTATAATTCTAGATAGAATTGCGACATCTTTTACCCATATGTCGGTTTTGGCACAGTCTGATTAATTATTTTATTATTTTTACTGTGGTCATAAGTTAAACAAGGAGTAAGGTGAACCACAGAAGATTCGTGTTTAGTTATTTTTTATTTTTTAACCCTTGCTAGTCGTTAATTTAGCCATTACACCGAGCATGGTTAAAAATTTTATTTCCTCATCCGAAATCAGGTAGCAAACATGATAGTAAACTACGTTCAATATTGTTGAATACGAAAGTCAAAATCTACGAATAACTTAAGAAGTTAGCTTTAGTTTAATAATACTGGTTACAAAAGCTTATTTTTGCAACCTGATCCTTAAGAAAGGTGCTGTCTAGCTGATAATGTCCTAAAGTGTTCATCATATTATCTAAATATTGAACGTGTCGTCCTCTGCTACTGATAATGAAAATTGTAAAACTCTAAAGCTCAGATTAAAAAATATCCTCATGTGGTTCTAAATCGTAGTTAGTTCTTGAAGCAGAGACATCTTTAGTGTTTTGGATCAAGTTCTAATTTATAATATCGCTACTATCACATCGACACCCTTCCACTGCTGATGCCACTACAACTCGGTAGGGAATCTATATTTTCTTTTTTAAAAAAAACTTCAATTTTCGGTAACTTCTTGATAGATGCTCTATTTTCATGTACCATTTTACGTTTTTGGGCACCACTTAAATGTATTGGTTGGTTTAAACTCATTTTAATAATTTTATAATAGTTTGATCGAAACTGATGAATTGAAGGAAAACAAAAAGCAATGCATTTATACAAATTAAAATCACCCCAGCCTGTCCAAATTATATAATTCAACAGCGGCAAAGTATTCTTTACAGCCGCACAAAATAAAAACTACAAATGCACTGTTCTAGTTTAGGTTTTGTTCTGATACCATATAATGTAAACACCGGATACGTCATACAACAAATATAAGGACTATCATGATCAACAAAGTAAACCAAATTTTAAAACTACGTTAAAACGTTTTGGCATTTACAAAACAATTCATCTTTTAGTATCCGACCTTTCATTATTTCATTTAAGCTTGTTGTAAAACAAATACTAAGAAAATATTACACCTGTTCCTACCCACTGGATTACCAGATAACAGTTTCAGCTGTCAGTTATCATGGACACGTTATTCCATTCTACTGCATCGTAAACCGCCAAAACGCATTAGTATATAAGTTAAGTAGGCTAGATTACGTAAGATTTTGTTGTGTGAAAGTGAATAATTTAAAAATTGAACGAGGTCAAATTTCGGTTAGTTTTGCCATTATAAAAAAATTGATTGAACATAACTGATCAGCTACAGTTGAATTCGATTTAAAAATGACACCAAAGTCTAGAAAACCAAACATTTTAATCATAAAAAGTAAGAAATTCGCCAATTATTCAAAAAGCAAATATTAAACATACTGTATAGAATTTACAATTAACTTTAATCAATAACAGAAAGCTGTTTCTTCAAAGATTTAATCACATTCAGTAAGATAAATAATTTTGTGCGCCATCCAATTAATTTCAAAACAGCAATGCATGTATAAACTTTAAATAAATTCACATGAGGAACATCTTAAAGTAAGAAAAACACGAAATGAATCCTATTCAAAACCAACGCATTGTTGTAGGGGAAATAAACAAGAATGCTCTCAATAAACAGATCTTTCAAAACAAAAATGTTTCATAAATGCAAGAAGTATACAAACGCATTCAATTTACGTCGTTATAAAATTTGCCTTCGTGATTTTCATGTAAAATTAACATAAAACCCAAACAAATTAGGAAAGCAAAACAAGAAAACATATGGTTGGCTACGTGCGATTTAAAGTTATAAATTCCTTTACAAAATAGAAATACGTGACTTGAGAAGGTTCAATGTATCAAAATCCACAATATAAAACTAGATATTTACGTGATGTGCTAAAGCATTGCGATGAAGAATTGGAATGGTAACTACATGGAAATCCGAAGGCTGGCGCGATAAGTCAAAGTATAACGCCTCATTCAACAAAATAAACTGAGTAAACTAATTGTACAGGTGAATAGGCGGGCCTTTAAATAGCTCACGAGCTGATAAACGAATCGGTCTTTCAACAACTAAGGCACGCTCCGTACTACTTTGAATCAAGATAACACGCAAAGTTAAAATATCAAATTAAATAATAGCTAAGCGAAAGTTGGTGATTGAAAAATTTCAATAATAGTACAAATATACAACAGAAATTCGCCGTTTAACAGTTAAAAAATGTAAGTCCAAAATTCTAATTTAACATAATCTTCAATATTTTATTAACTTACGGCACCAGGTATTAAACCGAGTACTGAACCAGGTAATAGACCGAGTACTGAAGCGAGTAAACTAAGTATTGAATTAATTATTGAACTGAGCATTGAACTAAGGGTTGAACTAAATTCAACTAAGTAAACGATTATGTGTGAAACTGGGCGTTTAACCAAGCTGGGCTACGTGATTCCATAAACAACTATCAAACAATATCAATAATAAACTAAAAACAATCCAAGGACACTGGTTTACAGCACGCAGTAGCAGTTCTAAGAATTGGGGTGCATGCAGAGAAGCGTATTCACAACAAGGAATTCAACAAGGACAAACAGCCGGTCAAAGATATAATTCATTAGTAGCTTAAGATATTAATTTCTTTTTGAACATTTTAACTTTTGTATGTACTGAGATATTTATGTAAAGGGTCATCAAAAATCTTTGGCTGATACATAGAAATTACGCAAAAGGGAAAGAACGTCATTGAACGTTCAACGTACTTCAGTAGTATACGGAGTTATTTTTGCTGGCCTTATACTGATTTAAAGGAGTCATAATTTGGGGACAAACTAATTTATATTGTTACTTTGATTCAGGGATTTTCTTAAATAGCGAATGATATTTTAAAAGTTGTGGAACTACAAATTGTACATATTTTGGTTATTATATAAATTTTGGTTAATTTTGTTTACTTCATTCAGGTGGGAAGCGTTAGAGAAAAGGGAGGTTAAAAACTTATTTGTTATCGTATCGTTGTGCAGTTTGTGTGGGGTTGAACTGAACTAGTCGAAGCATATAAAACAAATTGTGTAAAATCTAAAAATTTATCATTGATTATTTAGAGACACAGAGCGGTGGCGTCACCACTATGTGTCTCTAAATAACCTATGATAAATTTTTAGATTATACACAATTCGTTTTATATGCCTCGACTAGTTAAGTTCAACCCCACACAGAGTGCACAGCGATACGGTAACAAAGAAGTTTTTATCCCCATTTTCTCTAACACTTCCAACCTGAATGAGGTAAACAAATTTAACCAAAATTTATATAATAACCAAAATATGTACATTTTGTAGTTCCTCAACTTTTAGAATATCGTATATACATAATAAAGATAGTTTCTCGAACTATACTGTCGAATTGTACTTTTTATTCAAACGTTTCGGCATGATTGTTTATGCCTTAATCGTATATATATATATATATATATATATATATATTTTAAAGATAATGACCTTCTAGTAATATTAAATGTTTTTAATGGGTTTGAGGTCAGCTGGTAAAGAAAACTCTTTTATAATGCCTAAATTTTCGTTTATTTAATCCTTGTTCACAGGCTTCTAAAATGTTATAAACAACTAGGCTAAATTATACAATATATTCAATTCATGATGAGTTGTTTTAAAAATTAACATCGAAATTAATTATTAAACATAACTATTTTTAGTTTTCACTTTCAAATGTAGGAAGGATATATAATTTGTGTAAGAAGAAATGTAAAAATAAAATTATGTCAGATTTTGAAGTATTTCAAATTCTCTTTTTAAGGATACCTGATACCTTTATTTAATGTATATGTTATGTTGTATGTGATAGTTGTTTGTTTGTTGTGTGTGTGTATGATGCGTTAGGTATGTGTGTTTATTTGTATTTATAACGTTGAACATATTAACAAATATTACATTAGGTATGTAGCTATGTTTTAAAATTAAGTAAATATCGAGCTCAAACCACTAATATCAGTTTTTATTTATACTATCTTTTGTATTAAAAATGTGATACATTTCAAGAAATAGTCTTTTATTTATATTTATATTTATATTTATATTTATCGAGTCATTCAGCTAATTTAGATCATAGAATAGATTTCAAAATCCAAAATTTTAGAATTAGAGAAAGATAAACAAAAGACTATTTCTTGAAATGTATCACATTTTAATACAAAAGATAGTATAAATAAAAACTGATATTAGTGGTTTGAGCTCGATTTACAATATTTACAATTTTAAAACATAGCTACATACCTAATGTAATATTTGTTAATATGTTCAACGTTACAAATACATATCACATTCAAACCACACAACCTAACCATGGGCATACACACACATACAAACAACCTATCACATACAACTAACATACATTAAATAAAGGTATCAGGTATCCTCTTAAAAGAGAATTTGAAATATTTCAAAATCTGACATAATTTTATTTTTACATTTTTTACACAAATTATATATCCTTCCTACATTTGAAAGTGAAAACTAAAAATAGTTATGTTTAATAATTAATTTCGATGTTAATTTTTAAAACAACTCATCTTGTAAGTTGCAATTAATTTGTATAAACGTTTAATTAATATAATAAATCCGAAAATTAGTATAATATATATATTATGCTGTGATAAGGGGTTGTTTAAGGGTGTACTTTAGAGTAAAGGTCGTTTAGGAATCTGAAATTATAATAGGAAGCAGAAAACTGCAGTTACGTAATAGAAAATTGAGAAATGGAGATAGTTTGTAAATAGTAAGCAGTCAACACCCTGTATATAAAGTATAAGTAGTTTTAAGCGACGCAAATAAACATAGGAAGACGCATAGTTAGCGTAGGAATAAGAAAGACATGCATTAGGTAGATAGTAAATATTTAACACCCTGTAGTTTTAGTTAATTTAGGTAAGGCAAGTAATGATATTTTTCAGTGGAAGCACGCGTATTTTTGTAAGTAAACATAATAAAGTGTAATTAAACACGCATTCAAAAGAGTTCCAGACAATTAGGTTAATACGAAGATAGAAATAGAGCTTGAGGAAGCATGGTGTAAATGCGTACAAAATAGTTAACCATTTTTAATAAGAAAGGAGATTAAAAATTGCGTAAATAACATGCATATATGAAAATTAAAAATCGAATTGCATCAGTTGTTTATGGAAAAGGGATTAGATTCGTCAAAACACCGCATGTTTGATAACGAAGCACCTGCGAGCAGGTCACAATTATTTGAAAGCATAGAAAATTACATCAAAAACTACTTTAAATGCAAAGATTTGATTGGTTAAAATGAGCGACGAGCTTGTAGACCATACCCACTGACGGAGTAGGAGATAAATGATATATTAACAGGTACAGTGATAACGAACTCAGTTTCAACTCAACAAATGCCGAGGTGCGCCACTATAAAATAAAGTGTGATACATAATAATAATTAAAGTGAAAAATTGTATAAGTGCAAAGATGAAAATTATGATGGCCGATTAAACGTAAGTAGATTTTAGGGAATTTATTTTAAAATAAAACACAAAAATAATAGGGCTCTGAAGCAGGGGAGAATAATACAATTCCGAGTCCGGGGAGAATATTCCGAGTCAGTGGAAAATAAATGATAAGAATTCCAATTTTCGAGTCCGGGAAGAATAATACTACGATTTCAAGTTTGGGAAAAATAAGCGATATTCTGAGAATAGATGGTATTCTAAGTTTGGGGAAATTGATAAGCAGTAATAAGTCTGAATGAGATGACAATAAATTGGGGTGCATAAGTATAAGTTAATAATGGTAGTCCAGAGGGTGATGGCAATAATTTAAATGCAATAGTACAAGCGTGTGAATAGACAATATTTCGAATGGGCATGTAATAATCTTGAATTGAGGGAAAATAATTTTTATTCAAATGGATGGCTTAATGCATGGGAAATATTAGCTGATTATAGATGCGTCAATGCGAAGAAAATAGACCAGGTTAGATTTTTAGTTATAAGACATTTTTTTCTATTTTTTATTTGAATATTGAATTTGCTTAATATAAATGAATGTGAAAAAGTCAACAAAACAGAGGACTTGCATACGTATAAAGTGCGTGATATGATAAGAGGTTTTGAACGTTCCACACTTCTTTTATAAAAATAGTAGGTTTTTTTTTGGTGACTTTGGGTTTGATTAAAAAGTATATGATTTTTGATAAATGAGATTTACAACATTAATTAATTGAAAAGTGTATTTTAAATAATTTACAAAAACTGTACATAATATTTGTTACATTATATAGAATCGAATTAACTAAATTTTATAATTCCAAATAAATGCTAGTCGAAGTCATAAGATAAAGTTAATGGGAGTGATTTGATAATTTAAACAATCAAGGAGGAGCTATAAGTAGAATACGAAATTGATAATGAGTAAGGCGGTAACATATCAAATTTTGTCATTGGTCGAAGAGATAGGTTCAAGAAAAAATCCATTTAAGTTCCTGTTTATACATAGCAATATAATAATCGACTTTTATGTCAATAACTTATTAATTTGTTTAATATTCAAAAATTAGCCCCTGAATAAAATTTTGATATTTATGTGATTCCACAAAAATCTATATTTCCTGAAAGTCAGCAAAAATACTGTAATTACTTTTAAGTACCTTTTGAACGTTCAAAACGATCCTTTCTTTATTTTTCAAATTCTCAAATGATTTTTGATGACCCTTATAGATATTCGATATTGCAAATTGTGAATGTTAAAATTGAAAAACAGTCTTATACTAATAATGAATAAAATCTCTGACCTGTTTTCCCTGCGTGTTTCTAGGAACTGCCTCTGAACATCGATGGATTGTTACAGCTTGACTTTTTAGTGTAGTTTCTTCACTTGTTGACCAGAATGATTAATTAACTGTTGCTTGAATTTTCCCTTCGGATATTTTTTTGGAATGACTGGGAGCTTGTTTCTAGTTTAATTTGAGTATCTTGGCGTTTATTCTGTTTCTTTGTAGGCTTATTTAGAAGTATTTTTATAATATTCTCGAAGTTTGTTTAGTGGTACATTTAAAATTACATTCAGACGGATATTTATAGGTACATTTAGAGCCCTAAATTTCTTAAACATTAGAATTAAATTCAATTAATAGTTTACCTTACGTTTTAAGATCCAAATGGCTATTTCTTGTTGTATAAATTGACACATAATTTTCACTATTTTTAATAAATTATTAATTTTCACTAAGTTCACTCTTACGTAATATTTATGTTTCAATTGATATTATTATTAGTGCCTTGTCGGAAAGATGCTGAGTGTTTACAAGGTCCCCATAGTATTTATAGACTCCACTTATCAATTTTCTTATTGGTTGTTCATCGTGTGTTTGTTGATCAGCGCGTTGTACTTTGCGCTTATTTCTTCAGAAATCGGTACTCTTAAAAATTTCTTGTTTTGATTCTTGTTCAGACGCTTGATGTCACACGTAGACGTTTAACTTCGTGCAGTATATTTCTAAAAAATTCCAAATTTTCATTGCATTCTGTCACGTCTTTCATGTTTGTGTCGACTAAGGTTCAAACATTATCGCATCACGGACCGCCTGTTATATATTTTGTTTGTTACTCCAAATATGTTAAATTTTATCGAAATATCATGTCTTTTGTCACGTATTCATATTTCTAATAATGATGTATTTGAACGCGTTTACTTATTTATTCTTGGATTTTATTAAATAGCTAGTATGGCAGGTTGTTTATCTTTCCCGATTACGTGTTTATTTTGATGAACTTTGTTGCGTTTTATTTTAGAAAAATGTGTAGGGTAGCTCAGAATAGAAATAAATGGAGGTATTCGTCAACCAGTTCTAAGACGGAAATCCTAATGTTGAAAGAAATAATGTACTTAAACCTGATAATTATTGTAAACGACTACAGGTGATGGTTTTGCAATATTCTTAACAAATGTTGATTGTGCACAAAGATTATTATTTGAGAAACTATTAATTAGGCAATGTCTAAGCGTTGGAGGATTTTGGTTGCCTCAGGTTGTTTAACCCAATTCACTTGCCACTGAATATCGGTGAAAAGGTGTAAATATTTAAAAATCAATAGAATGGGAGCCGTACTGTGTCTAACAAGAAAGTGCAGTTGCTATGCTCGAAGACAACAGACAGAAACAAGAAAAAAATTGTTGAAAGCATACATGTGGAGCATAGTAGTAAGTCTTTTGGAATTTGGTGCTTCAGATGCATGATGATGATAGCATAGACAGACAAAGTTGATAACAAAGAGGTTCTAGATATAGCAGGGAAAAAAGATATCTGCAAAAACAAAAGAAATAGGAGAAATAGAAAAATAGGACACGATCTAAGCATTGGAGAATAGTGGGGGATATATTAAAAGCAGAGACAGAAAAAAAAAGGGTGTGTGGTACACCTTGATTGGATTATTGCGCGCAGATAGCGAAAGATGTAGCTGTAAGAATTTCAGAGAAATGTGTAGATTAGCTCAGAATGGGAAACAATAGAGGTACGCATCTAACCATTTATAGAACTGAAGATCTAATAATAATATATATATATATATATATATATATATATATATATATATATATATATATATATATATATATATATATATATATATATATATATATATATATATAATATATATATATATAATATATATATATATATATATATATATATATATATAATATATATATATATACTATATATATATATATATATATATATATATATATATTGCTGTGACACCCCCTGTCTTTAGTGTGGGAGCTAAAAGAGTGCTGTGATAACGCCGCGCGTTGGGCACCACTAAAAAGGGTGCTGTGACCCCCTTTCTTTGGAATGGAAGCTAAAAGGGTGCTATGACACGGGTACAAAAATGGGAAATTTGAAACTATTATCTTACTTTCCTTTTCTTTTCTTTGCCTGGTTAGCTCAACGGAAATTTTTACTGTGGAGGTTACTAAATGAAATGAAACGCAGAAATCTCAAGAATCATTTATACATTCAAAAACACTTTTTTTTCATGCAAAAAAATTTATAAAACAGTTCACAGCTTAATTTCGTACAGAAAAGAGTTCTTACTAGTTACTTAAAAATAATTCTTACCTAATCCTTGTTAAGAATTACAAAATTCTCTTTAATTTCTACATGGATAATTCACCTATTTTTTATCACCGCGCTTGTAAGGGCGATTGGCTAATAACTCTTGACAGATAATTTACTAAACTTTAAAATGCGTTAAACTTTGACTCAAAATTTTCTGGTAATTATTCGTTTACAAAAAAATTATATGATTAAGGCTTATTCTAGTTTCAAATTACAGAATATTCAAATATAATCAATTAACAATTAAAGAAATCCAAAATTTTATACTTATGGCTTTTGTTCAAGAGCGCTTATCTAAATCTTCTTTTGACTACCTTTAACGGTGTTAAACCCTTCATGGTTTTATTTTAAATTGACGTTCAAAACCCAGTTTTCAAAATCTTCCATATTATTTTAAATCTGAACATAGAATATTATTCCTCAAAGTACATTTTCTAGATTTAATTATTTACTTAGCGTAATCTTTTGCATCAAGATTATCTGTCCAAGATCGTTCAATTCTCGTTATGTTTTACAAAATAATTATGTTTAAATTTATGCAAAGATGCATTCTAAGAATTAATTCTTTACTCAAAGTTACATCTTAAATGTTAAATACTGTATGCGTGCAGCGTATTCAATAAATAACTTTACTCAAAGTAACATGTTCGACGTTTTAAAATGAATCACGAATTTATGAATGAATCCCTGTAATACAGTTACGGCTAATATATAAAAATTTTAACTACGTTACTTTTTTCCATACGATTCCAGATTTAGTTGTAAGAATTAGTCACTTGGTTGATGTAGTTTTAACAACAATGGCAAGCTTTATAGTCTAATTAGTCTCAATCTACCGCGACCGATTTGATTTACGAGCATAGCAAGGCGTTATTGATCTGTTTCTAATTTACGATTAATGGTTGCGTCACATATTAACCTTTAGTATTCTGGAAAGCTATAAAATAATTCTTATCGATTTTATTGCTTTCTTAATGATAGCGCAACCTAAATCGGCGTTTATTCTATAATTAGCTATCTAAGCATTTCTTAGTACGAATGACGGATCCATTTCTATTAATCACAAAACTCTAGAAGCTTTTTTTAAACTTATAAAGTGAATTTAAATGACTATTTCTTCTTATATTGTACACACACGAAAAATTAATTGAAGTACGCGTTCACTTTCTTTATAGTTAATTTGTATACTAATAAAGTACGGATTTTAGTATAGTTACATAATTAATTAAGCTTCAATTGCTTTCTTAACGGTTTTAAAAATGCCAAAAGATTTGCATCTTAATAATTGTAATGAAAAAAATTGGTTTTGACGGTAAATAAAGCGAATATTTTATGCACGAAATGTGTATTATTATAATAAATAAATGACTTTATATTATAATGAATGTAACATACGCGAGAAATGTGTTTTTTTGATAAATGAAGCGAATGGTTTAAATCTAACTTCATCCTAATACTTTTGATGAGGCGTGTTTATAAACGCTTTATGAATTCAACAAATTTATACTATTTTCAAACGGATGTATTAAGTGATTTTGTTTTTATCTCTTAGAATGATTATTTACACACACGGAAAACTATCTAGTTATGTTATGTTTTTTAATTCCCTGAGGTGAAGGGGGAAAACAGCGTCCAATTCTCGTAGCTGAATGTAAAGGGAAAGGGATATCTTCCGAACTAATCAAAGCTCTATTCCTGCAGTGGCATGAGTTTGTAGAGGTGGGTCTATATCTAATAAATACATCTCTTTGTAACTCCAAAACTTCTATCAATTCTCCACCGCGTTTAAAAGAAGATAAACTATTAAGGATAACGCAGAAAACTCTTAACCAAAGCATGTATTTTTGTCCCTTGAATATTTTTCTATTTTACCTTTCATGCTGTACTTCAACAAAAAAACTTAACCTCAACCTGAAATAAATGTTTTGAAATTTTAGAACCTAAATTTTATCAAATGGGATCACTGTTGATGTCTTGCTAAATTAGTAGGCGATATACAAACACAATGTATATAAGATTCGTATTACATTAAATCATATATTCTCATGTTTAAATTGCCTACAGTAAATAAATCCAGAATATCTATATACAAGCGTCAATCGTTTTGTTTCAAATTATTTAGTCAATCTAGTAATTAAAATAGTGCTATATAAATTTAAATTAAAGCACATACAATTGTATTTTTCATAAAAAACTAACGATAGTGTATTGAATTTCCTAAAACGTAGCAAAAATCTTTGTTTCACTAATAAATGGGTATTTATTATACTTTTAGTTCAAAAATTATTTTTAAGCTTTATTGAATAGAATTATGAATTTCTTTGTTTTTCAACAAATTATATTTAGTTAACAAAATCATTCACTGAATTTCATAAACTAAAGTTCATCATTAAAATATAAACAAATAATGAACTAGCTTCTACATTTGAAGAAACCTAATCTTTAACTATTAATTTTCATATTTTCTTCACTTTAATTCGACGTACATTTCAAGTAACAAAAAGTTTCTACTCACCCTCTAGCGAGCATAACTCAAATGTTTAACGGAATTTTACCTTTCTCTTCCGCGCCATAAGCTCCTATTTCAACAATATCAAAATGTAATCTGCTAAACAGATGTTAATTACAGCATGAAATCTTTGCAACGACTACAAAATTTATCCAAACACCATCTCTTAACACTGCATAATACTTGTTACTTTAAATTTCACCCGACTCAATATTTTCGTTTAAATTCCGGCTTTTTCAAATTTCTCCGACATATTGTATAACTACCTGTTGTAAATGATGCTTCTGATCAAGTATTACAATTTCGTAATTCACTTTGTGCATTTTATTTTAAGTCTACAATAGTTCGTTAGTCAACCAACCTTACACCTTGATATCGGTATATTATTGTAACGGCCTAATTCATACGAGTATTGTTATCTACACATGCTACACGATTTGGATAGTCTAGAAGTTTTCTTTCACATTTGGTTGTTAATTTGATAATGCGCTCATCGTGTTATTAAACATTTGAAAGTGCAAGAACATATTACTTGATATTACTTTACAAAGTTAAAAATCCTTCTGATTCTTTCTTTTTGAAATACAGCACGGAGTATACAAGAATTGGATTATACCCGTGGCAAGTGTGTTTTGATTTAGAAATTTACTTTACCGTTCGACATTGCTTAATTCTGAAATGATTTTCTAGCTTTGTTTACCACCTGCTATTTCTAGCACCAACTGCTTGGTTTAGCTTCTACTGTCTATATTAATGATTTACTCCCCTGATTATTGGTTTCTATCCGCTGATTCCGAGGTACTGTTTGGGTTGCTGCCATACTGTTTAATTACACACCACCTTGGCTGTTCCACCTCTGGCACGGATTAATTTTGGTAAGATTAGTATAAGGCGCTATGGTAACTACATCTATACTGTGACTTATGACACTAGTAAAACGTCTGCGTACTTACGTAATTTAACTGGATGTGTACTAAATTCTTATCTTATTTATTCTAATATATACACACAAATTTACAATAGCCTGGAGCACAACATTTGATGTATCTATTTAATTCTGACACACGTTAGTAAACTCTTCCGCGCCATGCAAACACGATGTGGATAACATTTTACTAAGTAAAATATCTTTAACTGTTTAATGGCAAGCAATTTTATTATAAGAACAATATTTTATTTATCACTTTAGTGTTGCAGTATACTTTGTAAAGCAATGCTTCTTGAAAACATTTTCATTCGTGCGTTGGGTTACAGGCATAGTCCTTAAGCGCAAGTATCAATATTACTAATAGTTTTTGATTCACTTGATTACTTTAAAGTTACGGAAAGTGTTTAGCGTTTTGATAAATATATCTATATCTATATTATTGAGTTTTTTTTTTACTTGGGTGGAGGTATTAAAATGTGTATCAGACAGACTAACGCTCTGTCCTAATCATTTCTTTACTAATTATTATATAGTCGTCTCTATTTCAGCACAGCGATTTGTTATGTTTGGTTTATCGTATACTACCCACCCCAATCTCCGATTGGTCTGGCATGGGAAATCCTTTTGGTAGTGGTACTTCACATATTATTTATCAAGCGTTATACATCTAATCTACACTAAAATAACGTGAGCGAACTAATTGCGACTTGTGACCTGTGACTTGTGACTTGCTAAAAAGCAAAATTTCCATAATTAGCAAACAAGCAATTTGAATACTAACCGTTTTATTTCATCTTCAAGCTAGACAAATAGATGCGTGCTGAATGAACTTGATCAAAACGATCCTCAACTCCCACGACAAGTATGCCATAGTCAATAACAAAAAAAAGCCTTCTTCTCACATCACCTGTCTGACCACGCGGTTATATCTTGTCAGATTTCCAAATACGACGCACAGGGTGAAACATTAACCTTTCCGCTCAACCAAAATAAATACATAACTACAGTAAAATAACTTCTGTAAAATATGCAATCAAACTACCATAAACGTGTAATGCGAGTCGCGCATAAGGACATATTTACTTGAATATCTATTATTAAACAAACAAATTAACAACAAAATGAAGTGTGCTGTCCCCGGATTTTGAACACGGTTCTTAATTTAAAAGTACATGCAATAAGAATTGTTTCATACATGGAAAAACATGCATTTTACTAAAGCGAAATAAATTTAATGGATTTGTACATGCAATACGCTTATTTTTATACAGGGTGGAACAATGAATATTCGGAAATTTCAATTTTCCGGTTTCCTTCTATTTGGGCGGGTTTTATTTATAGAATTTGGGTTTTCATGACCTCTCGTTACTCTTTTTATGTAATTTTGTGACGTCGTTTGTTTATAATTGGCGAGCATAGTCCTAAAAATCGTGAAAATTATTTAATACGAGCGTATCATAAACCATTCGATAGAATATTGGTTCTTAAATTGACACAAAATTAAAACTAAATTTTATTATATTTCTGTATTTTAAATTAATTGTTGTTATAGTTAAGGGTACCGAGTAATTCAATTTTATAAATTGACTAGTGCAGCGATATATAAAGCATGTTATTATTTTTATTTTCGAAAAGTAGTAGAGCTTTAGCTCAATATCCAATAAGTGTCTTCCGGAAATTATTTACAATTATTCCATTGGATAAATATATTTGTTGGGGAACTACAGAATTATTATACTCTAGCTTGTTTTGACGATATTCTTTGTTTTCTTTATTAGGCAAAAATTAAGAAATTTTTGACTCAAAAAGGACCTGCAATGAAGTGTTTATTTAGTAACCCTATTTGAGGTTTTCGTGAATCCTGTATAATGTTGTTTTCATAATGTCGCTTAGTATTTGGTCTTTTGAAAATCACCTATGAATCGCGCAAAAGAAAATATATTGGTTTATCTTTGAATTAAATGAAGAGGTGGTTAAAGTTCAAAATGTCTCTGAATCCGTGCCACTCCTTTAGGTACTTTTGTTGACCTAATAATGTTTTAATTAAAAATAGTCTTAATAATATTGTTACTTACCCTATATACTTTAAAATAATGCCTTGAGACACATCAATTAATGAATGGTTAAAGAACTTCAAATTTAAATAGCGTCAGCTCCAAGTTATAAAGCTTTTGCTGCAAAAGTGTTGACAAGCACTTACTCCAAACAGTGTCCGACATTAGAATTCATAGTATGTGTGTAGATATGTACTATTTGTACATAAGGTAATTAATGGGTATTTCTTGTTACCAATTAGTTAATAGAGACTTACCTAGGCGTTCTCAGATATAGTTACAATGAAATCTCACTAATTAAGTATGAACTAATTAGACAAGCGCTTCCCGTATTTATATGTCTAGGAACACTAGAGATGTGTTGGGGTGATTTGTCTATTACAAGGTACATTAAAATTTCTAGAAAATCCCAAACGGATCTCTTTTTGTTTTGTTGTACGTTCACCGCGCGCCTCTTGTTTTTTGAATGATGAACACGGTCAAAAACGTTTGACGTTTCTTCCAACTATAGAAAAACTGCACTTACTTTATAGGTAAATGTTCTTTATCGGCGACGTACGTATTAAGTGGATGTCAATTTTGACATTTTTTTCTTGTGTAAATTTGTCAAATTAATATTCCGTAAGAAATAGATTTATTGTTCCGTTTTAGTGATTTTGGTGAGCCGCTTTACACAAATATAAACATATTGATTTTTAGTTAAAATGTTGAGTTAATCTACGCATGAAGCAATAGTTTCTTGTACTCGAACCACGAACACCTGATACGCCAATGGACCGATTCTACCTAGATCTAACCTAGAGTAATAAATTTGTTCACTTCTTATACGTCCTAAATTATGCTTGTATGTTGGTGCATAGCTTTGACAAAACGAAATTCCAATTTTGAAATAATGTAAGAATTAATTAAGTTGCATTTTTAATTTATAAACTGTGATCGATTAAAAACAATTTGCTTGAAAAGTTCTAGTACATAAAGTCATCTTAATATGCAACACATAACAGATATTCTGAATGGGATATTTGTTTTCTAACTATACGTTTAAATTCAGTTGTTGAGAAAGTGATATAATAAATTTTCAAGATGGTCCAGCATTGTGTTTCCTTTTCCGGTAATCTTATAGCCAAGGGGCATTCTAAGTATCTATATTAATGTATTAAAAATATATTGATATCGTACTTATTAATATTACATCGTAAATTCTACCGTATATAACCTGAAGGCTGGAGGGTGTTGTCATGGCGTTCCCAGTTTTCTACAGAACGAAAGTAATTCCCCCTGTTTAGAACATCACCTATATGTTTTCCAGCTGTAACTTAAATCGACAAAGTGATGTAATTAATTTGTCATAATTGAATCGTAAGTGGCAGCGACTGTGAACTAATCATATCCGATGATTTATTTAACGGTATAGAAGCATTTCCAATAATGTTAAAGAATAATTTCAAACTTTAAAATCGATTCACAGTTCACTTCCCGTGCTCTTTAAACTCCGAGCGAGTTTCCAGCTTCAGGCAACTTATAACGAAATCCAAGAATTTCAAGCAGCTACTGTATGCTACACGACACACAAACAAAGAAAACCTTACATATTCAATACGCTAGCTACAGTCAGTGTGTTCAAATCAAAGTTATGTAAATCAAGCAAAACTCGAGTGTTTAGAGCCAACAGGATTGTTTAGGGCACATAAAATAATGATTTGCAATTGCGTTAGAAATGGTACACATCTAACCTATGTGAAAAGTTGTATTTCACATACACATAGAACTATAAAATATACGATTTAATAATGGGTTGCAACTGCAGTCCTTTGTTTTGAGCTTAACTGCGCGTGTGGTCGAAATCAATACTATGAATGTACAACATGCAAGGAGATAATTCGGATACTAGTAGTAATTAATTTTTGTATAACTACCTTTTCGGTTTATTAAACACGTCTCTTGTCCTTATTGTTTCAGAATCAACAATTCACAGAAAATGTAAGTTTTAACTTTTTGAATGTTTTGCGTGAGCTTAACGCACACTTTAAAAATTCACAGTTGCTTTCCTTGAGCTAAACCCTAAAAGATACGTAACGTTTAAATAAAACATGGTGGAAAAATCAGGCGAAGTTTCATATTCTCAAGGGAGTTGAATAAAGTTATCTTCAAGTTTAAACAAAACAAACTTTAAAAACTTATTATAGTGGTACAAACTTACTCAGAATCATTATCTACAAAGTTAAAAATATAACATACATAAACGTCCACAATAAATGCAAAAATTAACGGGGCAATATCCCTTTACCTCTACGTATGGAATTCAATTAGTAAATTACTAAGCCTCATTTACTAACGTTTCTATTTTTGGAAATGCGATTGATATAGAGCAATTGCTCCCAAACTTTTCATGCCCAAGGATCTCACTTATAGCAACAACATGATCATGAAATAACTTTACATAACCGCATAATAGAAAATTATAAATTTAACTTTAATACCTTGAATAGTAGTAGTGCTGTAACAGCAAATACAAATGACACACTTAAAGTACTATTTGCTAAAATTAACTCTGGTTTAAAATGCATACACCCTTTTTTTTAATAACATGACCGAACCTAATGGGATATGAGATTATTTATGCTCGATTCCATGCTTGTGGGTAACATTTGTGCTCCTCTTTCTTCGTGATCAGGCTCATACCCGCACTAAATTGTAGTTCTACTAAATAGGACAGGAAAACAATCCTCGTTTCGTTATTACAATTTTGAGAGATTTGAACGCTCATAGCATCCACCTTGCTTCAAGTTTTGTTTGTAAAGAAATTTTTACTATAAACTCAGATATTATATTTTTAGTTTTACTTAATTTTAATTGTTTGCTTTGTAGTTTCAAATTCAATACTGATTTTTCTATTTATCTAACCACTAGACCAGAAATTAGCCTGTATTGTGCCGCAATTCTTCAGTATACAATATATAATAAAACATTATGAGTAGGGTATTTATGGGGCTCCTGGGCCCTCATTTCCACCCGATTCCCTCAATTCCACACAGATTTACATGTAAATTCCCATAAGGTGGAAATGAGGAGGTGGAGGTGATAGTTTGGTGGAAATGAAGAGAATTCCTCATTTCCACACACATTTACATGTAAATTTCCATAAGGCGGATATGAGGAGAATCCCTCATTTCCACACACATTTACATGTAAATTCCCATAAGGCGGAAATGAGGAGAATCCCTCATTTGCTCCCACATCTGGAACAAATAGTTTCCTTCGACTATATGTAAATCCCATAAGGAGGGAAATGCGGAAATGAACACCACATTTCCACACACAATCCACATTTGCTCCCACATCTGGCGACAGTAATAAATAACATTACCATCTTAAATTTTGCACAATAGTTTTATTCGAGTAGCCATCGCATCTTTCGAGATAATCCTATCTTGTTTGGTATCAATTAATATTAGATTTTTCTCAGCTACCTAAATTTCTTAGAATTTTTTAGTTTACATCATCCCCCACGGGGCTACCGCAATTTTAAGATTTTCTGCTGGTAGCGATTTTCTGACCGTCTTTATACATTTTTTAACCATGTGACACATCTTGTTAGTGTAGAACTTTATGCCCAATCCAAATGTGCCAAGAGATTTAAAATCGGACCACCCCTTACAAAGTTACACTTTTAAAATCCTAAACCTCTAAATTTTACTCTGCTCCCACATCTGAACCAAATAGTTTTCTTCAACTAGCCATTGCATCTTTCGAGATAACTCTATCTTGTTTGATTTTAATTAATATTAGATTTTTTTTAGCTACCCGAATCTCTAGGAATTTTTCAGATAGCATCACCCCCCAGAGAGCTACCCCCATTTTAAGATTTTTTACCAGCAACGATTTTATGATCGTCTTTATAAATTTTTTTAGTCATGCAATACATCAAATTAGTCTAGAATTTTATGTAGAATCCGAATCTGTAAACAGATTTAAAATAGGACCACCCCTTACCATTTTACACACACCTTCTAAATTATAACTTTTCTGCAGCTCATATCTAAAAGAAAATCTAAAAACCATTCTTAAAACTTTTTATTACAGACAATTTTTACTAATACAGTTTAAATTTTGTAAACCACATTTCTAAATACATATTCACAATTTTTTATTCTTAACCTAGAACTTCTCAAATCGGATTATACTTATTAATATTTATTTCTAAATAGAGCACCTTTTCCAAAGACCAACCGGTCCCACATGTTTCAAATTCCTCTGACTTTGTTCTCATTGTTTTGCTTAAGACCTCGTACATATTTTCCAGATAACTAGAAGACGTTATAACCATATTTTTTGTGTTAAAGGATTTCACATCGGTAGTCTCTTCCACCATTTTGGTGTAAACGCCGTAGAGTTCGCAATAAACTTTTATTGCTGTATGTTGTATTCTTTTTTCATTAATTAATTGAATAAATCGCTCTTTTTGCTTCCAAAGAAACTCGGACACTCCATCGTCGACACTGGGGTTTTTTATGCGATAGCTAGCCATACGGTTGTTAAACGCTGTGCTAACCAATTCTACACCATCGTCGCTAGTAGCGGTAACTGATGCATTTTTATGTCTGTTGCTTCTCAAGTGTGCGGCATACGTAGTCTTTTCCATTTCGAAATCGCAAACTTTACACATAATTCGTGGTTGTTTCGTACAAGACCCTTTAACAGCTGGCGGAGCTGAACGTTTACAGCTCAATGACATACCGTGCTGTTTTTCCTTGTGTCGCTGTAAGTTGTCCATTCTCGTAAAAGCGATACCGCAAGACCCATAGTTTAAGTACTTTGCTGCGGACGGATGTATAAGCTTAACCCTGGACGATGTTACACCACGACATTTGTTCTGGTGCCGTTTGAGAGCATCCCTCCTGGTAAAGTAGACGTGACAGGGCTCGCATTTAAAAACGTTTGCAGGTACCATTTTAGTACAAAACAAAATCCGCACTATAGGACTTTGGTTAAACTTGTAAGCGAACTAACTTATAACTAAAGAGTTTACTCTAGCGTACCTGCTTTATGTACCCTATAGAATGCAAACCGAAGGTTTCCGAAGACACCCGAACGAAGTTGAGGATTCAGCGAGGAACTAAATGATGTCATTTTGTGCCAATTCTTGCTGTTTATCCAGTACATTTAGCACCAGTGCATGCGTCCGGTTGCGCTATTGTGTATATTAGTTTTAAGATTCCATAATTTTTAAGTTCTTTGCCCACCTTCCAAATCCTTCCTGCTTCTATTCTGGGTGACAGAGTATACGTGTTATCTCCACGTGGTGTTCGCGGAACACAGCGGTTTTAGAATTCTCGGGAGATGGTTGGCTAAGGCATATGTCTTGCGTAGCAAAAAAAGGTTCTAAAGATAAAGTTAAATAAGGATGAGCAAAAATTAGTGATTTGGGTCTTTAGAAGGCATAACTTTGTGTGGGGTGGTCCTATTTAAAATCTATTTACAGATTTGGGGTCCCTAGAAAAATTTAATATTAGATGATACCAAAAAAAGATATATTTATCTTAAAAGAGTGATTACCCCGCGGATAATAAACACAATATACCGCATGTCAACAAAAAAAGTTGTAGGGAAAATTAAAGACGAATTTAATGTGGGTCTAGTATTAAAATTTGTTGGTAGTAATGTTAAGTCCTACTGTATTGTAGGCGAGAAAGATACGATTAAAAAGATTAAAGGGGTCTCACGAAGTGTAGTTAAGTAAAACCGAGGGTCTTACAACTTATAACAAGCATATATCCCCAAAAGGGGTGGCATGCAACTACGCAGCAGTGCGTGGGAGAATAAGAAATAAGAAATAAGAAATAAGAAATTAAAGTTTCCATGTACGTAGCACCAGTCATTGGGAAACGGTAGAAATGTGGAACTTATAAAGGCGATTATTAATTGTGGTTTAAAAAAATAGTAATTTTCGTGGACTAAATGAAATAGCTTAGATTGGTTAATGTATATGGTTACATATTCTCGTACACATCCACAAACATCTGTTTACGTCCACAATGGCGATACCGGTAGTTTTTGTTTAACAAATAGTAGGAAAGATACGTCAGGTGTTAGTGTGTGGAAGCCCATAGGATCGTTAGATTCAAAAAGAACGGTGCGGCGGGATGTATGGTGGCCTCCGTTAGAATAATCGGAAGTGGTTAATCGATCGTATTTGATGTTTAAATAAGCGAAAGTGTAAAGCCCTACATAAACAAAATTTAATTATCCGACAAAAAAGTGCGCGGTGTGCTACACTTATAAAGAAAGTATGGAATGGTGCTTTTTAGCGGCCCTAGCAGTAAAAAAGGCGACTGACTTTTTCAAGCAACTACAAGAATAGCAGTAGCGCAGAGGAGGGGTATGCATGTATTATACAGTGCACAGTTGCTACAAAATATGTTAGTTTACGGGTAGCTCGGATGTGTAATTGATCACGACTTATAGATCCCTCGAAGGTTTAAAAATTCTGAGCCCATTGTCGTTGAAAAATATTTGGAAGTTATCAGAACGGGAGCGGGTTGAAATTTAATTTAGATGGATGATTGACCGAGTTTTTTCTACCTTTTACGAGGGATTCGGAAGTTGACAGACATCGATCATCTAATTCTCTATTTGGGCGATATCGAGTACTTACCGGTTCTAGAAATTATTACGTGCCATCGACCGCTATGTGAAAGAGTAAAAGCTTACATAAGCAAAATTTAATTATCAGACAAAAAAAAGTGCGCGATGTGCTATTCTTATAAAGAAAGTATAAAATGGTGTTTTACGTCGGTCCTAGCAGTAAAAAAGGCGACGGACTTTTTCTAGCAACTACAAAAATAACAGTAGCGCGGCGAAGGGGTATGCTTGTATTATACAGCGCACTGTTACTATAAAATATGTTAGTTTACGGGGAGCTCGAACGTGAACAAATTAAATTTTAATCTATAATTAATCGCGGTCGTAAAAATGGGAAATTAATGGTTAATTTTAATGCCGCTGAGCATATACTTTCGCTTGGTGATTCATTTAGAAAATATTCAAGCCTACCGTTTCCGAAAATATGACGTAGAAGTTATTTAAAATTAAATTGCTTTATTAGTAAGTATTCTGTAAACAACAAGTTTGGTATCCCTTTAGTAAAGGTTTAAAGTGTTTTATTAAGTTTTTGTTTATAGTAGCACCGCATCTTCTACAGCACGACCAATTTGTGTGTGTGCTAACACCCTTTTGAATTTTTAATATGCACGCGATGCGATTGTTGATCCGTATAACATGGAAGACGTTTTCAATGTTTTTACTAACTGCATTCGCAGCATGGACGAAGCGCAACCGGACGCATGCACTGGTGCTAGATGTACTGGACAAACAGCAAGGATTGGCAGAAATGACGTCATTTAGTTCCTCGCTGAATCCTCAACTTCGTTCGGGTGTTTTCGGAAACCTTCGGTTTGCATTCTATAGGGTACATAAAGCAGGTACGCTAGAGTAAACTCTTTAGTTATAAGTTAGTTCGCTTACAAGTTTAACCAAAGTCCTATAGTGCGGATTTTGTTTTGTACTAAAATGGTACCTGCAAACGTTTTTAAATGCGAGCCCTGTCACGTCTACTTTACCACGAAGGATGCTCTCAAACGGCACCAGACCAAATGTCGTGGTGTAACATCGTCCAGGGTTAAGCTTATACATCCGTCCGCAGCAAAGTACTTAAACTGTGGGTCCTACGGTATCGCTTTTACGAGAATGGACAACTTACAGCGACACAAGGAAAAACAGCACGGTATGTCATTAACCTGTAAACGTTCAGCTCCGCCAGCTGTTAAAGGGTCTTGTACGAAACAACCACGAATTATGTGTAAAGTATGCGATTTCGAAATGGAAAAGACTACGTATGCCGCACACTTGAGAAGCAACAGACATAAATATGCATCAGTTACCGCTACTAACGACGATGGTGTAGAGTTGGTTAGCTCAGCGTTTAACAGCCGTATGGCTAGCTATCGCATAAAGAACTCCAATGTCGACGATGGAGTGTCCGAGTTTCTTGGGAAGCAGAAAGAGCGATTTAACGATTAATTAATGAAAAAAGAATACAACATACAGCAATAAAAGTCTATTGCGAACTCTACGGCGTTTACACCAAAATGGTGGAGGAGACTACCGATGTGAATTCTTTTAACACAAAAAATATGGTTATAACGTCTTCTAGTAATCTGGAAAATATGTACGAGGTCTTAAGCGAAACAATGAGAATAAAATCAGAGGAATTTGAAACATGTGGGACCGGTTGGTCTTTGGAAAAGGTGCTCTATTTAGCAATAAATATTAATAAGTATAAGCCGATTTGAGAAGTTCTAGGTTAAGAATAAAAAATTGTAAATATGTATTTAGAAATGTGGTTTACAAAATTTAAACTGTATTAGTAAAAATTGTCTGTAATAAAAAGTTTTAAGAATGGTTTTTAGATTTTCTTTTAGATATGAGCTGCAGAAATGTTATAATTTAGAAGGTGTGTGTGTAAAATGGTAAGGGGTGGTCCTATTTTAAATCTGTTTACAGATTCGGATTCTACATAAAATTCTAGACTAATTTGATGTATTGAATGACTAAAAAATTTATAAAGACGATCATAAAATCGTTGCTGGTAAAAAATCTTAAAATGGGGGTAGCTCCTGGGAGGGTGATGCTATCTGAAAAATTCCTAGAGATTCGGGTAGCTGAGAAAAATCTAATATTAATTAATACCAAACAAGATAGGGTTATCTCGAAAGATGCAATGGCTAGTCGAAGAAAACTATTTGGTTCAGATGTGGGAGCAAAGAGTAAAATTTAGAGGTTTAGGACTTTAAAAGTGTAACTTTGTAAGGGGTGGTCCGATTTTAAATCTCTTTGCATATTTGGATTGGGCATAAAATTCTACACTAACAAGATGTGTCACATGGTTAAAAAATTTATAAGGACGGTCAGAAAATCGCTACCAGCAGAAAATCTTAAAATTGGGGTAGCCCCCTGGGGGATGATGCAAACTAAAAAATTCTAAGAAATTCGGGTAGCTGAGAAAAATCTAATATTAATTGATACCAAACAAGATACGGTTATCTCAAAAGATGCGATGGCTACTCGAAGAAAATTATTGTTCAAAATTTAAGATGGTAAGGTTATTTATTACTGTCGCCAGATGTGGGAGCAAATGTGGATTGTGTGTGGAAATGTGGAGTTCATCTCCGCATTTCCCTCCTTATGGGATTTACATATAGTTGAACAAAACTATTTGTTCCAGATGTGGGAGCAAATGAGGGATTCTTCTCATTTCCGCCTTATGGGAATTTACATGTAAATGTGTGTGGAAATGAGGGATTCTCCTCATATCCGCCTTATGGAAATTTACATGTAAATGTGTGTGGAAATGAGGGATTCTCCTCATTTCCACCAAACTATCACCTCCACCTCCTCATTTCCACCTTATGGGAATTTACATGTAAATCTGTGTGGAAATGAGGGAATCGGGTGTAAATGAGGGCCCAGGAGCCCGATAAATACCCTACTATAATGAAATACTAAACATAGGGAATAAAAATCAAACATTAACCCATGAAAGCCCAGCGTTACATATATGTAACAAATTAAGTAGTAAATAAAATAAGATGCTGCAGATAAACTTTTTTTTTTATTTGCTTGGTGGCAACACCAGTATCATTGCCAGACATATCTTCAACAGCTTGAATAAAAATATATCAGTTATGCATGTGATATGTTGGTGTGTGAAGCATTATTCTAAAGCTGCTGCCAGGAAATTAATAAAATACGGATACAAATTTTGTGTAAGTATAATTAGCTTATTTATAATGAACTTAATCTTTGTTTTATCACTGAAGTACATTTAGCAATGCATGTGCTTATGACTTATCAGATTTAATTCGTAAAATAGTAATATAGTTTTTCAACATATAGTCTAAAACTAGGTCATTTAATTAATGACTTCTTTTGAAATGAAGATTTGCAAAAAAAACAATCATTCGTCTTTCCCTTTTAGAAAAGGGTTCACACTTGAAGAAGCACTTCAAATTGCTTATGGTGATGACTTAGTGGTAGAGGCAATTTACACCAAACCTCCTGAAGCAAATACCCTCACGGATGAAGAATCTGGAGATGACGACGAAGGGAGATTTAAATCATCTTCCTGTTCGGCAGCTGATGGCTGGTGCTGAAATAAAGTTAAAGGATAATTTAAGGATTTGTAGATCACTAGAGGATAAGTGGTTGATAAGGTTAATAAAATTAATCTAGAAATGTTAAGATAAGGAAGGACCAATTGCTATTATGTAGCAATACCGATGGCAGTGTAGCGGTTATGTAATAAACAGAGCAAATACGACAAACTACTTAATAAAAAATATAAATACCTTAAAGCCTGTGCCGCACTGGGCAAGAGAAGTCACACACAAAAGCTAGCGGACACCCAAGACCACGCGCGCTCGGTGTGGTGTCGCTTTCAGGTCTCTCGTTCAACTGTCTTCTGTTACCGTCCGAGTACGACTCATGTTACTTCACGCACTCGCACTACGGCATAAAGGTTTCACTCAAATTGTAGGGTACCCGCACTAATGGTATTTATTGTCACCACTATTAAATTATTTGTTCAATGGTGACGTAACATACCGCTCACCAAATTCATAGAATTTTGAAAAGGAGGGAAGTAGGTTGGGTGAAGGAAATCACATAGGATTTGGTCTTGCTAGGAAAACAACTAACGAAAGATATGGTGGTGCACTACAGCGAGCGATATCACCAACTATGCAAAATAAAAATATATATGTAAATAAACAAATATTTAAAAATAATATACTACCATACATGTAAGAAATGTGTATATACATCTAAGCATAAAACAAAATTAAAATACCAGTAGCGGTGCTAGTTTGACCAAAGGTCGTTTTAATGTACCATGAGCAGTTTTGATTTCAGCGACACGTATAATACCGTCCGCACCGGGAAAGGTATTAATGATACGACCAAACTTCCATTGAAGTGGAGAAAACTGGTCGTCCTTATGAGGACAATAGTGTCCTTTTCAACTTGTCGAACACCTACCTTAGAGTGCCATTTAACCTTCTGATTCAGAGTATGTAAGTATTCATGCCTCCAGCGTGCCCAAAAATCTTGGTGGAGTTTTTGCAGGAGTTTCCACCTGCTCTTTAATGATAAAACGTTGTTTGAATGGTCCTCATATGGTGGTGCAGAAAGAGGTTCCATAGTTAGGAAATGCCCTGGTGTTAAGCAACGCAGGTCATTTGGATCCGAACTCAAAACGCAGAGTGGCCTTGAATTTAAAACAGATTCAATTTGAGTAAGAACTGTGTAAAGTTCTTCAAAGGTAAGTTTTTGTTCGCCGATTACCCGAGCTAGGTGTGTCCCTACCGTCTTAACACCGCTTTCCCACAAGCCATCGAAGTGAGGGGCGCTAGGTGGATTAAACGACCACTTTATTTTTATTGAGGTTACTGCACTAGGCAGAAAACTCGTAAGCTGACGATAGGCACCTACAAAATTAGTTCCGCAATTACTAAATATTTTAGAACAGCGTCCTCTACGTGCTATAAATCGTTGCAAAGCAGCAAGGAACGCGTCTGCCGACAAATCCGAATCAAGTTCAATATGTGCTGCTTTAGTGGCAAAACAAACAAAAATACAAATATAGGCCTTAAGAGCCTCGTAGGCGGCTAGCCTTTATAACAAGAGGGCCAGCAAAATCAACACCAACAATACTGAACGGTTTGATTTGGGTAATACGTGCTGCCGGTAGGTCTCCCATAGGAGGAGTTACCAGGACTGGTCTGGTACAAAAACATCTATGACATAATGATAAATAACTTCCGATTGAATTTTTAATAGAAATTCCGTTGTATAAGATACGCTGTGGTATTAACACCGGGATGGTAATACCTTTCATGTGTTGACCGAATGATAAGTTCGGTTAATCGATGCCGCTGAGGCAATAACGCAGGAAACTTTTCGAAATAGGAAAGCGAAGAATGCGTCAAGCGTCCACCTACTCTTAAGATATTTTGTGGACCAACAAATGGAGAAAGTTTTCGCAAGGTTTTAGGTAATTTACGTGTTGCCTTAATCGAAGCTATTTTCTTTGAAAATGTAACATTTTGCACATGCCGAACGATAATCGTAAGAACATTGTGTAATTCAATGTCTGTTAAGGGACCCGTATGACGTTGAGCCATGGGTTTAAAAAATCTATAAATGTAAGCCACGATGCCTTGGATTTTATATAACGATGAAAAGCGACTTAGTAAAATGTCAATGTGGTTGACAATAGGCGGCTACGAGTCACTAGGGTAGTGAAGCCATTCAGGCCCCGCCCACCATAGCGAACATGAAATAACCGCGCTTGGCATTAATCCCCGAGATGCAGAATCAGCCGGATTATGTGAAGATTTAATATAAAACCATCGACTACGTGCAATGATTTCTTGAATGTGGCTAACACGGTTTGCCACAAAAGTTTTCCAACGAAAGGTGGAGAACGTATCCAAGTTAGAGCGACCGTAGGATCACTCCACGCTGAAACATAGGAGATTTCAATCAAGCCTTGATAAGACCGAATGATAAAAGAAAGTAAATCGGTTAATAAAACGGCGGCACATAATTCCAAACGTGGAATTGAAATGCGCTTAATTGGAGCTACTTTTGTTTTAGCGGTTACAAATTGTACAGTTATTTCTCCAGTAGTTTGATTTATGAACTGGAAATATACTACCGCTGCATACCCTACCTCGCTGGAATCGCAAAATCCATGCAAATGACAAGTAAAAGGATCCGAAGGGGGTAAACAACGTGGTAACTTTAATGACGATAATAACGGCAACTCTTCTTGATACTGCTGCCATTGAGACGAAATGTCTGCTGGTGGGATGTCATACCAATTTAAACCTAACATCCACAAATGCTGGATTAGGCGTTTCGCAAAAAGTGTTAATGGGGCTAAAAACCCTAATGGATCATATATTCTGGTAACTTGCGAAAGTATGTTGTGCTTTGTACATATTGGGTTTAATGATTTAACCCGAAAAGAGAAAATATCTTCTGTAGGTGACCATTGAAGACCTAATATTTTTACTGATTTGTCAGAATCGAAATCGAATGCAGTATATTGGCAAAAATCTGACGGGATGCTTTCCAAAATGGAAGCTGAATTAGAACTCCATTTTCGAAGTTTAAAGCCAGCCAAATGTAAAAGTCGAATAAGTTGATCTTTGATTTCTCGAGCCGATTGTATAAAATCTCCACCGGCGACAAAATCGTCAATATATAGATTTGACCGTATAGCCTCAGCGGCTAACGGAAACCTTTTGCTTTCGTCAATGGCTAATTGCTGAAGGGTTTTAATGCTAGGTAAGGCGATGACTTAATGCCATAGGTCACTATATTAAGCTGATAAGTCTGAATGGGTTCTTCTGCGGAGAACCGCCACACAATTAATTGAAATTTTCGATGTTCTTCGGTAACCAAAATTTGTCGATACATTTGGCGAACATCACAAGTAAAAACGAAACGATGAGTACGAAATTTAAGTAAGATTGACAAAGGTTGTTTTGGAGACCAAGTCCAGCCAATTGAGTGTCATTAAGTGACATGTTGTTTTTAGCCTTTGCACAGGCGTCAAAAACAACACGAATTTTAGAAGTATGACCTTCCTCTTTAAACACAGGGTGATGGGGTAAAAAATAATTATCGTTCCCAACGGGCGGAGAATCGAGTAATGCCATATAACCCGCATCAAGATAGTCCTGCATGAAATTGTTGTATCGTGCGCGTAGCTCCGGTTGAGCATGCAATTTGCGCTTCAACAAAAATAGTCTTTTTTTAGCCATGTCAACGGAATTATAAAAAATGGGCAAGGTATCGTTGAACGGTAACGCAACAATAAAACGACCGCTAAGGTCACGAGAAAACGTGTTTTCGAAAATCAAATCTGCCTTTTCTTCTTCTGGAGAAGTATAAGGCTTGGACGGCAGCTCCTCTATCTCCCAAAAACGCCTTAGGGTCTGGTTGATATGATCTTCTACAGCCGTAAAAAATGCTTGGACAGTATCAGACTGCAAGCTTTTTGTGGGACCAATAATAGTCCAACCAAAAATTATATTTATGGCGGTAGGCTAAAGAAATTTGCCAAGTATAAACCCGCCAGTGATGATGAACGGATAAATATCTGCTCCGAGGAGCATGTCAATGGTTCCTAGAGAGTTCCAGGTCGGGTCTGCAAAGTGCAGGCAGCATAAGTGTTCCCAATTATTAGGAACTTCAACGCTAGGTAATTTACCAGATATTGATGAAAGCACAAAAGTTGTGACTTCTAGAGATTTTTCAGAGTCTAAAATAGAGCGAATGGTGCAGCTGACGGCACCTCTATTGACCGCTGAAGTTGTTTGCCAAAGTCCATAAATCGAATCTTGAGAACGTATGCGTGGAAGCCAAAGTTTGCTCACGCAATCGTCTCGAATAAAGCTAGCTTGGGAGCCAGGGCCTAAGAGTACCCTGATCGGTTTGTATTTACCAGAACGGTCTTGAACTTCTACAGCAGCAGTGGAGAGTAACACAGTAACCCCAAGATTTAAATTCGTCTGTAAAAACGAAACATTTGCCGGAATAGGAGAGGCTGACTGCGTCCTATTGGCATTTTTATGCACATGTGTAGCGGTCGGTTCAGCTGAACGACTAGAAGCAGGTTGCGCTTTAAAATGTAGCAAGGTATGATGCGGCTTGGCGCAAGTTCTCAAAGAATTATAAGATTTGCATTGCATGGACGCATGGTCTGTACGTAAGCAATTTAAACAGAGGCGTAAGCGTTTACAATGTCGAAACGTTCTGTCGCAGTTTTCTTTAGAAAGATTGACATCTGTAAATTAAATGATTGCTTTTGCAAGAAGCACAATGGTGCAAAAATAAATTTTTTGAGTCACTGGAGCTAATTGGTGTATCAAGTGAAACTACGTTACAAGAAACTCTTGGTTTAAATTGAAACGCTGAGGATTTCTTAGGCACTGATGTGTGAGATGTATGAACAGTCGTCGAATAAGAAGCAGGTGCAGTTGAAGAAAATGTTTTCAACGCTGCACATTGTTTAGTTAACAAAATATTTGCTTCGAATCCGATTGGAGTTCAAAGCGTTTTCTATTGAACGGATCGAGTTTTTCTAAAAGAAAATCGACCAGAATAAAGTTCCAATGTTCAGTAGGAAATTTTAAGTTAGTTAGAACAGCAGGGTTCTCTAAAAAACAATCAATAAGTGCCCTAAGTTTCTTAGGGTCTTCTGATTTTAAAAGTGGAAAATCTTTCATAGCCTTCCAATGCAAAGTTGCTAATAAACGTGGATTGCTAAATCGCTCACGCAAGGCATTATATGAAATAATAAAATTATTCCCAGAAACGGGTACAGATTTAACAATTTTCAAAGCTTCTACGCTACAGCAGTTAATAAGGTAATTTAATTTTTCAATATTGGTCAACGAAGCATTATTGTAAACGAGATTGTCAAATAAATCAATAAAAGATGTGAATTCAGTTACCTCATTATTAAAATGTGGCAATTTTAAAGGCAACAATTTTGATCCACTACTGCTTGGTGTACTTTCACTAATTTGCGGTGTTCGCGTTTCTTGTACTGCTTCAAGATGAAGCAAAATGCTATAGCAAGCCGCATCTACCTCTTTCCGTAGAGCGTTGAAATTTAATAATTCTACATCGTTACACGATGCTAAGACATCAATTAAAATCCTATTAAAATTGGTGTAAATGTAATTTACTCCCCTTGTTTGAATATGGTATAACGTTTTTAAACTTGAATTACTCTGTATAGTGTTGCCGATCTCCAATGTTTCAATAATGCGTATTTTAAATAACTCAAGTTGAGCTAAATCTGTCTTTTTTGGAGCCATAATGAAAATATTCTGAAGGACGTAGAAAATCTGTATATACAGTAACCCTAAGCTGTGCGCTGAGAAATATTATGAATTTTTGTTCAAGCACGAAAATGTAGAATAGCGCATAAATCAATCAATCACGTTTATGACTATTAGCCTCCAATGAGTCTTAAGCAACACGTCGTAAACCTAACGGTTTGTCAAAAACCCATACGAAGTGTTAGGATATAACTTACAGTTTAGAGCGGACGGTTTTGAACATCAAAGATCAAAGGTGCACCAACATTTAAATGTGGCTAACATATTTGAAGAAAGCTGCAGCTTTTACATTTTATTACCCTTTGCAGATGTGTTCAATATTTCACGTTTGCAAACCGACTGCAAGGTTTGTATGTGATACAAAAAACGCGCAATGGGTTTTACTTACAAAGCAAATCCCTCTGCCTTTCTTATTTGAAAGGTACAAAAGCGAGTTATAATTTTCAAGGTTACCGTGTGTTTTATATACCGCTAAAGTGAGTTTTAAGACTGACACTAGCAAATTTTATATTAAAGATTTGGTTGTAATTAAACGCTTGCTGATTTAATTACGGCGAAATCGCTTAATTTAATGTAAATAGAGTATATAGCTAATATTTTACACATTTTAACCCGCTAAATATGGGGTTTAAAACACAAATTTAAAAGCTAAAATAAATAATTAAAACAACGCTCGCTAAAATGCAAAAATAATATTCAGTATAAATGCGTATAAACATAGGACAGGTGAATCCGGCTCGCATTAGGACCAATGTGGTTGATAAGGTTAATAAAATTAATCTAGAAATGTTAATGATAGGGAAGGACCAATTGCTATTATGTAGCAATACCGATAGCAGTGTAGCGGTTATGTAATAAACAGAGCAAATACGACAAACTACTTAATAAAAAATATAAATACCTTAAAGCCTGTGCCGCACTGGGCAAGAGAAGTCACACACAAAAGCTAGCGGACACCCAAGACCACGCGCGCTCGGTGTGGTGTTGCTTTCTGGTCTTTCGTTCAACTGTCTTCTGTTACCGTCCGAGTACGACTCATGTTACTTCACGCACTCGCACTTTGGCATAAAGGTTTCACTCAAACTGTAAGGTACCCGCACTAATGGTATTTATTGTCACCACTATTAAATTGTTCAATGATGACGTAACAATAAGGAGCACCAACAAACGAGTTTTCAAGTAAAACATGTAAGCAAGAAGGAAAAAATAAAACATCATTGGAGCAATGGTATAATTCAAAATGTAAACAACAGCTTTAGAAGAGCTAATTAATCACATTGTGCCCGCCTTTCGCCGATAGAAACGTTCGAATTATTTTTTAGTAATGATGTATTCGAATACCTTTAAGATGAGTCAAAACAATATGCTTTATTCAAAAACCATCCCGATTTCAATTTGAACATAGAAGAACAGAAATATGCTATAGGAATCCTAATACTAAGCGGGTATAATGATAAACCAGGAAAAAAAATTTATTGGGATTCTCGGCCCGATATGAGAAATTTACTAGTGATGAATTCCATGCAGCGGAATCGCTTTTTTGATATTTTGAAATTTGTGCATTGCACCGATAATAATCACCCAGACTTGAATGATAAATGCTGGAAAATTCGACCATTTATGGACAAACTAAAATTGAAATTCTGGAAGTATTTTGTAGCAGAGCAGGATATCAATTATGAGTGGTTAAATATTATGGTAGGCACTCGTGTAAGCAGTTTATTCGGGGAAAGCTAATTAATGATGTCTAAATACTAAATATATATACAGGGTGAGTTTTTAGTGTGGCAACGGTCGATAACTCCGTTATTATAAAAGCTACGTAAACCAAATTTGGAGGCATATTAGGCATGCCTAAAGTGCACATTTTAAAAATATTTGGAAGCATACAGGGTGTTTCATAATTCCAGGGCATATTAAACTAAATACAAAGTTGGGTTTTCATTTCATCTTAATAACTATTAATATATATTAAGCATTCATTTGCATTCCAAATGTGGATTATTCTTCTCTATTAATTATATATATATATATATATATATATATATATATATATATACCGGGTGTCCCAACGCATACGAAACGCTTGATTACTGCTTAATGGTAACGTTTAGCAAAAAAACTTTTAAATAAATCTTATGTATATTCAAAATGGCTACAACATAAAATTAATTAGTGTTATACAGGGTGTTCAATAAAAAAGTTATATATCAAAGTTATGTTTTTTTAAATGAAACACTCAGTATTTTATTACAAATTCTGATTGCTCGTACCAAACTAGGGTAACTTCTATCAGGATTACCTATACCTAAATCTCATAGTTGTTGAGATATTCAACTTTTTTCAAAATTGCTTGATTCATCAAAAATTTTTGTAACACCATGATTTAGATGATGCTGAACATTTAACTTTTGTAGGGGAATAGTATAAACTTGTAGTTAATGGAAACATAACACTAGTTATCAAAATAATATACAGGGTGTCCATTGCATCGTTCTCCGTTTATTGAACAATTAATGCCATTAAGTCGCTTATTTCAAATAGAACACCCTGTATATTTTCAAGTAGTAAAATGCAGAATTAAATTCTCTATTCAACAATATAAGGTTACCCTATATTCATATTCAACCGTTTCCGAGTTATTAGCGAATAATTAAAAATGTTGGTACATAATTCTAAAGTTGGGTATAATTTACTTTGATCACAGGCGGCGCGTCGCCTACCAAATAATATTAACTATTTGATTTCGTTGCAACAGCAACCATGTTTAAGTTTTTGTTTTTGTTGTTTATCAGTTTTGTATCTGTGTTGCTGTGAGGTGAACATTCGTAAAATGAAAACCTATGGTCTTAACGAAAGGATTGATATGATGTTGGTAGTTGGCGAAGCTGAAGGAAATTGTCTATTAGCTACAAGAATTTACGCTCAAAAATTTCCTCATCGAATGCATCCTAATAGAGCTGCGTTTGAAAGATTATTGCAACGCTTTAGAAGTACTGATAATGTTGAATGTGAAAAAACTCAAAAAAATCATTGTTATGGAATGTTGCTTTATCACTGAACAAAACAAAATTCAAAAAATTATCATCTTCTCCAATTTGATCCATTACCTATGGTCCAAAATCAATTCTGCTTTGAAAATCCCCATCCTTAAGCTCTTGGTGAAGCTGAATTTTAATGGGTGAAATTTGTTAACTTTTAGTATTTTTGAAACACTACGTTTACTCAATCCGATTGTTTGACTGGTTTCACGCAAACTAGTACTACGATTTTCTACTACAAATTCCAATACCAATAATTGATTTTCTTCACTATTAGTAACATGCTTTGCTGTTGAGTTTTTTCATATTCAACATTATCAGTACTTCTAAAGCGTTGCAATAATCTTTCAAACGCAGCTCTATTAGGATGCATTCGATTAGGAAATTTTTGAGCGTAAATTCTTGTAGCTAATAGACAATTTTCTTCAGCTTCGCCAACTACCAACATCATATCAATCCTTTCGTTAAGACCATAGGTTTTCATTTTACAAATGTTCACCTCACAACAACACAGATACAAAACTGATAAACAACAAAAACAAAAACTTAAACAAGGTTGCTGTTGCAACGAAGTCAAATAGTTAATATTATTTGGTAGGCAACGCACCGCCTCCTGTGATCAAAGTAAATTATACCCAACTTTAGAATTATGTACCAACATTTTTAATTATTCGCTAATAACTCGGAAACGGTTGAATATGAATATAGGGTAACCTTATATTGTTGAATAGAGAATTTAATTCTGCATTTTACTACTTGAAAATATACAGGGTGTTCCATTTGAAATAAGCGACTTAATGGCATTAATTATTCAATAAACGGAGAACGATGCAATGGACACCCTGTATATTATTTTGATAACTAGTGTTATATTTCCATTAACTACAAGTTTATACTATTCCCCTACAAAAGTTAAATGTTCAGCATCATCTAAATCATGGTGTTACAAAAATTTTTAATGAATCATGCGATTTGGAAAAAAGTTGAATATCTCAACAACTATGAGATTTAGGTATAGGTAATCCTGATAGAAGTTACCCTAGTTTGGTACGAGCAATCAGAATTTGTAATAAAATACTGGGTGTTCGATTTAAAAAACATAACTTTGGTATATAATTTTTTTATTGAATACCCTGTATAACACTAATTAATTTTACGTTGTAGCCATTTTGAATATACATAAGATTGATTTAAAAGTTACCATTAAGCAGTAATCGAGCGTTTCGTATGCGTTGGGACACCCGGTATATATATAACTCGATATATCAACACAACAAAATAATATTGTTTAAATTTTTCTACAGCTTACGCATGATGCTAACTGTACAAGAAGGATCAATTTATGATATAATAAAATAAAACAAATTATTCTTTCGCAAGAAAACTTCATTTATGTATACAGTGGTACCTCGGTATTCGTGTATTTTAGAATACGTCTAATTCGGAATACGTCTGTGTGGACAAAACAAATTTTGCTCGATATCAGCTTTTGTTTGGTATATGAATTAATTAAACTATACGCGCCATCTATGAATAAGTACCACTACGATATTTACACTATTCATGAATTTATATTGACCTCATTTGGTTTGCAACTATGATATTTCTGGTGGGCGGAGTTGTTGAATGATCTATGCACTGCTCTTTCGATGTAGTAGACCTATGGACCTCTCTATTTAGGACATTAATCTCGGCCAGAAACCTGTGCATATTTTAGCGATGTGTTCCTAGTTTGCGATTTTTACATGCAGTCTTATGGAGCATCCGCTATTTTTCTCATAAAAAATTATAAATTCGGATTTTATTCATAATTCCAGTCATTGGAAGTATACACAAATTCTTAACAAATACCAATTTAATACTCTCGTATTCCTATAAGAATTTCAAATTATTGAAGAATCAAAATAGGATGCTGGGCAATGTAACCATACTTCAATAATATTTATTCAAAGCACTCTTAAAGCATTTTATGATACAAATACTGAATGTTTTTTATCTCTGGTAACGCTATAGTTTTCAGGAGATCAATTTAAAGTTATTGTTAATTTCTGTAGTTAAGTCTTATACCATAAAACTTAAAAATTTTAAGACTTTTCAAAATTATTTAAATGTTTGGAGTCTTCATTTGTGAGAATTTGAAAAATAAACTGGTTTTGAATATAACATAAATCAAAAATACCATACAGCGTTATTTATTATATGCAAACATTTTGGAATCAAAATAATCGGTACGTAAAGCAATATAGGTATATTTCAATTTGTAAGTACTATATATAGCTTGTCTCCACTTTTATAATGTTTCCACATCCTACAAGACATGTACTTAGAAACTCAATAGAACCACTAAGCACCAAAAATACCTTGGGAGCAGAATAAATACTTATCCTTATGTGTTTGAATGATTTATATCCGGATTTGCACCCAGTGATAAAACAACACTTCATATTTTATATCTATAGATAAGTTATGGGCCGCAAGTTTTACACACTATTGACTATCACAACTATAAAGTACTAAATAAAATGATCTTAGTCTAGTTAGACCTCACAATATTATAAAAATGCGATTACAATACTAATATGCCATAAGACACAGTAGAAAATTGACCCTCCTTTTCCCTAGCCGGAACATTATTAACTAGAGAATATTTGTCACAGTTTTATAGTATTGCAAAAATAAGAAGATTAACGTCTTAAGTAGAGGGGTTCATAACTAGACCAGAGTAAACCTTCCGGGTGTCGCGGTCTATAACTCTGTTAAATTTTTTTCTGATTTAAATTTATAAGTAAAATTTTATTATTTTTATGAATTGCTAAAGGGCAAATGAAAAGCAACAAAAAACTAAAAATTGACTAGAATCACAATGGAACTGTAAAATGAGATTGTTCGGAAATATGAATGTGGCATGCGTATTCGCGATTTTACTGTTGCATACCGTATTCCGAGAACAACAGTATCACTTGTAAAAAATAAAGTCATTATTAAATCAGCTTACGTTGCGAAAGGAGTTAAATAATTTTCTAAACAGTTTATGTCCAAAAATTGCTGTTACTTTGGATAACTGAAAAACAGCATGCTGGCAACATGGTATCAGAAACAATTATTTTCGACAGCTAAAAAGATAATTGCTGATATCATGAAAAATCAAGCTGGAATTAGTCAAAAAAAGCGGTGTTTAAAGCCAGTTATGGTTGGTTGTTTGGTTGGCGAATTTAAAAAAAAAGACGTGAATTATAATGTTGTACGACATGAGGAAGAAATTAGTGTGGATAAAGTTGCCGCATATAAATTTGTTAAATATTTTGGAGAGTTTGTGGAAAGTGAGCATTTTATTCCCAAACAAGTTCTCAATTGTGATTCAGCTGATCTGTTTTAGAAAAAATGCCAAACAGAACTTATATTATACAAAAAAAAACTACACTGCCAGACCACAAGCCAATGAAGGATAGACTAACCTTTTTGTTCTACGGCAATGCTAATGGGGATTGCAAAATGAAGCCCTTACTGATCTACCACTCTGAAAACCCAATGGCATTTAAACAACACAAAGTCCCGAACTGTCAGCCGCCTGTTATGTGGAGATCAAATAGCAAGGCTTGGATAACGAAGCAATATTTCACCGAATGGATATAATGTTGTAAAATTAAAACTGATAAATTAACGTGTAAAATTTTGGCTTTATCTCTCAAACCAACTAGTCACATCTAAATTCATAAATGTAATCATGTATAGTTAAAACTTCTAACTTAATTATTACACAATTTTTTTAAATTTTACTATGTGATATCATTTATAGTTATTTGAGTTATGGAATTTTAATTAAATTTGTCAGAAAATGCACTGAGGATGGCTCCGCCGATAGCGCTTTACTATTTATTAAATTTTTAAATTACATTTCACACGTTAATACATAAGTTTTTTAATTTAATTAATCAAACTTGTACACGGCCAATTGGAATGATTTAATGTTGTGTTTGGACCAAGTGTAAAAAGGTGCTTAGAAGAGAACAATCTACTTTTGAAGGCTGTTTTCCTAATAGATAACGCACAAGCTGATCCACCAAGCTTGAAGGATTATGTCTTGCCCGAGTTCGAATTCATTACTACAAAGTTCCTCTTTCGTAATAAGACTCCTCTTATTCAGCCTATGGATCAGCAGATTATAAGTAATTCCAAGAAACTTTATACTAAAGTCTTGTTCCATAAGTGCTTTTAAGTAACCTCCGAGACAGAATTAACTCTGAGAGAATTTTGAAAATATTACTTCAATATCGTATATCGCGAATTGACAAAGTTTGGCAGAAAGTTTTCCATAGAACAATGAACTCCACTTAAAGAAATGTGTAGCAAAAAGCAGCAACCGAAAGGGATGTCGAATCTAGGACCTCTATAGTGAATGGTATTGTTTCTCTGGTCAGATCTATGGAACTAGTATGTGAGATGATGTGGAAGAATTAGTACAACAACACAATTAAGAACTGACCACAGAAAAATTACAGGAACTAGAAAACGATGAGCATCGAGCTAGAATGGATAGACTCTCATCTGACTCAAAGGGGAAGAGGTAGAAGTAGCCCATTTTTCATTAATCAAAGAAATGCTTGCAAAATGGATGGGCGTTAAAATTTTTGCAGAAAAATACCACCCCAACGAAGTTCAAATAGATCGCAATAGCATCGCTTGAGAAGATCGGACAATGTCACACTTTAGAGACATTCTGAGGAGAAAACAGACATAAAGTTCTTTTAACAGATTTGTAATAAAGGTTGCTGATTCTAGTGAAAAGCGACAGAAGGTGGAAAAGTAAAAACCCAGAATGGAAGTCTTCTTCCACAGAATTGAAAAATTTTTGTTATTGTTTTCATATTTTATTGTTAATGAGAATTTGATTTGATTTGATTGTGATTTAATGATTTAAATAATATAATACATTATAATAACTTTAAAATCTATAATAAAACTAACTTTTTTTATTAAAGTGCCCAAGCAGTGTTTAAATTATTTTACAACCCCATTAATATACCATATCAAGAAGAGGTTTTTTTTACGTGAGAACAGACTAATCACTTTTATATTTCTTTTTATAGAAAAGGTTGGTTTGGTATGTATCCTATTCTGTATAAGTTCAAACATCAGGAACTGATTAAGGTCGTACACAGAGGTTCCTCTGTATTTTCCTTTATTTTGAAAAGGCAACGCTATAGAGTAATACTTCCATCAATTAATTATTTAAGATATACTTGGTGCTTTTTATGACATGCCGATTACTCACAGAAACTTCTATATATCTTAAAATAAAAAATTCAGAATTAACATGCTCTATAACAATTACAATCGCCAATAACATTTCGGTCTTGTAACCCTTAATTACAATCTACAGGATATTACTTTTTTTGGAGTTATAAAACTCCTTTACATTCAAAATAGCTACCGTCCCAAGTGGAGTAAATTAATAACAATTAGCTTAATTGAGATCTGGTAAAATAAAGTTTTGATTGACTTGTTGGAGAACGTGGAACGGTTCGTTCAGACCTCCCACTCTATGTATTGTCTAGGATTGACAAAGAGCGTTAGCATTTTCTCGCATAGAACTGCGACTTTTTAATAAAAGATATACATAGAAAATGTTCTAAATCTTTTTTTCACCAAAATAATTTTTTTTTGAAATGCATTATTTAAATTCAAACGGACAAGACCAAACTTCCAATTTTAACATTTCCTCAAGAAATACTTCCCCAGCAAAGTTTTATTACAACGTTGTTGATGAATTTGCAACAAGAATAAATAAAAGTGTGTGGCAGTAGCTTAAATAATATACAGAGTTTTATATTTGTAGCTTCTCTTGTCATGAAAGTCACACCACGCTACTAAAATGAATGGGTCGGGATCCGTCAAGTTGCTTCTTTCTCCTGGTAGACTGAATCTAGCACCGCTTCGCATATAGCTGGCACCAACTAGCACCAAAATCTGAAAGCAAGTACCAATGACGTTTTAGCAGTATGGACTGTTGCTTACATTCCCATTAGCAGTAAGATATAAATAGACGTAAGGAGACTACCAGATCTTCGGATACTGGAGAAATTATCATCAAGGTAAGAAGAAAAAAATTGTGGCGGCTGCATTCGCATAAACATTGATTTGTAATAATAAGTAGATTGATAGATTGCAACAATTTAACGAGCACGTTTTGTGTGTAATGGCGCTAGCCGACATAATGCTTATGCGAAAGCACCTGATAAATTGGGTGATGCTTTTTGCTATTTTGTGCACTGCTATACGCTTAATGCTTATTAGGTATCTATTTCCATAATTATATATACTTATATTTATATCTACATTTTATATTTATTTATATTTATATTTACATTTTATATTTATTTAAATTTTTTTGCATGTATTTTAATATTTTGAAGCTTGATCTGTTTTGTCTGACGTTCTACCGCCATTTTTGGTGGCAGCATTTTTATAGGGGGGAAGACTGTAATTGAGAAGCTTGTAATTATAATATAAATCAGTTAAGGGACGATAAGAAAAGCAGGGAGGCTAAAGATAAAATAAATTATTTAGATCAGGGAGAACGAATTTGTAAATTTATAGAGCAGGCAAAATAGCTGGATTCACTATTAAAATAATTGGCGAATGCTTAGAAATTTGAATTGATTTTTAAATTAGTTAGCTAGCTTTAGATAGTTTTCAGCCGGCCCTTCAGGTCGTGTCGGTAAGTAGAGCTTGCGACTGCTATCCGGTATTGCGGTTCCCTCCTCTTTTACTTTGGCGTGCGTCTCCAAAATCAACGCTAGGGATACCATTATTTAAACTCTAATTTTAGTGTTAGTTTCAGTTTGTTAGATTAACTTAGGATCGAATTACTTTGAAGTTAGATTAAATTTGGAGCACGTTTGCTTTTCGCATTTAAACCCAATGTAGTATCTTCGGCTGAAGCATTGGGGACGTGGCCGCAAGCATAGAGGTTCTTATTCAAATTATAATGTTGCTTACATTTGCTTCAAAACCTAGCACGAAGTAACACAGACCTAGTCCCAGTTAGTACTAGCTGAATAAGCTAGCACTTCAAAAACACGTTGGTTGTTATCTTTTAAAAGTTTAGCGCCCCCTCCCCTTTCCCAATTGTTAAAAAAAATTGATGCTTCCACACTTGACTGCTAGTTCCGAAGTGGGAAAGCTAGCAGCAAAGCCCTTTCAGAAATATGGCCTAGTTCATCTAGGGGCCTCCAATTTGTCGCTACCCACCCGCGGTTGCTCTGATTTGCTTCGAAACCTAACACGCAGCAGCTTAGACCTAGCATCAGCTAGTACATTCAAATTGCGTCGATATAGCTGTCGAATACTAGGAGGCCTTAGCGTGACGTCCACCACCGGTTTTCAATAACTTCACACTTTCAGCACGAAGTTGTCTATATATAGCTTTAGCTAGCACCCAAATCCTAAAGCTAGCGTTGTTTGAAGGGTATGGTATTGTATGTTTAAATTTTTATGTTACAAAACTTTGGAGTATTTGTTATTAAGCTCGCACGGTTTTGCGACTATTTTATAGAACAAAAATGCAAGTTGAAATTGTTCTATATTGATTATTCAAAACAATAATTTTTTCTAAATTTGTGATTTAAATTCTAATGGACTAGCCCAAATTTCCAAGTGTCATATGTTATTAATTGAGAAACACTTAAAACAAGAAATGATCCACGAACAAAGTTTTATTACGACGCTATTGATACAAATAGAAGTGTGCCGCAACAGTTTAAATAATATATAGGTTTTTTTTTAATTTTTGTAAGTTCTATTATCATGAATGCTACGCCGCGCCAATAATGAAACGGATGTTGGTTCGTAAAGTGGCTTTTGCTTATATCTGGCACCAGCTACCACCAAAATCTGAAAGCTAGCATCTATACCGTTTCAGAAATAGGGACAATGGGGGACCCCCCATTACTCTGATTTGCTCCAAAACCTAACACTAGGTAGCGTCTACCTAGTACACCAGTCAGCAACTCAAAAACAAAACGATGGAGAAGACTTTTAAAGATTTTTTGTCAGTCCCAGTTGCTAAAAAAATTTTAAACTCAAACACCTAATTGCCTTCAGTAAGCACCAACTGGCATCAAATTATGAAAACTAGCACCAAGGCCGTTTCAGAAATAGTGCCTATTTTATGTGCGTGGAAACGCGCATTATAACTTGATAGCAAAAACGTAAAAAACAATTTGTAACTAATAAAAATATAAACATACAGTACTACACCCCAGATAATGAATAGTGTTATATCGTGGCCATTTGAATGGTACTAGCTTTAGGATATGGGTGCTAGCTAGAACTAGGTGTAGGCTACCTAGTGTTAAAAGTTTGAAGCCATTGGACATCGTTGGGGTGTCACACTATCCCCGGTATTTGTCAGTTTCATCAACGCTATTTAAGTAGTGCTAAATAAAATTAAATAAAAACCCTTAACCACAAAAAATATTTAAATTACTAGATACGTATTTCGACCACTATGTGGTCATCATCAGTAGGAAACCTCTTACTGATGATGACCACATAGTGGTCCAAATACGTATCTAGTAATTAAAATATTTTTTGTGGTTAAGGGTTTTTTATTTAATTTTATTTAAATCGTGCCACAGTGTTCCTATAGATTATTAACTATGACTTCCCGGTCTTCGGAACTTAATAGGTATCGGAGCTTAGCTCTTAAAATTAGTTTTGTAAAAGCAGATATTCGATTTCTAAAAGTTGTAAAACCCACAAAGTTTTTCCAAATTTCATTAACGTAAAAATCAGCAGTAATTGTAAACGTAGTAACGCAATAATCAATTTTGCAAAAGATAAATGGCTTAATTTGGAAATCAAATATCTGTACAGTAAACTTAGTAGATTGGAACTGGAAACGTATAAATCGCACCTAGCACTAACGTGCAATTTATCCGAGTCCGGTTTTCAGGAATGGAATAATTTCCAGAGATTTGTTTTGAAGTCAACAATCATAAATTGTTAGACAAAATTAATAGGCAAAACACTAAGTTGAAGTTTCTTTTAAAGAAACACAATGTCAATGTACCTCCTAAAAAACTGGAAATTACTTCACCTCCATTAGAGTCAATAGTTGTTAACGAATCGTCGAAAATCTTTAATAATGAAGAGTTGACTTTCCTTGATCGAGGCCTAAAATTTGGAGTAGATCATTTGAAAACTCCTTTGGAAGACATTATTGCTGGCATTGAAAAATCTATTTCAAAATTAGACGACAATTCAAAAACCTTTATTAGAAACGCGTGCAAAATTCAACTTTCGAACAACTTACGCACTTGCGCAAGAAATGCCTCAGAACAAACAAGGAAAGATCATCTGATTATTAAAGATTTACGACAAAAGAATTGTTATTATTTAAAGGCTGATAAGGGAATAGGTTGGTTATTCTGGATAAACAAGACTATGTTGATAGAGTAGAGACTTTGCTGTCTGAGGATCCTTACAGACCAATAGTCAAAAAACGTAAAAATGAAGTTCCTTTAAATAAAATGATTAAGTCAACAGAGTCTGTTTTGAAAGAATGTCCAAACCTAATTTCGCCCACACTAAAATTAAAATTAACAATTTCAAATCCCGAAATGCCAAAACTTTACTGTTTGCCAAAGATTCACAAAAATAATAAATCGATGAGACCAATAGTTTCAAGTATCAACTCACCGACTTACTATTTATCACGGTGGCTGTCAAATGAATTTAAGATTTTAAAGCTTAATAGTTTATCTGTACAAAACTCTTTAGAGTTCATTAATAAAATTAAAAATATCACATTAGAAGAGAACGAAATCTTAATTTCATTTGATGTCAGTTCATTATTCCCTAGTGTTCCAATACCACGTACTTTAACATATTTAAAGGATGTTCTTATAGATAGTGATATTGATGATGATAAAGTTGAGGACTTTATCAAGCTTGTTTCGCATTGCATGTCCCAGAACTGTTTTCAATTCAACAACAAGTTGTACGAACAACATGAAGGCACAGCAATGGGAAATAGCTTATCACCTTTCATAGCAAATTTATTTATGTCTCGTTTTGAAACCGAGTTAAAAGAAAACTCCAAATACTTCCCAAGAATATGGTTAAGGTACGTGGATGATATTTTGCAGTTTTGACACTTCTAAATCAAATGTTGATGATTTTCTTAAAGAAATGAATTCAAAATTTCAAAGCATAAAATTTACGTATGAACTAGAGAATAATGGACAATTACCCTTTTAGATACATTAGTAATTAGAAATGGTAATAAATTAGAATTTGACATTTATAGAAAAGAAACCAATGTAAATCGCTTTATTTTGTTTTCCTCTAATCATAGCATACAACATAAGTTGGCTTCATTTAACTTTTAATTAATAGATTATTGAATTTCCTTTAAATAAAAACAGATTTAATAAGGAATTTGCTCTCATTAAACAAATAGCGAATTACAATGGTTTTTCTTCTGATGTTATAGATAATATTTTTAGAAAGTGTAAAAATAGGATCAACATCCGTAAATCAACGACTTTGCAATCAACCACCTCTAACGATAATGTTAAATATGTTAAACTTCCGTTTCACAAAACCACAAAGGGTCTTAATAAAATATTCAAACAGTGTAATTTCAAAATTGCTTTCACTAATACTAATAAAATTAAAGATTTGCTAGGTAATCCAAAAGACAAGGTGGAAAAATTGCAAAAGTCGGGGATTTATGAAATTAGTTGTGCAAGGCCAGGGTGTTTTCAAAAATATATTGGTCAGACCAAGAGGAATATAACAACAAGATTTAAAGAACACATTGCTCACTTCAAATATGGTAAATATGAAAGGTCTCAGGTCGCCAAACATATATTTGAAACCAGCCACCCGGTTAAACTAGAAAATGTTAAATTGTTAAAAGCGGTACCAACGTTTTCCTCCTTAAATGCCTATGAATCAATTAAAATTGTTAAACATAAAGGACCCCTCTTAAACACTGATAAAGGGCCAATAGCGCCATCTGCTTTGCTTTCTCTATTGGTCAACAACCAATGAGAAAGCAAGATTAAATTGGTTCCGCTTCAGTAGATTTAGAATTAGTATAAATTAAGTAGATTTAAGTTATAATGTCACAATTCACTTGTTTGTTGTTGAGAACACCAGCCTGCGGGTGAGGAGAATATCCTCGATAGTGTTTAAAGCAACAATATAATAAATTATAGGTTGGGAAGGTTCACTTCAGCCTAAGTGGTGAGGAGAGTATCCTCTGAAGTGTTCCAGAACAACAGCTAATTATTATTTTTTTTTTAAGAGGATTCCTACTGATGATGACCACATAGTGGTCAAAATACGTATCTAGTAATTTAAATATTTTTTGTGGTTAAGGGTTTTTATTTAATTTTATTTAAATCGTGCCACAGTGTTCCTATAGATTATTAAGTAGTGCTAGCTTTAGGATTTGTGTGCTAGCTAGTGCTAGATGTAGGCTATCTACAGCTAAAGTATAATAATATCTATGGGATACCAGTAAAAGCAAGCGTCACAATACACCCTTCCAGGTAATGAATAGTGTTATATCGAGACTGTTTGAGTGATACTAGCTTTATGATTGGGGTGTTAGTTAGTGTTAGATGTAGGCTACCTAGCGTTGAAGTTTTGAAGGTATTGAAAATCGGAGGAAGGGCTAGCGTCGCATTAGATCCCTCTAAACAACCGTTATAACGACGTTATTCGAGTGGTGCTAGCGTTAGGATGTGGGTGCTAGCTGGTGCTGGGTGTAGGCTATCTAGTGGTAAAGGTTTAGAGTTACCGTAATATCGGAAGGAAACCCGTGGGCTTGGTGGTTACTTATCGGGAGCGTCCCCCATGTGTTGGATGGGAGGGGGCATAATGTCACCGATCGAGTAATCGACGCTGCCATCAGGCTTTGTGGCATAGTAAATCTAGCACTCGTTTAGAGCCAAAGTGTTGAGTGGCCTAAATAGCCAAAACATACGGGGGAATGAGTGTACGTCAGTGTGGACTAAACCTTGCATGAGGATGCTTAGGAAAATCCCACATCGCGAACCAAACCACCAAAGAGCCCTACTGCTGCTTCGGCGGGCAGCGGTCTACACAAGGTAATGGCACCTTGTGTTTGTGCCGTGCGAGGCGATCCGTGTCGGTTGAATGAAGGGATCCTAATAATTGAGCCACACCTGAGGCGGGATTAGTTCCTTGGAGTCAAGCAACACATCACTATATTCTAGATTTTGCCTAGACGAGGCTCGAGACTACCTCATCTCGATTAATCAGCTGTGTCGTCGGGCCAAACTGCCGACTGGGTAAGTTCTTGTTGTTAAGGGGCGGGCTGCCGGTACTGTAGTCGTGTGGGACATTCTACATGTGTGCCGTCATATAGTGGTATTCGGGCTCGCGCGTAACCCATTCTAAAGGAGCTATATCTTCCTGGTAGCACTAATGTCGGTCCTAGCATCCCATTTTGGGCTCCGTGGTAGATGGAGAGCTAAAACGATGAAGTTCGTTTTCCTTAATGTGAATTTATTAAGTGTAGCTATCCCAGAGGATGCGTCCTCGGACGCCCCTCGATATATATTGCAGATTCCTCCGGAACTGACACATCACCAACAGCAACTTTAATCTGGGATAGTAGACCAGTCAGAGGAATAGCAACAACAGCCCCCACAGAAGAAGTGGATTAGTGGGGCAGAATAGAAAAAGCAAGAGAAAGGCTGGTTTGACGGCGCAGACTGCTACCGGGAATTAGGCTGGCCTCAAAGCTAACTCACCCCTGAAGCAGTCTGCTGCCCGTCACACATCGGGGCGATTGGCACAGGATGAAATTCCGGGTGAAGTTCTGTCGCGTGAGGTGGAAAGGCGATGCCCGCAGGGGTCATGTTCTGGTCCCACATTTTGGAAGTTGTTGTATGAGAGCATCTTTAGGGTCAAGTTGCCCGCAGGATGCTCAATCGTTGGGTTTGCGGATGACACGCTTTTAATTGTAAGATCGAGATTGTTAATGGATATGCGCACATAACCGAACGAGGCGCTTAATAAATTACACGAATAATCGCAAGCGGTAAAAATAAAATTTAACACGGCGAAGTCAGAGGCGCTTTATTTCGGCACGAAACCAGGACAGACACCTCCTAAGCTAGAGCTAGGAGGGGAGAAAATTCCGTTTAAAGATTGTATTACCTACCTCGAGTTTGTCGAAGGTGATGAGGACGCGATGGGTATCAGAATTTATACGCACGGTTCACGAATGGACGATAGGCAAGCAGGCGCGGGGTTTGTCGTGTATAAGCAGGAAAGGAAGGTGTTTCGGTTTCAAACCAAACTCGCAAACTGTAGCACAATTTTCCAGTGCGAATTGGTAGCCATACGAGAGGCTATCGATTACGTAATAAACCATACGGGCAGAGACGAGTATTATATAATCAGTTATAGTAAATCGGGTATTGACGGTTTTAACAAACATGAACACCTCGACAGACCTACAAGCGGACGTCTGGAGGATGGCGCGTACGGCGCTCGAGTTTCGACGTTTAAAGTTTTGTTGGGTAGGTCGCACAATGGTAACGTAGGAAACGATTGGGCTGATGAATTAGCTAAAGAGGCCGCGACAGGAGACTTTCGAATATCATATTCGTCGATACCGAAGTCTTTGATTAAAAGAAAGCTGCGTGAAAAGTCAATCCGACAATGGGAAGAGAGGTGGAACAACGCTGCCATGGGCAGGCTGACCCACAAATTCATACCGAGCTTAGAAGCTAGAGGCAAGATCGAGGTAAAACTCGACCATAAAATGGTTCAGTTGATAACAGGGCACGGCGCCTTGAAAGCGTATTTACATAGGTTCGGGTTAACCAACAATGACCGCTGTGAATGCGGTGAGGGCGCGGAAAGCGCAGAGCACGTGCTCTTCGACTGCCCGCTTGAAGCGACAAATCGAGGGTTGGCTGATACAAAATTAGCTATCGTAGGTCTATCATGGTCAAAGAGCCTAGAGGACAGCCTTTAGAGAGTTCGCAGGAAGGGTAGCGGGATTAGACGGTGATAATCGTGTGTAAGTCGGGAGGGGATGGTGGGAGGATTGATAAATTATAGATTTCGACCTGGCGTGATTTTGACATGATAAGAGCATGATAACCAAAACCTGCAAAAAAAAAGGAAAAAAAAAGAAAGAAAGAAAATCAATAATAATAATAATTAAATAAGTATAATCAAAACTCTAATATGCACGACGAACACACCACTAAAGCAATCAATGTCCCACCTACGCGCGGAAAATCGGGAATAAACGAAACAAATAAATAACAACAAACTAAATCAAGAAACTTCATTAAATTAAAATTAAAGCAGGCAAAATAGCTGCATTCCCTATTAATACATTTGGCAAATGCTTAGAAATTTGAATCCATTTTAAATTAGCTAGCTAGATTTGGATAGTTGGAAGTCGACCCTTCAGGTCGCACTGGTAAGTAGAGCTGGCGTCTGCTATCCGGTATTACGGATCCCTCCCCCTCTCAATTTTGACCGTCTTGTTGATCGGGCACACTCTAAAGTCAACGCTAAGGATACCATTATTTAAACCCTGTTTTTAGTTTTTGTTTCAGTTTGTTAGATTTTTATTTAGGGTGGATTAATTATGAAGTTAGAATAAATTAGGAGCACGTTTATCTTTCGCATTTAAACCCAATGTAGTACCTTCGGGTAGAGCATTTGGGACGTCGTCGCAAGTATAGCGGCCCTTACTCAAATTATAATGACGCAGAAGGCGACCCTCTGTGATCACAGATGGTCGAACTTCAAAATAAAGGCAGCGGAAGTTGTCTGCAAAAAATACAGGAATCCAAAAGCAACTAGCAAGTCGGTGTTTGTGGACCGACTTGCTGAGCGACCTTTGACACAGCAAGGCGTTACTAACTTCACGACTATAAAGGAGCTGTAGGGAAATTCTGATTTTCTACAGTCCTCTATTATAGAATGTTTTGAACAAGCATGTCCGGTAAGGACAGCCTCTATTCGATTCTCCTTCCCATGGTGATGCGATAAACTTTAGAGGCTGAAGAAAATTGTTAGCAAGTTTTTCAAAAAGGCAAAAAACACTAGGAGTATAGTTAACTGGGAGGCTTACAAAAGCCACCTGAGACAATACAAAACCGTGATCAGGAAACGCCAGAAAGACTTTTGGAACACCATCTGTTATTTAGTAGAGTTTGCCGAGGAAACTTTTTGAATCAACAAAATTCTGCAAAAGAGCCAGGCCATCCACCATGTTGTCTGAAACGACCAGACGGCAGCTACACGGATAGTGAGTAGGAAACTGCGGAACTACTTGCGGAAACACACTTCTCGGGAAGCGCACCTGTTGTTCCCAACCCCGCGGTGGACTTACCTACGTCTGCCCTATGTGAAGCATACTGGGTGGTTTTGAACCAGGTAGTGGGCAAGGGAAAAGTGAAATGGGCTATTTTAACCCTCCTACCGTTTAAGTCCACTGGTCTGGACGGCATCTTTTCTGCCCTACTACAGTGGGGCCTGGAGAGGCTGCTTCCATTTTTGGTGGTAGTTTTCAGGGGCTGTATTGCCTTTAAATACATCCCCAGCGGCCGTAGAGATGTCAGCGTGGTCTATATCCCCAAACCTGGTCGGAATTACTACTCCCAGGCGATATCGTCTCGTCCAATCAATCTAACGCTTTTTCTGTTAAATACAGTAGAAAGATTGTGCGACATTTATATGAGAGAGGGGATAATACAGTGTTTTCCTATCCATTTTTATCAGCATGCTTATATACCAGGGAGATTCACGGAATCTGCCCTTCATGCAGCAGTAGGTCGGACCGCAAAATCCCACATCAACAAGATGTCAGCCTTAGGTGTTTTTGTAGATATTTAAGGCGCGTTCAGTGAAACGACTTTTGCAAGCATCGACAAAGCCCTTCGGAAACGCGCAGCTGAAGACACTCTTCGGCAACTAATCCTACAGATGTTGCGATGCTGCCGGGTACATGTTAGTGTAGGCGACACCTCAATCGTTAGGACGGTAGGAAAAGGTTGTCCTCAGGACGGCGTCGTGCCACCACTGCTTTGGAATTTGGTAGTTGACAGTTTTCTCCGACGTTTTAGCGAGACGGATTTTTGCACGATAGGATATGTGGATGATATAGCCATAGTGGCAGTCGGCAAACTCGAACAAGTGCTGTGCAACTGGGTGCAAACAGCTCTTAAGCTAACAGAACCATGGTTCGTCGAACACTCCCTGACCATCAACCCCAATAAGACGGGGCTGATTCTGTTCATCAACAAATGAAGTTAATGTTAACGAGATTGCCACTACTCTGTTATATTTCTTTAACTTTTTCGGTTGAGGTCAAGTATCTGGGTGTCATATCTGACAAGAAACTGAATTGGGCCAAACACCGCCAAACTAAAACTACAAAAGTCAGCATGGTCTTCTGGCAGTGCAGACGAGCTATAGGTAAACGTTGTGGAGTTTCCCCGAAGGCTTTTCTGTAGTTGTTATCCACGGCAGTGAGCCCAATGCTTTGCTATGGTGCTGTAGCCTAGTGGCTCGGCACTAAACTGGCGCACGCAGCTCAGGAACTCATACATATTCAAAAACTAGCCTGCTCAAGCATCACGGGCGCGATAAGATCCACACCCTCTGCCGGCTTACAAGCCGATCTCGACCTCACTCCGCTTGATCTTTATGTGGAAGAAATGACTGTGAAGGCGGAAAGAAGGCTGCGGGTCAAACGGTTAGGGATCGACAAAGGTTGCGGTGGCAGACATCACGGGCATCTTCAAGGAGGCGGTGTGCACGATCCAACTTTTGGATGAGGTGGTGGACTTGATTACACCCAAAATAATATTCAGAAAGCACATCAGTGTTTTTATCGAAACTGAAAGTGCGTCCCCATCAGACATCTCCATCTTCACGGATGGATCCAAAATAAAGAAAGGTTCAGGAGCGGCATCTATTCGGATGACATTGACCTTAGTATTAGCGTCACACTGGGTTCGATGGCTACTGCTTTCCAAGCAGAGGTTGTTGCCAGAAAGCACGGTGCATATGCCATTTTGGAACGTGGAGTCCAAAATAAAACAATAAGCACTTTATGCGACAGTAGGGCAGCCCTAATGGCTCTAAACAAACAAAAGATCCTCTCAGGGGTGGTACTACAGTACCACCACACGTTAGAGCTTGCTTCTTGCACTAATGTCCTCTAGCTAGTCTAGATCAAAGTACACTCGGAGGCGCATGGTAATGAGCAGGCAAACGATCTCACGAAGTGGGATTTAGCTCAGTGCTTTATCGACTCTGAGCCGTGGGTTCCCATTTTGCCTTCTGCCGTGGTTCCCATGCTAAAACTGGCAACCCTCCGCAGTCACATGGAGAGGGGGGCTAGCTTAACGAGCTACCGACAGGCAAAATTGTGTATCAGTTCCCCTGTAACCAAAAACGGGAAATATTGCAATAACTTGCCAAGACAGAAACTATGGTTACTCGTGGGAAACCTGACTGGGCATGGTAATTTCAAAAAAAACCTACAAAGAATGGATCTATTTTGTGACCCTACTTGCCGCGGGTGTCAAGAAGCCGACGATACGGCGGCACACATTCTGTGTTCTTGCCCGGCACTCGCCAGACTTCGAGGTTCCATGCTAAGAGACTTCTGGCCCGATAGGGCTAAGATTAGAAACACTCTCTGGTCCGATATCATCAAGTTTACTTGTAAAGTCGGGTGGCTGAGCGAGGGAAGACCAGGCTAGTGTAAGGAAGGTTGCACAACGGGCCCAACCTGTGACATAAGTGCGTGTGGCGCAGGCCACTTTTCCAAATTCAGTACAATAGAATATCACAAGGGGGTGGGGGTTAACGTCTCACTGGCTACCCCTCCGCCAGTAATTATTAGTTATACCACCGGTAGTTGAATGACGCTAGCTTTAACGCTAGGGTGCAGGCTAGTGCTAGGTTGCTAGTGTCGTTTGTTAAGTTTAAATCAGGTTTAGGTCATAGTAATTTATGTAAGTACATAGCTACACTGTTTGAATGTAATTATAATAACATTCATTAAATTTTTCAGTCTATGAAGAAGGCATAAAGTCAATGCCGAAACGTTGAATAAAAATTACAATTTGATGCTGTAGTTTTATCTGGTAGAACGAGTGTATCCCAAGATTTCAATTAAATCAGTTGTTTATATAAATATATATATATATATATATATATATATATACACACACACACACACCCAGTTTACATCTACGACGTACTTAAAATGTTTCCCGTACTCAGGTTTTGCAGTTGTGATCATCGACACGACACAAGCACTTCATGTTATATTTTTAAGATTTTATTCCCTACGGCGGCGGCGGCTGAAATGATAAAAACTTTACTATCAAATAGTGTTTGTAATAAGATAATATAATCACTTAAAGCGATACAAAACCTAAGCTTAGATGTAGTAAATTTATCGCTACACAAAAAAAAGTTAGGTTGGGCGAAACCAAATAACATAATGGATTTGCTTGGTACTCTTAAAACGTTCATTGCAAAGTTTCTAGATAAACGATAAAGTTTCAATCAGGGCGCGAGTGTACGCATCGCAATAGTCTAAAGTACTAAAGCGATTCATACGTTAAGGCGCAAATAGCTGAAACTTATTTTGAACAAGCTAAAACTGCCAATATATCACTTTTTAGAACAAAAATAAAGCAGCCACAAATCCACTTCCATCAGAATCACTTGGAATTTTATGATTATTTGTGAAATATCTATAAAACCGCTCTTTGAGATCATCAGCCGCGAGCGTAATAAAACTAGCTACTTTGGATGAATGACTCAGACTGAAAAGCATATGTCCTATTCAATTCGGTCGTTATTACAGCCACTATCGTAACGAAGAGGTGATTCGGGGAGCCTCCCATATTTACAGTTCAAGGTCTATTTGAAAATACAGACTAGCAGCAAGTATCTATTGTACTTTAACACTTCGTATAAAATAAAATAGCTCTTAATTAAGTTTTTCTATTCTATAGGACCTGTATCACACAACTATTTTGGTTTTATTCCAGGAGTTAACATGGATCTATAATTCACGCTCTCTGCAGGGTACAAAGCATCAATTACTGAATATTTAATAATGCTTAACGTATTTATTTTCAAAAACTCTGCGCCGAAGTTTCACTAAATTTCTGTAGGTGTCTACATCAGAGTTGTTAAAATTACTCTCCTTTTGGGTTCGTCAACCCCCCCGTAAACCAACTATCTAGATATTTTAGCACCAGATACCTTGCACCTAGCACTAGTCTGCACCCTAGCGTTAAAGCTAGTGTCATTCAATTACCGGTGGTATAACTAATAATTACTGGCAGAGGGGTGACCAGTGAGACGTTAACCCCCACCCCCTTGTGATATTCTATTGTACTGAATTTGGAAAGGTGGCCTGCGCCACACGCACTTATGTCACAGGTTGGGCTCGTTGTGCAACCTTCCTTACACTAGCCTAGTCTTCCCTCGCTCAGCCACCCGACTTTACAAGTAAACTTGATGATATCGGACCAGAGAGTGTTTCTAATCTTAGCCCTATCGGGCCAGAAGTCTCTTAGCATGGAACCTCGAAGTCTGGCGAGTGCCGGCCAAGAACACAGAATGTGTGCCGCCGTATCGTCGGCTTCTTGACACCCGCGGCAAGTAGGGTCACCAAATAGATCCATTCTTTGTAGGTTTTTTTTGAAATTACCATGCCCAGTCAGGTTTCCCACGAGTAACCATAGTTTCTGTCTTGGCAAGTTATTGCAATATTTCCCGTTTTTGGTCACAGGGGAACTGGTACACAATTTTGCCTGTCGGTAGCTTGTTAAGCTAGCCCCCCTCTCCATGTGACTGCGGAGGGTTGCCAGTTTTAGCATGGGAACTACGGCAGAAGGCAAAATGGGAACCCACGGCTCAGAGTCGATAAAGCACTGAGCTAAGCCCCGCTTCGTGAGATCGTTTGCCTGCTCATTACCATGCGCCTCCGAGTGTACTTTGATCTAGACTAGCTAGAGGACATTAGTGCAAGAAGCAAGCTCTAACGTGTGGTGGTACTGTAGTACCACCCCTGAGAGGAGCTTTTGTTTGTTTAGAGCCATTAGGGCTGCCCTACTGTCGCATAAAGTGCTTATTGTTTTATTTTGGACTCCACGTTCCAAAATGGCAGATGCACCGTGCTTGCTGGCAACAACCTCTGCTTGGAAAGCAGTAGCCATAGAACCTAGTGTGACGCTAATACTAAGGTCAATGTCATCCGAATAGATGCCGCTCCTGAACCTTTCTTTATTTTGGATCCATCCGTGAAGATGGAGATGTCTGATGGGGACGCACTTTCAGGGTCGATAAAAACACTGATGTCCTTTCTGAATATTATTTTGGGTGTAATCAAGTCCACCACCTCATCCAAAAGTTGGATCGTGCACACCGCCTCCTTGAAGATGCCCGTGATGTCTGCCACCGCAACCCTTGTCGATCCCTAACCGTTTGACCCGCAGCCTTCTTTCCGTCTTCACAGTCATTTCTTCCGCATAAAGATCAAGCGGAGTGAGGTCGAGATCGGCTTGTAAGCCTGCAGAGGGTGTGGATCTTATCGCGCCCGTGATGCTTAAGCAGGCTAGTTTTTGAATATGTATGAGTTCCTGAGCTGCGTGCGCCAGTCTAGTGCCGAGCCACTAGGCTACAGCACCATAGCAAAGCATTGGGCTCACTACCGTGGATAACAACTACAGAAAAGCCTTCGGGGAAACTCCACAACGTTTACCTATAGCTCGTCTGCACTGCCAGAAGACTATGCTGACTTCTGTAGTTTTGGTTTGGCGGTGTTTGGCCCAATTCAGTTTCTTGTCAGATATGATACCCAGATACTTGACCTCAACCGAAAAGGTTAAAGAAATATAACAGAGTAGTAACAATCTCGTTAACATTAGCTTCATTTGTTGATGAACAGAATCAGCACAGCACTTGTTCGAGTTTGCCGACTGCCACTATGGCTATATCATCCACATATCCTATCGTGAAAAAATCAGTCTCGCTAAAACGTCGGAGAAAACTGTCAACTACCAAATTCCAAAGCAGTGGTGGCACGACGCCGTCCTGAGGACAACCTTTTCCTACCGTCCTAACGATTGAGGTGTCGCCTACACTAACATGTACCCTGCAGCATCGCAACATCTGTAGGCTTAGTTGCCGAAAAGTGTCCTCAGCTGCGCGTTTCCGAAGGGCTTTGTCGATGCTTGCAAAAGTCGTTTCACTGAACGCGCCTTAAATATCTACAAAAACACCTAAGGCTGACATCTTGTTGATGTGGGATTTTGCCGTCCGACCTACTGCTGCATGAAGGGCAGATTCCGTGAATCTCCCTGGTATATAAGCATGCTGATAAAAATGGATAGGAAAACACTGTATTATCCCCTCTCTCATATAAATGTCGCACAATCTTTCTACTGTATTTAACAGAAAAAGCGTTAGATTGATTGGACGAGACGATATCGCCTGGGAGTAGTAATTCCGACCAGGTTTGGGGATATAGACCACGCTGACATCTCTACAGCCGCTGGGGATGTATTTAAAGGCAATACAGCCCCTGAAAACTACCACCAAAAATGGAAGCAGCCTCTCCAGGCCCCACTGTAGTAGGGCAGAAAAGATGCCGTCCAGACCAGTGGACTTAAACGGTAGGAGGGTTAAAATAGCCCATTTCACTTTTCCCTTGCCCACTACCTGGTTCAAAACTACCCAGTATGCTTCACATAGGGCAGACGTAGGTAAGTCCACCGCGGGGTTGGGAACAACAGGTGCGCTTCCAGAAAAGTGTGTTTCGGCAAGTAGTTCCGCAGTTTCCTACTCACTATCCATGTAGCTGCCGTCTGGCCGTTTCAGACAGCATGGTGTATGGCCTGGCTCTTTTGCAGAATTTTGTTGATTCAAAAAGTTTCCTTGGCAAACTCTACTAAATTACAGATGGTGTTCCAAAAGTCTTTCTGGCGTTTTCTGATCACGGTTTTGTATTGTCTCAGGCGGCTTTTGTAAGCCTCCCAGTTAACTATACTCCTAGTGTTTTTTGCCTTTTTGAACAACTTGCTAACAATTTTCTTCAGCCTCTAAAGTTTATCGCATCACCATGGGAAGGAGAATCGAATAGAGGCTGTCCTTACCGGACATGCTTGTTCAAAAGATTCTATAATAGAGGACTGTAGAAAATCAGAATTTCCCTACAGCTCCTTTATAGTCGTGAAGTTAGTAACGCCTTGCTGTGTCAAAGGTCGCTCGGCAAGTCGGTACACAAACACCGACTTGATAGTTGCTTTTGGATTCCTGTATTTTTTGCAGACAACTTCCGCTGCCTTTATTTTGAAGTTCGACCATCTGTGATCAGAGAGGGTCGCCTTCTGCGTCATTATAATTTGAGTAAGGGCCGCTATACTTGCTACCACGTCCCCAATGCTCCACCCAGACGCCAGCTCTACTTACCAGTGCGACCTGAAAGGTCGACTTACAACTATCCAAATCTAGCTAGCTAATTTAAAATGGATTCAAATTACTAAGCATTTGCCAAATGTATTAATAGGGAATCCAGCTATTTTGCCTGCTTTAATTTTAATTTAATGAAGTTTCCTGATTTAGTTTGTTGTTATTTATTTGTTTCGTTTATTCCCGATTTTCCGCGCGTAGGTGGGACAGTGATTGTTTTAGTGGTGTGTTCGTCGTGCATATTAGAGTTTTGATTATACTTATTTAATTATTATTATTATTGATTTTCTTTCTTTCTTTTCTTTTTTCCTTTTTTTTTGTTTTTTTTTGCAGGTTTTGGTTATCATGCTCTTATCATGTCAAAATCACGCCAGGTCGAAATCTATAATTTTTCAATCCTCCTACCATCCCCTCCCGACTTACACACGATTATCACCGGCTAAACTCGCAACCCTTCCTGCGAACTCTCTAAAGGCTGTTCAGAACGTCTTCTGGTTAGCCACTTCTCCGACTTCCTCTAGGCTCTTTGGCCATGCTAGACCTACGACAGCTAATTTCGTATCAGCCAACGGGCAGTCGAAGAGCACGTGCTCTGCGCTTTCCGCGCCCTCGCCGCATTCACAGCGGTCGTTAACCCGAACCTATGTAAATACGCTTTCAGGGCGCCGTGCCCTATTATCAGCTGAACTATTTTATGATCGAGTTTTACCTCGATCTTGCCTCTAGCTTCTAAGCTCGGTATGAATTTGTGGGTCAGCCTGCCCATGGCAGCGTTGTTCCACCTCTCTTCCCATTGTCGGATTGACTTTTCACGCAGCTTTCTTTTAATCAAAGACTTCGGTATCGACGAATGTGATATTCGAAAGTCTCCCGTCGCGGCCTCTTTAGCTAATTCATCAGCCCTATCGTTTCCTACGTTACCATTGTGCGACCTGACCCAACAGAACTTTAAACGTTCAAACTCGAGCGCCGTACGCGCCATCCTCCAGACGTCCGCTTGTAGGTCTGTCGAGGTGTTCATGTTTGTTAAAACCGTCAATACCCGATTTACTATAACTGATTATATAATACTCGTCTCTGCTCGTATGGTTTATTACGTAATCGATAGCCTCTCGTATGGCTACCAATTCGCACTGGAAAATTGTGCTACAGTTTGCGAGTTTGGTTTGAAACCGAAACACCTTCCTTTCCTGCTTATACACGACAAACCCCGCGCCTGCTTGCCTATCGTCCATTCGTGAACCGTGCGTATAAATTCTGATACCCATCGCGTCCTCATCACCTTTGACAAACTCGATTCCTCTAATATCAGCCGGGTGTCCCAACCCAGATACAACAATATTTCTTGCAATTTCCCTATTACCAAGATTAAGATCTTCGATAATTTCTCGCCCATTTCGTATATTTATTAATCGCCTATCTCTAATCTCACTAATGACATATTCGATAGGGAGAGTCCTACTGATCACCAAGACCGCCTCTGTGGAGGTGGTCCTGTACGCCCTCGCCGCTTTTACCGCGGTTATGCGTTATACGCTTGTCAATTGACGCACCTCCCTGACTTTACAACCTTCTGCCCATACTGAAGCTGCGTACAGCATTGCCGGCTCAATTGCTCCGGCATAAACCGTCCTCAGCGATTCGCCCCTGAAACCCCACTTTATTTTAGCCGCCGCCATCATTTTATTTGATATTTCGCCGCCCTTACTTTTTACGTATTGTACGTGCGCTTTCCAGTTTAATTTATCGTCGATCTTGACGCCGAGGTAGGTAATACAATCTTTAAACGGAATTTTCTCCCCTCCTAGCTCTAGCTTAGGAGGTCTCTGTCCTGGTTTCGTGCCGAAATAAAGCGCCTCTGACTTCGCCGTGTTAAATTTTAATTTTACCGCTTGCGATTATTCGTGTAATTTATTAAGCGCCTCGTTCGGTTTTGTGCGCATATCCATTAACAATCTCGATCTTACAATTAAAAGCATGTCATCCGCAAACCCAACGATTGAGCATCCTGCGGGCAACTTGACCCTAAAGATGCTCTCATACAACAACTTCCAAAATGTGGGACCAGAACATGACCCCTGCGGGCATCCCCTTTCCACCTCACGCGACAGAACTTCACCCGGAATTTCAACCTGTGCCAATCGCCCCGAAGTGTGACGGGCAGCAGACTGCTTCAGGGGTGAGTTAGCTTTGAAGCCAGCCTAATTCCCGGTAGCAGTCTGCGCCGTCAAACCAGCCTTTCTCTTGCTTTTTCTGTTCTGCCCCACTAATCCACTTCTTCTGTGGGGGCTGTTGTTGCTATTCCTCTGACTGGTCTACTATCCCAGATTAAAGTTGCTGTTGGTGATGTGCAGTTCCGGAGGAATCTGCAATATATATCGAGGGGCGTCCGAGGACGCATCCTCTGGGATAGCTACACTTAATAAATTCACAATAAGGAAAACGAACTTCATCGTTTTAGCTCTCCATCTACCACGGAGCCCAAAATGGGATGCTAGGACCGACATCAGTGCTACCAGGAAGATATAGCTCCTTTAGAATGGGTTACGCGCGAGCCCGCATACCACTATGTGACGGCACACATGTAGAATGTCCCACACGACTACAGTACCGGCAGCCCGCCCCTTAACAACAAGAACTTACCCAGTCGGCAGTTTGGCCCGACGACACAGCTGATTAATCGAGATGAGGTAGTCTCGAGCCTCGCCTAGGCAAAATCTAGAATATAGTGATGTGTTGCTTGACTCCAAGGAACTAATCCCGCCTCAGGTGTGGCTCAATTATTAGGATCCCTTCATTCAACCGACACGGATCGCCTCGCACGGCACAAACACAAGGTGCCATTACCTTGTGTAGACCGCTGCCCTCCGAAGCAGCAGTAGGGCTCTTTGGTGGTTTGGTTCGCGAAGTGGGATTTTCCTAAGCATCCTCATGCAAGGTTTAGTCCACACTGACGTACACTCATTCCCCCGTATGTTTTGGCTATTTAGGCCACTCAACACTTTGGCTCTAAACGAGTGCTAGATTTACTATGCCACAAAGCCTGATGGCAGCGTCGATTACTCGATCGGTGACATTATGCCCCCTCCCATCCAACACATGGGGGACGCTCCCGATAAGTAACCACCAAGCCCACGGGTTTCCTTCCGATATTACGGTAACTCTAAACCTTTACCACTAGATAGCCTACACCCAGCACCAGCTAGCACCCACATCCTAACGCTAGCACCACTCGAATAACGTCGTTATAACGGTTGTTTAGAGGGATCTAATGCGACGCTAGCCCCTCCTCCGATTTCCAATACCTTCAAAACTTCAACGCTAGGTAGCCTACATCTAACACTAACTAACACCCCAATCATAAAGCTAGTATCACTCAAACAGTCTCGATATAACACTATTCATTACCTGGAAGGGTGTATTGTGACGCTTGCTTTTACTGGTATCCCATAAATGTTATTATACTTTTAGCTGTAGATAGCCTACATCTAGCACTAGCTAGCACACAAATCCTAAAGCTAGCACTACTTAAATAGCGTTGATGTAACTGACAAATACCGGGAATAGTGTGACCGCCCAACGATGTCCAATGGCTTCAAACTTTTAACACTAGGTAGCCTACACCTAGTTCTAGCTAGCAGCCATATCCTAAAGCTAGTACCATTCAAATGGCCACGATATAACACTATTCATTATCTGGGGTGTAGTACTGTATGTTTATATTTTTATTAGTTACAAATTGTTTTTTACGTTTTTGCTATCAAGTTATAATGCGCGTTTCCACGCACATAAAATAGGCACTATTTCTGAAACGGCCTTGGTGCTAGTTTTCATAATTTGATGCCAGCTGGTGCTTACTGAAGGCAATTAGGTGTTTGAGTTTAAAATTTTTTTAGCAACTGGGACTGACAAAAAATCTTTAAAAAGTCTTCTCCATCGTTTTGTTTTTGAGTTGCTGACTGGTGTACTAGGTAGACGCTACCTAGTGTTAGGTTTTGGAGCAAATCAGAGTAATGGGGGGTCCCCCATTGTCCCTATTTCTGAAACGGTATAGATGCTAGCTTTCAGATTTTGATGGTAGCTGGTGCCAGATAGAAGCAAAAGCCACTTTACGAACCAACATCCGTTTCATTATTGGCGCGGCGTAGCATTCATGATAATAGAACTTACAAAAATAAAAAAAAAACCTATATATTATTTAAACTGTTGCGGCACACTTCTATTTGTATCAATAGCGTCGTAATAAAACTTTGTTCGTGGATCATTTCTTGTTTTAAGTGTTTCTCAATTAATAACATATGACACTTGGAAATTTGGGCTAGTCCATTAGAATTTAAATCACAAATTTAGAAAAAATTATTGTTTTGAATAATCAATATAGAACAATTTCAACTTGCATTTTTGTTCTATAAAATAGTCGCAAAACCGTGCGAGCTTAATAACAAATACTCCAAAGTTTTGTAACATAAAAATTTAAACATACAATACCATACCCTTCAAACAACGCTAGCTTTAGGATTTGGGTGCTAGCTAAAGCTATATGTAGACAACTTCGTGCTGAAAGTGTGAAGTTATTGAAAACCGGTGGGGGACGTCACGCTAGGGCCTCCTAGTATTCGACAGCTATATCGACGCAATTTGAATGTACTAGCTTTAGAGTTTGGGCGCTAGCTAGGGCTAGATGTAGGTTACCTAGTGCTAAAGGTTTGAAGTTGTTGGATTACCAAAAGAGGCTGGGGTCAACACCACCTCCCCCATAATTATTTGTTTTACCGAAGGTAATTGAGTGGTGATAGCTTTAGAAATGACGTGTTAGCTGATGCTAGGTCTAAGCTGCTGCGTGTTAGGTTTGTATTGAACAAAGTTGTATATTCAAATAACAGAAAATCGTAATTGTTACAATATATATATATATATATATATATATATATATATATATATATATATCTATATATATTGCTGTGATCTCAGGGATTTTAACTTTTTAACATCTAGCCAATGTCATCAAATTATTTTCAAAAATGCACAACTTTAAAAAAAATTTCTTACCCTGTTACTTTCTGCTTCAAAAATCCTCAGCAGCTTCCCTGGCTAGCTCAGCTGTGTTTCTTCTCGGATACCTAAATTTACAACCATTCTTCCTTCACACTTGCACACCATTCAATAAAATCACCGAATGATACAACAATCATCCAATCTTTTATTTACCGCTATTTACAGACAAATTATTCACTTGTATAAAAACAGTTTGGTACACTAATTACAAACTCAAAATGTGATATACTTTATCACAAATATAATTATATGTAAATCCACTAGTCAAAATTATACTTTCAAGAAAAACTTTTAACTTTAACACTAACAATACCTTTCTTCAGTACTAAAGTTTCTTAATAATAAACAGTTTGCTTCTGTAGGATAATTACTGTTGACTTCAAAGAAAGAAAATTTTGAGACAACTTAATATTTTTTCTATTAATTTTTTTTTTTTTTTAAATTTATATATACATTGTTTATACAACTTATTTATACGCAGGCTTTCAAAACAGTTCCGTTTTCACTATTAAATATTGATCTCTAAGCATTCTTGGAATATTGTTTTATTAATTGCATAAATTATTTCAGTTCACTTTAAAAAATATGTTATTTTAACTTTATGTTACAGTGACTTCATGCTACTAGAATAGGATCCTTTTCAGTTCACAAAAAATTACATATTTAAAAATAATTTCTCTGGTTATGGTTGTACAATTTTAATAATTATCTTTAATAAAATCAAAGGTCAAAGAAAAGTACTTATTGTCGACATTGAATTATACTTCAGACGTATTATCACAATGTGTTATACACAATAATTCGGCAAACAATTCTTATCATATCACATGTTCAATAAAGCAAACCTTTCAATACAACTTTGTAACTTCAAACATAATCTTATACAAAGATCTTAAAAATGTTAAGGTCAATTATGCCTTATTCAAATACTAAATTTTTAAATTAAATTTTTAAATGAAACAAATTAATTGAACTATGAACTTTAGCAAAATTTCGAGAATTAATTTTAAACAAACTTTTGTATAGCTTCTTCGAAAATTTATCTGAGCATTTTAATTGAAACTTTCTTGAAAAGATATAAGTATAAAAATGGAGGATAACTCACCGCTGGCCATCTGCTTGGCGGCCGGTTTTCTTTTTTTTATTTAAAAAATTTTTTTTAAACATCTGCGTCCTTACTCTCATAGTTGAGCATGGCTGACGCAGGGGTCCGGATTTAATCTTCATACAAACCAATCACGTGTGCGGGTTTCTACATTCCTGCCTAGTAACAAGTAAAACTGCTTCTCACCCTAGTGCATGCCTTATGTTTAACGATTGTTTTCTTTATAATACTTAAATTTCCATAACTTCAATACTTGTAACTTGAATTTAATATTTTAAAATTCGGAATTATAATTATCTTCATATTTAATGATCGGTAGTTTAATTCTTAAAACTCTAAACTAAAACAAAGAAGAACTTGCGCTGAAATGAAACGAAAGAATAAAAATTTGGGGTAAGCTTGTGAAATACTTTCTTACCGTAAAAATATATCAACAACCATTTTAGGTCGATGCTAATACAGAAACTAACTTATGGTACATGTTGACTCCACTTAACCAATTGTTCGGGCGGCATGTTTAATCAAAAACCTGCTAGCCCAAGATAATACTCGTCTACGGACTACATCTGATACCAAAATGGCTTATTCCACGAGGCAATTTTAGTTATACAAGCATGCGCTGGGAAGGAGAATATTGAAACAAGATACAAATAACTAGAAGTTTACTTTAAGTGTACTTTTGCTATTCTAATGTAGATGGCGTACTATGTATGAATTTATAATAAAAAGTTTCAATAGAAATTTAACATTTATTGGTTAGGTGTATTGAACAAAGTTGTATATTCAAATAACAGAAAATCGTAATTGTTACAATATATCTGTGATCTCGGGGATTTTAAATTTTTAACATCGAGCCAATGTCATCAAATTATTTTCAAAAATGCACAACTTCAAAAAAAAATTTCTTACCCTGTTACTTTCTGCTTCAAAAATCCTCAGCAGCTTCCCTGGCTAGCTCAGCTGTGTCTCTTCTCGGATACCTAAATTTACAACCATTCTTCCTTCACACTCGCACACCATTCAATAAAATCACCGAATAATACAACAATCATCCAATCTTTTATTTACCGCTATTTACAGACAAATTATTCACTTGTATAAAAACAGTTTGGTACACTAATTACAAACTCAAAATGTGATATGTTTTTATAGTCCTTGATTTTCTACTTATTTGCAAACACGTTTAATGAGATATGAGTAGATGGGCCCCACATATTACTCTACATTGACAGTACACTGGAGTATGGTGAGCTCATAATAACCCAGTTTGTTTAGTATATGCCTTTTACCTTGCATAGATTAATACAAAATTGATTGACCCGTTTACCCTTTACAATCTAATTTATATTCAGAATAAAATTTAGTAAGTTTTAAATACACCCCTTTTCAATATTTAAATAACCCCAATAAATTGTCCAGTACATGAATCTTTTCCAATTTATATTCATACATGAAAGAATTAACTACAGATTTTATTAATCTATGTGAACTATGTGACAAAGCGAAATACGACAGAAAACCACAAAGATACCCTTAATGTTAACCAAAACACCTTATAAACCTCTTCAAAAATTACATGCCGATACCTTAGTTGTAGAAGCACAAAATTACTTAACAATTGCAGACGCGTTCACAAAAGTAGGCTAAGCAATACCAATCACATCTATAAATAGCATTGACGTAACCCAATGATTTTTACAATACTTTACATTTTATGGAACCCCCGAAACAATAACTTTAGATAATGGCAGCAAATTTAAAAATGAAACAATACAAAACACTTTAGAACTCCACAAAATAAAAATTCATTTTATAACGGAAAACCACCCTGAATCAAATGGACTAATTGAACGACTACACTCAACCCTGTTAGAACAAATCCGAGAACTGAGAATAAATTATAAGAAAGAACACATTACTAATTTAATGTCATATGCACTAATCGCCTACAATAATACATTTCACTCATCGACAAATTTTACAACCTTAGAATTAACTATAGGACATTCAGATTCACGCAATCTCTATGACATACATTATAACAGAGAAGTATACCAGTATACCACAAATAAAACCTAAAAATAACCTAGGACAAAGTAAAAGATAAATTAGATAACGATAAGAAACGTATCACCACAACCCTTAATAAGAATACCGACACACATAAATTTTCATTAGGACAAACCGTATTCGAGAAAAATTTCCAAAGCAAACGACATAAAACGGCACCCAGAAATTTAGGCCCATTTAAAATTAAGAAAATAACCGACAAAGATATAGCCGTAGTAGCAACGGCAAAATAACGAAATACATTCACTTGAAAAATTTAAGACACCCTGTAATTTCAGATGGACAATCATCACCCTTACCGTCAACCTCCGCCCAGGTAGAATGGACGACGAAATACTAATAGAAGGTATTAAAAATAGCCCCGGTATACTACCAATAAAATTAGGTAGTATGCAAAATACAATAGACTATTTTACATTTGCCCAAAAATTCGATTTAACCGAACTAAAACAAGAATTTCAAACAATCAAAAGTAATTTTTACCGATTAGAACAATCAATGGACACGGCAAAATTCGGAAAGGAATACGCCATAGAAATGATGAACTATAACAGCATAATAGAAAGCATTATTACAAACAAAGAAGATAAACTTAACAGATTAATACCCACCGAACAAACTACACGACGAAAAAGAGGACTAATCAACGGATTAGATAACATAATAAAAACTATTACAGGTAATTTAGACAATCAAGACGCAGAACCTTACGACAACGCAATACAGCAATTAATTGAGAATCAGAACGATATAAAAACCATAATTAGCAACTAAATAGCTCTAACCCAATCAACAATTATAAAATTCAACGAAACATTAAGAAAGCTAGTAAAAAATCAAGCTAATATAGCCTACAGAATACAAACCCTTGAAACCAACATATAAACCACCATGTTAGACATGCGCGATTTAATTGGATTCAATACAATATACACCCAAATAATATCAACCCTTACTTTAATGCAACAAATTTTAGCAAGGTCAGAAAACGCAGTAACATTTGCAAAATTAAATACCCTACATTTACGTTCTAGTATCATTGAACCAACCGATTTATTAAAGGAATTATTAAGAATTAGATCATTTATAACCAGCAGTAAATTACCTTTTGACGTAATAAAATCAAACATTCTTATATTTGAAAAAATAGCAATAGTTAAAGACTATATAAAGAATAACGAAATAATATTTTTAATAGAAATCCCAATAGTAGAGAGTAACAATTATAATTATTATCATTTATTTGCTTTTACAATGAAGATTACTAGCACATACCAAGTTATTATACCCAAAACCAAATTCCTATCCTTAACTGAACTAAGATATGGTTATACAAACGAAAAATGTACCGAAGTAACACCAAACTAACCATTCAAGAAAACAGCCCTTGCGAAGTACAATTATTAAAATTTTCAAACCATTACAAAAACTGTGAAGCCAAACTCGTGCAAATAACCAACATGAAAATTCAAAAAGTTACAAAAAACAAATGGATCGCCATTTTCCCAACAGAAGTAATAGAAACCGTCCACTGCAATCAAGAAGAATATAACCTAGCACTAACTGGAAGTAAATTATCACCCTCAAAGAAGATTGTTATTTAAAATTGAAAGACGAAGTAATCAGAGTTTATCAAGACCCTTTAGCAACAAAGAAACTCCAAAATTTGCCAGAGTTACAGTTCAAAAAAGAACAACCAGAAGACGAAGAAATAAAACCACAGAGCAAATTAAACCACGTGTGTCTGTGCTTGTATGTTTATATGTGTGTATGTTTGTGCGCGCGTGCGTGCGTGCGTGCGTACGTGCTTGCGTGTGTAAATATGTATGATTGCATCTATGTATGTATTTTGTGTAACTCATGTCTGTATAGAAAAACGCACATGCATTATATATGCATCTTTTTCTATTTACGATGTTTTTAAAACCTGTCAAGAAGGTCAAGGCTATGATCGAAACACAATCGTTCATCATGATGCGTCATATATAGAAGCAGTTTTTTAGTGTGCACTGCTTTTCTTTTTTTTTGTTGGAAATGGAACTAAATTATTTTTCAATTAAGCTTATTTTTTTAATTTATTTTCCTTGTAATATTATTAGCTTTAAAATTAGCTGTTATTAAATCGTTTATAATTTTTCTGCTCTATCTCAGTTGTTTGACAATGTAAATGTCAGAATCTCTAGGTTTTTATGTCAAGCACCCGATGACCACACAGTTACTACATTCCGAAACTAAGCACCAATCTCAGTATTTGCACAAAAATTTAAATTATAGAAGTGCAGCTGTACAGAACGTTAACATAAAGCTCAAAGAAATACGGACTCCAACATTTCATCGCTTATTACTGTTTGTAAGAAATTTTATCATCATAAATAGGTCATATATGATAAGTTGCCTGAACCTGTATAACTATGTGTTATCAAATGTTTTCAAATAAAATTATAACAAAAGTTAGTGGGATCTGCCTTAAATACACGCCTTTACCTACATTCCAGGGATTGCCAATGGTCAATAAGAATGTGTTAGGCAATTTACACCTTAGACATGTTAATATCAATTTACAACATACAGAGGTATATATATACCTGCATTACTAATATTTATTTGTAACATAATTACAATTAGGCTGTAATATTGTTTATGAGAAAAGCGTACTTAGTTATATTTCTATGGTTTGTAGTTGTTCATTACAAATTTCTTTCTTTTCGTAGGTATAAAGTGTATCATAGTCTAGCTAAACCTATCCCTCAAAAATATTCTGAAATTGACATACTTCGTAGCATTCTCGTATTCAATAATGCTAGTGTGATAGAACTGATATGCCATTTTCTAAAAGTAACTTTAATTTGGAAACAACACTATCCATAAAAATTCAGTTGAAACCACAACAAAAAACACTCAAAACAACTTACTCAATAGTTAATTCTTATTCAGAGAAGTTTAAAGTTTCAAAATTTTTTGGAAGAATTATCATAAAATTTCAAAAAAATCAAATTAGCAGAACTATAGAATTGGAAATCGGTAATAACTTGGAAATTTTATTAAAAGCAATTAGATTCGCATGGATCTATTAAAAAAGATTGTTTTTTAAGATTACTATGTATTTTAGACAAACAGACAGGAATATTTAAGAAATTTTGGTATAGGCAAGTGTTTTTGCGTATCCTAACACTTATTAAATAAAAAATACAAACGTACAAATAGCTTAAAATCTTACATAATTCACAAAAGCACATAGACTATCGCTTTTGGAAAATATTGTTATTAATAGATACTGTAAGCTACCTAATTTTCAACTAATTTAGATAGTTCTTTCCCACTACATAGCAGAGCAGAGTTTGTCTATAACTCGGTCTGATGAAAGCTAATTTTGTATGCAAAATGAAACAGGCTTTTATTGTCATTATTAAAATCTTATTTTGGTATCATTATTAATCTTCCATTAACTATAGTAATTATTAGGTTAGTACCATAAACAGGTTTTAATTTTACTAGAAACTGGATTCAGGAAACTCATGATCGATAAACCAAATTTGTAGGAGGTTTTGGTTATTTTACTGACATCTTTGATAAGAACGAATATTTTCTTTCTTTATGTTTACATTAGAAGGAACTCAAGATGTAATAGGTAAACATAGTATGATATTTTCCTTTGTTAACACAATCAATAACCCATTATACTTCGAAAAGTGTTCTAGACTTTAACGGTGTCATTTTGCTTATTTATTTATTATATTTCTGGAACTGAAAGATCCGAGACAGCTTAGAATGAAACAACTATGAATGCTTAGAATTGCCTGGAAAGATAATATTTGACTGTCAGCTTTGCTTTTCACTATTTTAGCAACCCCAAAAGCAATGTTTTATAAAATAATGTTAGATTGACGTAATAAGTTATTACTAACTAACTACAAAATAGTTTATGCTTTCTAATGGATTGGCAAACTTAAATTCGATAAACAAAACGTTGAGTGAATATTGATAGAATATTCAGCATTAGATTTTCACAACCCGCAAAGAGCATTTGTCACCAAATGAATTCCGCTTGACAAGTTTGAATAATTTGTTCTATATCGGTAAACAAGGCTGTCACTCATTAAATAGGGGTCTGTCGCCCAGTGGGCGTTGGATACATATGCATTGTCACACAAAAGCCGCTGTTGGTGTATCTATTGCCCAGATTCAATTTCCAATATGCATACAGTGGGTGCATCACGGTTTAAACGGAATTACTTTAGTGAACGGATTCCCCATCCTAACAAGTCCACCCGTTACCCATCAATATCACATTGTTAGTCATTATTGACATTCAGAATCCACATCGATCACATTCTGTATCATCTAGTGGTATAGTGTCTATAATGCGTAGCGCACACGATGCATTAGAACCCTTTTAGGATATAATTGCTTTCAACAGGGTACTTTCGAATATGATTAACCATATCTGTGCTTCCTAATTGACTCATTTTCGTCAGTTTAATCAAAATATATTACGCGTGTGGATACATTAGCATAAAATTTTAAAGCTTATTTTCGAATTTTTACTAGCGTAAAATAACATTGGGTATTTGCTATACAGTGTGTCGCTATGCTAATAAGTTAACTGAATGTAAACATTAGAGAGACAATATGAGTAACATCAAACACACGCGTGCATTACAAAATAAACATACCCTGCCAATACTCCCTTCAATATTCCGCAACTTGAAACGCTTCAGATGTCTAATTTTGCATGTAGTTCTGAAAGTCATAGATCTCTATAGCTACCGAATTGAGACAAACACTTAAACGGTGTTATTCAAAATTAGCGGTCGATTTAGCGCATGTAGAGTATTTTTACAACTGCAGTGTTTGATTTTTCACGCAGACCTAATTGATATTGAAATGTTTACTTTGCATCGGTTTTAGACCCTCATACGCCCAGTGTTTAGTTTCAGTCAGCCACAACTTTATTTAATCAACCTACATCCCGGTGGCTATAAATACGATTCTGCGTTCCCTATTTCTTAATTAAAATGTTTAACTGATTAAGTACTAATGTAGAGATATAAAATTAAAAATTAACGAAAGTGTTCTCAAAACTACATATGATTAAATAGAAATTTAATAAAGCAGTTGTGAAATTAGTTTGTCGCTCCATGTGAGAGAAACGATGAATTTGCAAGAAATCTGGGCGTAAATAAAATACTAAAAAGGCTTACGATGCGAGAGGGCGTAGAGAAGATAGATAGCTTTGAAAGTTGATATAAAAAACTTCGAAAGTAACAACACTGATGAAAACGCAAATAAAAATTTATATACCTTACATTTGATTTCCAAATGCTCCACCCGAAGGTTCAACATTGGCCAGGAAGCGAGTTCTTGTACCTGGAAAATTTGGAATTTTACCGAACCCTAGCTGTTCTAAGCAAGGTGGGGATCTTTAACGTGCGTGATAACACTCACACACGGGATCTCTATTTTACCTCTCATCCTAACGAGGGTGTATTTCTGTGAAAAATGCTGCCTAACATTTTTCAAGCGAACCGTGTCGGGATTCGAACCCGGGACCTTGGGCGTAGTAGTCACACACATACCACTACGCCACGGAGCCGCTTGGTGTATTTATACCAAATACTGAGTGTAGTGTTTTAAACACGAAGCTTTAATCAACACTTTAAGTGTAACATTCAATCATTGGTATAACAAATTATTTGAGGACCGTTTGGTCATGTACTAAATCTCTTAAACACAGAAAAGAAAAAAAAAGTTAAAAAAATTTTTACAATGCATCCTTTGAAGTACACTGCTACAGATACTAGAATAAAATGAAAAAACTCTTACCACAAAAAATATTTAAAATACCAGATACGTATTTCGACCGTTATGTGGTCATCATCAGTAGGAAATCTGTAATTAAATAATAATTAGCTGTTGTTCTGGAGCACTTCAGAGGATATTCTCCTCACCACTTAGGCTGAAGTAAACCTTCCCAACATACAATTTACTATATTGTTGTTTTAAACACTATCGAGGATATTCTCCTCACCCTCAGGCTGGTGTTATCAACAACAAACAAGTGAATTGTGACATTATAACTTAAATCTACTTAATTTATACTAATTCTAAATCTACTGAAGCGGAACCAATTTAATCTTGCTTTCTCATTGGTTGTTGACCAATAGGAAAAGCCAAGCAGATGGCTCTATTGACCCTTTATCAGTGTTTAAGAGGGGTCCTTTATGTTTAACAATTTTAATTGATTCATAGGCATTTAAGGAGGAAAACGTTGGTACCGCTTTTAACAATTTTACATTTTCTAGTTTAACGGGGTGGCTGGTTTCAAATATATGTTTGGCGACCTGAAACCTTTTGTGTTTACCACATTTGAAGTGAGCAATGTGCTCTTTAAATCTTGTTGTTATATTCCTCTTGGTCTGATCAATATATTTTTGAATACACCCTGGCCCTGCACAACTAATTTCATAAATCCCCGACTTTTGCAATTTTTCCACCTTGTCTTTTGGATTACCTAGCAAATGTTTAATTTTATTAGTATTAGTGAAAGCAATTTTGAAATTAATCTGTTTGAATATTTTATCAAGACCCTTTGTGGTTTTGTGAAACGGAAGTTTAACATATTTAACATTATCGTTAGAGGTGATCGATTGCAAAGTCGTTGATTTACGGATGTTAATTCTGTTTTTACACTTTCTAAAAATATTATCTATAATATCAGAAGAGAAACCATTCTAAAATTTCAGATTTTATTAATTATATTTAATAATTAACGTTAGGATATAAATTTACACGCATAACAACAAAGTTGCAATCAAAACTCATATCCGTTTTATATAGTTAAAAAATAGTCACAATGTTTTGTAATTAAAAATAGAGCATAAAGCTACAATGTATGAAGAATTCACAAACTTTTGCTGCAGTTTATCAGTTATAACGAACAACACCTTTTTGTACTAAAAAGGCTATTGTTTTAATACCAAGTAGGATTTGCTACCTTCTCTGCAAGGACATCCTACCCCTGTGTCACGCAATTTTATTAAATTGTAATACTATGTACTACTAATAATACGGTCGCTTTTCTAATATGTTTTAGATTATATTAAAACCTTATGCATAAAAAGCAAATGATATTAGTCATTAAAAAAATTACACTTTTACTAATTGTTAAGAGAATAGAACGTATTTGTTATGGGTTATATAAGAGACGCTGTTTTGCGCTCAGTCGGCAATGAGTGAATCGTTAAATCTAGTCAAGTATTCGATTTCTTTATTTAAAACTAATTAGACTTTATACTAATTAAACGCGCTCGCTAATGATATACAACTTTCGCTTGGTAATTCATTTGGAAACTCGGCAAATCATAAATACCATAAATATAACGTAGAAGGTATTTAATTATTTTATTAGTAAGTATCCCGTAGACAACAAGTTTGGTATTCCCTTAGTAAAAGCTTAAAGTGTCTTATTAAGTTTCCCTTGAAAAGGTTTAAATTGATTTACAAAAACTAAATTGATTTTCAAGGTATTGAAAAAAATATGCAAGTAATTGGTTGTCTTTAGCGCTTTTTAGAGTTGATTTTAGTTTGAAAATTCATTAGGTTTCTTAAAATTATCCTGCAGAAAATAATTAGAAATGATTTAGTTGCTTTCAAAGTTTTCATGTTATTCTTAAAATAATTGAATGATTTGCTTATTGCTGTAAATTTTAGATCACGTTATAACGTTTCTATAAATACATTAGCTACAAATTTGTATGGAGGGTTTGTGTTAAGGTGGGGGTAGTCGGGAAATTACGCGTTAAAGCGTATATCTTGGGTGAGCAAAAAGGATTTCAAGATAGAGTTAAAATTAAATAAACAAAAACGAGTTAAAATTAAATATACAAAAAATTTAAAGGTACGAGGCGGCTATAACAGGGTGTAACTTTGCAAGGAGCGGCCTTATTTAAAATCTATTTACAGATTTAGGCTTTCTAGAAAAATCTAATATTAATTGATACCAAACAAGATACATTTATCTTAAAAAAAACAAAAATAATCTTTCATGTGTTCGTTAAAGGGTATGTGTGTAAAACGCTAAGGGGTGGTCCGATTTTAAATCTGTTTACAGATTCGGATTTTGCGTAAAATTCTAAACTAATTTGATTTATCGCATGGCTAAAAAATTTATAAGGACGGTTAGAAATCGCTGCTGGTGGAAAATCTTAAAATGAGGGTAGCTCCCTGGGGGATGAAGCTATCTAGAAAATTCCTAGAAATTCGGTAGCTGAGAAAAATCTAATATTAATTGACACCAAGCAAGATATATTTATCTCGAAAGATGAGCTAGGAAGGCGGGAGGAAATGAGTGAGGAAATTTCTAAACCTAGTCTATGCGTTTATTAGGTTTCTTAAAATTATTCCGCAGAAAACTTTCGAAGGGTGGTTTGATTTAAACAATTCAAACGAGGTTAGATTGCCCGAGAAATTCTTGATCAAACTTATGTATCATACTTTAAGAAAAAACGTCCCTAGTGGTGGATCCCATAAGGTGGATCTACGTAAGAAAAAATGATAACATCATTAATGGTTTTTCCCATTAAAAAGCGATTAGCGTTAATGAGTTTCCCATTAAAAACCGATTAGCGTTAATGAGTTTCCCATTAAAAAGCGATTAGTACTAATGAGTTTTCCCATTAAAAAGCGATTAGTGCTAATGAGTTTTCCAAATAAAAAGCGATTAGTGCTAATGGGTTTTTTAATGAGAAAACCCATTAAAAAACGATTAGCGGCGCGGTGGCGGTGGCGCTGCGCCAGGACGAACACCATCCTCTACTATTAATATTCAACGTTAATGGCATTCGTGTATTTTTTAATCTTTAATAATTTTAGAAGGTTTAATTAACACTGACATGACATAACACACACCATGGAATTTTACATTTGCTTAAAAATGCTTTGTTCCCGCAGTGTACTTTGAAACAAATCGCTTTCTGATTGGTTCTATATGTTGTTGTTGTAAATTAGTTCACATATTTTTCGAGTCCTATGTTTGCTTGGTGGCACTGTATGTGAAGAAAGAACTTAAAATTCCTATACAGAACTTTGACGAATCCTTGGTTTCCACACCTAGCAATATGGGTAAACACGGACTTTTGTACCCATCCAATATACGAGCAATATTCGCTGGCTCATCTAACTGCGGTAAAACAAATGCTCTAATATCTTTAATTTTACACAGGAATGAACTTAGATTTCAGAATGTGTATGTGTTTTCGAAAAGTCTGTATCAAACAAAATATAAATGTTAAGAAATGTATTCGAACTTATAAAAGAAATTGGTTACTATGAAAACGAAAACTACGATGATTTAATGGGACCTGGCAATACCAAGAAAGATTCAGTTATGGTGTTTGACAATATTCCTGTGAACGAACAAAGCAAGAGCCCACACTTTTTCTCCTTTGGTAGCCATAAGAGCATCGATTTCTTTTACTTATGTCAAACGTATGCCAGCGCTGTAAAGCACGGACTTAGAGATAATGCAAGCGTTATCGTATTCTGGAAACAAAATTAAACCAACCTCCGACATATATTTTTAAATCGTATAAGCGGTGATATGTCGTATCCAAAATTTAAACAAATTTATCAGCGATGCTGGACTGGCGGTGACTCGAAACATAATTTTGTTACTATTGATATATTCTCAGTTGAGAAAGTCCCTTAATAAACCGAAGTTTCAAAATCAAGAACTGAAGAATGAAAGTGAAATAAGAGATAACAATCAAAGGGAATGAACGGCAAAGACAGAAGCAGAAGAAATAAGGGGAACCTCAGAGGAAAAAAGAGTAAGAGCATTACCCGCTAGATGTAAAGACTTTGTAAGGTATTAATGCAATAAGTAAAAAAGGGGAGATGTATAGTTAGTTGACATGTAGTAGTTGTGTCACGAAAACTAATAGATAGACACAGTTAGTGGTTCTGGTGTAAAAGTTCAGTTGTATTGATTATGTAATTAATGTAGTTGTAAAGTTTAATTTTAATTTAACAAAGTCCTATCAGCTACACAAATATAGACAACTATTATAAAAGATTTTTGATGTCGATAGTGGGCGATCTAGGAAAAATTTCGACGAGTATATTAATATAGGAGAAGACACTAATGGTTAGTTCCAATCCGGAGTTTCATGACGTTAAAGATTTTATTGCAAATAAACGTAAGCTTCATCTTATGCAGAATGCTGTACGAAAAAGTTTGTGGAACACAATAACGTCTACACCTCTTCTCAACAAGAATTTAAAAGAAGCTCATTGAGCCTTTGCAAATCACAGCTTCCCCGTTACAAGAAATAGCGGAAAGGATGATAAAACCTATAAAGGAGATTAAAGTAGAAAAGAGATAAATTAAAAAAAAAAAGTTACCAGTTGACGACGAGCCTATACGTCTTTATTATGCGGACATGTTAGTTAAAAAATCCTGGTAGTCGAGGTCTATACATCTGCTAATTTTTAAAGACAACAGCCCAGAAAATGGTGATTTCAACTTGCATGATCAGGTTGACATCAATTTTTAGAAGAAAGTTTAACGCATACGCGGTGCGAGATTTAAATAAGTTTCCCATTAACAACAAGAAGTTTGAAAATTACGTACTAGAAAATCTAATGGAATTTCAGAAGAGTTTAAAACGATCATCGTTAAGAAAGAAGATATGATTAGGTTTACTCACTTAGTTATATACATAAATTAATCAACCGACTAAAATTATTGGTCGCATTCAACCAAGCTGGGAACACTAGCGAGAAAAACATTAACGAGATGGTGTCCATAATAGAAAAATTGAGAGAAGAAGGTGTAATACAGTAAGCTCAGCATATAATTACACAGTTTTACAATGCCCATTGACCGCTTCGGACGTTCAGAGCGTGAAGATGCCGATATTCGACGTAAACCTTCAGGTTGAAGATTTCGGTTACCATCTGACTGCGAAGGGTACGACATGCAACAAAGAAGACTAGTAACTGCGTCTGATTCAAAAGGTGAAAATGGCTTGGTTAATCAGAAAAGCACTGTAGTATTCAAGTCTGGAGAAGAAACAATTAGTTTTCGTAAAAGAAGGCTAGTTGATGTAATGGCAATGTATTGACAATCAGACGTATGGAAGCCGAGATGTTGCATTGCAAGTGTCATTAAACTTATTGTATCGGTGCAAAAATGAATTTTAAAAAACAGCCCAACATCATGATCTGCTTTAAAGTTGAAACGACTTGTAACGAAACAGTTCAATTGATGAAACAAGTTTATGACCATGGAGTAGTAGAGTCTACTAGAGGTATACGTGCTTTAAGGACGACCGTGATGACGTAAATGGTGACCAACATGTTGGGCAATCGAAATTTGGGATAGCCGAAGATGCTATCAAAGTTGTGCATAAATTCATCAAAGATCGGTCAAAATTATTATTGGAATTGGTAGAAGTGCAATACAATATCTACAAACATCAATTTATCGCATATGACCGAATATTTGGGACTCCAAAAGGCGTGTTAATTCTTTGTTCCGCACAAATTGATTAATGATTGGAAACTGAGCAGAATTCCACATTCGAAGGACATTACCGAGGAGTGAAAATAGGACTGTGCAACGTTGTGGCTTGGTGCTTCGAGTACGCTCCAGAAATACCAGAATGCAGAATGGAAGCACCCAGATAAGCATAACAAGAAAAAAGCTATTTGAAGAAGTTTGTTTGCTTCTATGATTCGAAGGAAATAATTCATAAAGAATTTGTTCAACCGGGCTAGATGGACAATCCTGTGATTTATCTTGATATTTTGAAAAGTTTGGTACGGCGTATTTAGGTAAAATATCGTAAAGAAGGAAGTTGGAGTTTGTTGCACGATAATGCACTATCTCGCGATCGACATTTGTGACTGATTCTTTGACCAAAGACCACATATTGACTATCAATCACTTACCCTATTCGACTGATTTAGCATTGTGTAGTTTCTACCTATTCGGAAAAATACAACTGCCGTTAAAAGGAAAAAGCTTTAAGTCTCCGTGGGGGGCATCCAAAAGGATTGCATCGACATTCTTCATGCCATCTCTACAAACAAACTCAAACACTTATTCGACTTGCTTCTTGATCGTACAAATCGCTGTATAGAGTCTCGAGGAAAATATTTTGAAAAAAAAAAAGTTTTCCCCAAGAAATAGATCTTTGTCCTGATTTTGAAAAAGTCACGTTTACTCTGAAATGCACCTTGCACATATCTAATATTGGCCCTTTATTAGAACTCAATTAACATTGTTTGATTCGTGACGTAAACTTTGTGACGGTCGGAAATAACTTGGGGAAATACTACTGTAAGGAATAATTATAGCAAGCTGTACTGCACACTTTTAAAAAGATTTTATTTAGAATACAATTTACAGTTAGATGTTAATACACAGAAAACTATGGGCAATAATAGATATCACAAATTCACATAACGAAGGTTTGTTAGTAAAAGTTGAGGAAAGCGTCGTCTGAGTGAAGGTGACTACACCAACATCAAACACGAGCATGAGATATAGGTCCTTATAAATTTATCTAATTAATACAATTTATCTATCACTCCAAAAGCAATACAATTTAAATACGTAACAAGTAAAATACAACATGGATACAGACGTACAAATTATTCTTGATATTGTACAGAGGACCTGTACATGAAGGATTTGAACAAAATTCATTTATAGCAACTTTATGCAGCAACAACACAAAGTTGAGCTTGCAATACAATTTAAACGTTTCAATAAAGTTAGTGGTGTCCAGCTTTGTGGGTTGAGGGATATTTCCAACGGCGAACTAAATACGCAGTCCTATTTTGCATAGAAGCTCATGATCAAAAAGTAAAGCTGAGTTTATGGTCTAGTGCAATAACAGTTTGATTTGTTTCCTGTAATAAACAGTAAAACACAATTATGCCGGGATGAAATTGTCTGTCTGATTGAGTAGGTTGTTCATCATTTTACAAATACCTTTGTAAAACAAAGTTTGGCTGCATTCGCTATGCAATTTCAGTTTAAGGTTTCAAGCAGTGTAATGCAATCTCTCGTGTTAGACACCCTTTAGATTATAAACTGCAAACTAGGGTCAGTTTACCGTGCCAACGAGAAGCGTAAATGTTATGTGCATAGTATATATTTCAACGTTCACATTAAAATTTGAAGTTTAGAAAATTGAAAATCATGTAAAATTTTCATAAATTCCTTCTGTTTCCGGTTGCTATTCCATTGGACATAATTTAGTGTCATGCAAAAGGAAAATGAAAACTAATTTAAAATTAATGGCCAAAGATTATACATAAAACCGATGTGATTGATTAATGGCTATTAGCGTTGGAACAACCACAGGGTTGCGGTTACTTCCCGAAATGTAATTACTTGCAGTTCCATTAGCAACCTCCTCTAATAATCGTTTATAGCAATTATCAGAACTTAAATAACATAATGCAAATATTCTCTGCACCACAAGTTTTAATTTTAACATGCAAATAATATATTTTTAAAAGCCCATCTTGACTAACATAAAAATGACTAACCAAAAACAATTCGTTTCAGGAAAAAAATGTGTGAATGCGGTGAGATTTGCGCCAATGAAAGTTGATTTTTAAATGAAATTTCAAAACGAATTTTTTATGGGAGCGCCTTTGCTCTTATTTGAACAAATATGCAGTATACAACTGCTTATGCACTTCGCAATACTATGGATATGGATAAATTGATGGGAAGGTGAAGAGTGAATAGATGCTCCCTTTCCTTAAGTTTCTGTTTTGTTCGTAGCAGGAGTTTATTTATCGTGGATGTATAGATATGCGAAGTGTGCAAACGTGTGTAAATGCACTCCATACTCATTGGTTATTAAAATAATTTAAAGTTACATTCGGAGGACTTTGTGTTATTTGAAAATAAATAACTGCGCGTATAATACTTGTTACTCTTTTGTGTTCTTGGTAGCTGCTCTCATTGTGCTTGCTCAGCTTTTATGCATATATTGTGGGCTTTCAGATTAGGGTTGCCACCTTTCTACGTTACTAGAACGAGATAATTAATAACTTTTCTACCTGTATATATTGATGTGGTAATGAGATCAAGGCCGCTGCGAGTGGGGTGGGGTGTGAGGTTTCTGAGGTGCGGACCCCCGAATTATAAATTGGTCAGTCGGAAAATGTTTCCGTGAGTCGGAAATTTTGCAGGAAATTTTCTGCTCGATATAAGTTGATGACTACGCTATTTTGAAATATTCGTTTAGTAAACAAAGAACTGTAGTAGATGGTTATTGGTTGAATCAGAACCACATTTCCACCAGCATCCACATTTCCACACACATCTGGACCAAATAGTTTTCTTCGACTAATCATTTTTCATCTTTTGAGATAAATAGTTTTCTTCGTCTAACCAATGTATCTTTCGAGATAAACCTATCTTGTTTGGTATCAATTAATATTAGAATTTTCTCAGCTATTTGAATTTTTAGGAATTTTTCAGATAGCGCCATCCCCCAGAGAGCTACCCTAATTTTAAGATTTCTTACCTGTTGCGATTTCTGACCGTCCGCATTTTTTTTATCTAAGCGATACATCAAATTAGTCTAAAATTTTACGCACAACCCGAATCTGCAAACAGATTTAAAATCGGACCGCGCCCTGCAAAGTTACACTTTAAAGCTCTCAAACCTCTAAATTTTTTGCTCATCTATGACATATGCTTTATCCAAACATCTTCAAAAATCAAAAACCGTGGGAATTTTAGAAATAAATCTTTTATGGCCCATAAGTGTTCAATATTTAAAACCATTTTTCAAACAATGATGCACTGTTTTTAGAATATTCAAAACCATAACTTTTTTAATTTTAAACAGTTATTAATTTTCTGGTTTAATATTTTTTTTAATAACTATGCACGTCATAATTATATGCTCAAATGCTTGGAAAATACAAGTCGTTTCGAATTAATTTCTTAACGAGTATGGGCTACCTAAATTACATCTTTAACGTTTTTACTAACTATGCACGTCATAATATTTAGTCAATGCTTGGAAAATACAAGTCGTTTCCTTAACGAGTATGGGCTACCTAAATTACATATGAAAGCTGTATATAATTTCTTTTCTTGGACTTTCTATTAATTAATTATGTTTGAATACAGTGCATTAGAAATTGATGAATAATTGCCGAGGATTCACACAAGGTACTCTCTAGCAACCAGCATCGAGTACGTATTTAGGGAAATACAAATTTTAAATAAACACTTTAAACCTTTACTAAGGGAATACCAACTTGTTGTCTGCAGTATACTTACTAATAAAGCAATTTAATTTTAAATAACTTCTGTCATATTTTCGGAAATGGTAAGCTTGAATATTTTCTTTGGAAACAATCGAAGATTGCCGAAGACACTCGAAGAGTGCACAAACGCGGTCACTAAACCAATTAGCATCAATATCAAGTATTCCGTACTTTCGTAGGTTGCTCATTTCCTAGAACCAAATCTTCCACAATGTACAATATCCTTAAAACTATCTATGTTAATATTCTTAACTACACTTCGTAAGACCCCTTTAATCTTTTTAATCGTATCTTTCTTGCTTACAATACAGTCGGACTTAGCCTTACTACCAACAACTTTTAATACTAGACCCACATTAAATTTGTCTTTGAATTTTCATACAAATTTTTTTGTTTACATGCGGTGTATTGTATTTATTATCTGCCGGGTACACCACTTTAAACCTAAAAATAAAAACAAGATAGTTTAATACGTCTATTAATAATTTTTGCTAATGTTGGCAATACAAATATGTAAAAACAAACTTTATCAAGAAATATGTTTTTAATAAAATACATACATGTATTGATAACATCTATAAACCGCTGTGATAACCAAAATCTGACAAATCTGGGATAGCCAAGTCTCTAAACATTTGCGCAGGCGATTGCCTTGCAGGTGCATTTTTTAAGTACTGGATGGGGTAACATTTAATAATTTCCAACACTGTCAAATAATTTAAATTGCTGCAATCATTAGACAGAGAAATACTGGCACGGCTCTCTTCCTCTAATAACGTTTGAACACTTTCTTCCTTTGTCGTAATTCCACATACATTTTTTATATCATCTACAAATTTCTCGTAAAATTCTGGAAAGTTTCTACACCTCAAGTCGGCCATTTTAAAACAGATTAATTCTCGCAAATTTAATAGCTTGATACACTCGTACGGATAGCAACTATATACAGATTGTGAATCTTGTCGCAAGACATAATCCCATTTTACAAAAATATATTAACTCAAACCATATGAGACCTTACCACGAATCGTATTTAAGCCATAGAGCTCAAATTGAATTTATATCAATACTTGGAGAGAAATTAAAATTAAATATTATTAATGAAATTAAAAACGCAGATTTATTTTCAATTATAGCAGATACAACACCGGATTTAAGCCATAATGATATGTTGTCAATTGTTTATCGTTATGTAAACAAAGAAGGACTGCTAATTGAGAGTTTAAACGTGGTTGAAACACAAGATAAAACTGGCCAAGAATTGGCCATGGTCATAGTAAAATGCATACTATTGAATGGTTTATCGCCGTATGAATTGGCATTTCAGTCATACGATTATGCATCGTCTATGTCAGGTCGGTATAAAAGAGCACTAAAATTTGTTTCTGATCTCGTAGATCACAATGTTCCTTACATCCCATGCCAAGCGCACCGGATGAACACATTTATGCAACACTGTTGCAAGGCAAGTCCCATATTATCTAACCTGTTTGACTTATAGAAAACTTATATGTATTTTTTACTTCAAATACCAAAAGATTTTTGTACTTAGGCAAAGAGCTGGCAAATGTAGTATGTGCTCCTCATTTACGAAATTTGTCAAAAACCAGATGGACTGCTAGAGCAAAATCTGTAAATGCGGTTCATGCATCGTTTGAAGCTATCATTTCTGTGTTAAATATTTTTCCTAACTCTTCTAATTTTAATACAAATACAAAAACTCTTGCTTTCGGAATTGAAAAACGACTGCTCTCTTTTGATACTATAATTTCTTTATAAAAAATATAATGAACAAAACCAAGATTCCTACAAAATTACTAGAGAGTGAAAATTTGAATATTGTCGATGCGATAGAGTTAATAGCAGCTACTGCAAATATAATGGAAAAAATCAATTTAAGCGAAAGAGAAATGAACAACTTTATTGATGCTTCATTACAAATATCAAAAACATTTAACGTCGACGCAGTATTGGAATTTAAAAAACACCACAGAAGACGCTTGGTCCCAAAACGATTTGATGATGCTGCTGAAAATCAAATTGAAGCTGACTTATATTCTTTTTATAGAAATAAGAAAATAGTTTAATACCGTTTTAGACATGTTAATAACTCTAATGCGTGACAATATAAAAGTAACGATTGAAACAATAAAACTGTTCTTCGAAAATATTTATAAACATATTAATAAGAACGGTAGATAGTGTTGTGTGTATATCAAATTTGCTTCCCGTTTGTAAGCCAGATCCTACATCACTACATATGGAGTTCGAAATTTTGTAAACTATTGTGAAAAAAGTGATTATTCATTAGCTGAGTTAGCTTCCATGGCGCATAAGTTACAGAATGTTTTAAAACTAGTAAGTAAAACTTATTGTTTTGCTTTAGCAGCACCCGTCACGGTTTCATCAAATGAAAGAAGTTTTAGTAAACTAAAATTAGTAAAAAATTATTTGCGGTCGACCATGGCTGACGATCGCTTAGAAATGCTGATGCTTCTTTTATGCGAAAAAGACATTACTGACAAAATAGATTTACAAGCTGTGCTTAGTAAATGGGCAAAAATGAAAATAAGACGTTCCAAAGTAGTAGTGTGAGCTTATTTTGTTTATTGTTTTTATTTGATTTAATTTGTATAAATAAGTCATGAAGTTAATTCTTTTTCTGTTATACCTACATACCTACATTTAAAAAATATGATTGTACCTAGTTTGAAAATATATATTGGTTACTCGGAAAATGCTAGAAATGCACACTCAAATAATTATGATGGGGGTTTACTGCATGGTACACTTGAGCCACTTCTATGATGGTAGCCAAATTGTTCTCTGTTAAATTTGGTTTTGTAATAAATGCACTTATAAGTGTATTAGTTTTACAACTTTTAACAGTATTTCCATGTTTATTACTTTTTAAATGTTTCTTTAACGCCTTTTCACTGCCGAACTTTATGGTAAATATTAAATTACGGATGCAACATGTAGCTGGATGATAATGGACCTTCAATAACCAATCTTTATAGAGAGGATCTTGGTACCAAGATTCTTTAAAGGAAACAAAATATTTTGCTCTTTTACTTTTTGACTGCCAGTGCCACTCATATTATTGATTTGGGTAATTGTGCGAATAAAATATACTACAGCGCAACAAACAACACTAACAGCGCCAAGGCGACTGATTGGACGATGGTCTATGCAAATCATACAATTATTAAAAACCTCTAGTAAGCTTAACATCACAGTCAAGCGCGTAGTGCCAAGGTTTAATCAACGTCAAAACAGTGCTGACTTTCTATTAGTATTATACTTTATACTTAGAGTTATGTGTTTACTTTAAAAAACGAATTTTGTAAGATGGCCGTTTTGCTATTTCTGTAAATGTGTTGATGATTTTTCGCGCGTTTAATACCAACATTTATAAAAACGGAGAAAAAGTCGCAATGATCAAAGCACCGGATAATTTAATTGAAAACTAGAACCTCCGGTCCAAAACCGGAGAGGTGGCAACTCTATCTGAGACAGACGTTCTCTTTCTGATTATTTATTTAATTCTTGTTTTTTACGCTTGTTTTAGATAAAACAAACGAAGGATAAAATTGGAAAACACAAATTAGTAAAACATACACCACATTTACGTACCACTCGAAATGACACAACGGCTACTAACAAATAGGGAACGGGCACTAGCAATTACCAAAAATACATCAGCAACTGTAAATTAAAATACATCAGCAACAAAATGATCCAAATCCAAGAAACCAAGGGCTTCTATGATTGTTGTAATTTTTCAAACAGCAAGCTGGACGCTTGTTCGATAAACTGTGTAGGTACGATTGTATTAAGAGATGGGTTCGACAAACGTATCTCCTCCTATATTCATGATTCAATAAGGATGAATTTTAGTGCGTAATAAAAACTTTGAGGAGACTTCCGGACGAACTCTGAACTCCAATTTTATAGGAACTTGATGAGACTAACGGGGAGGGGGGTCCTACAGATTGCCCTTAAGCTCCACCACACTTGACAGATGTTAATCAGGAATACCGCCCACAAAGTGTAGGGACTAAACAGTAAATAATGAATCTAAGCGTAAATTCTTAAGTTGAAATACACTCGTTGAGGAATCTGAAAGAAAAGGTGCACATAGGTCTGGAAACACTACTCTATAAGTCTTAAATAAAAAATTGTTACGTTTATTTTCCGCATAAGTTAAATACACTAATTTTCAATTCAAACCCTTATGGCGTTAAAAACGAAAATTAATTTAGTAAACTTGAAATAACCCTGTCCGTTGCTAATTCATTATCCGTTCGTCTAAATTCCATGTCTACTGTTCAATAAAATCGTTAATGCCTAACTAATAATTAATACGCTGTCTATATATTCCTTAACGCAAACCCCTTTTGTTTTTACAACGAAAATTTGTTCCATAAATTAAATGCCTTGTTTTAGTTATCCCGTAATCTCTTAAATTCTTCAATAGCATCCTGTTTACAATAATAAATACGCTTTCTACAAATTATCATGTTAAAATTGAGTAATTTCGAAACAACAAGTTTATGCAACAATTGAATGGTTCGTATCTTGTTTTTAGGTAACCTTCAATTTCTTAAACATTACGACGGCGTATAATGGGTTTTCTCGATGGTGCCAAAGTAACGACTTGTTGAAATAACGCTTGCGTACTATCCGATATAAGGCGGGTTTTTCAGTTACCGCGCTTCGATAAGCTAGGATGTTTGCTTTGCGAGTTAGTGTTATTGTTGAATTTAATTCTAAAGCGTGTGCATTGATGCACTAGTAAAAACTACTCGTTCTGTTACTTCAAGAGCGATGCACGTTTCTCCTCTATCACATGCGTAGATCTTTTTTGTGTATCGGTAAGCGCTCCTGAGTCGTTAATATTAGTAATATTTTCCTTTTTTAGTTCTTAGCTGGATGCTAATTTGCTTGTCCCGTAGCCCGATTATTCTTTAATGTAAATCGACTGCTTAGGCATGTAGACCGCCGTTACAATTATGATAGTAACATGATTGTTGCTGACTACCGCTTTAATGCTGTGTCAATTCGCTTCCGAGGGCTGGCCAGATAAATATCCCGACACATGTATGTGACTGTTTTCTTGTTCGAACATACGCTGGGATAAACCCAATTTAAAATTATGTACGCTACTATTGCTAAACCTAATTTCAAAGTAGATACGCTAATGTTTGTTCTGGTCAAATCCTTACTGGAAAAGTTCTTAAATTTAATGTTTGCTTTTAATTAACCATCCGCTTATACGAAAGTATTAGCATTACTAATATTTTTGTGTTACTGATTAGAATTATAGCCAATGTTTCTTATAATAAAACCCTTACGAGAAAGGTTTCAAATTTAATGTTTGCTTTTAATTAACCATCCGCTTATACAAAAGTACCAGCGTTATTTTGTTGTTACTGATTAGATTTATTGCCTGTTAGCTACGAATTGCGCACTTCGTAGAACAATTAGTGAATTTGTCCATAGAGTAGAATTATTTTATTACATAGTAACCTTATTTAATTTTTCTTTTGCTGTTTTGTTAGGAATTTCTATAATTGTGTGTTTTTTTTGTAAATAGAAAGTCGTTGGTGATGTATTATTTTTGTGTTGCTAGGAACCCCACCTCTCTACGCATTGGTAGTTAGCCTGGTATATTTATGTTTTTTTCCGGCTACGTCATTGTACGTACCAAAATGTTTGCCCAAAAAAAAAGAATCTAAAGTGTAAATATGCGCATCATGTATACTTGAAGTCGTACCCACATGGGCGTTTTACTTGTTATGGGTATATCTATTCTCTCTATATGAACATGAAATTAATTTAAGTTGTCCAAAACTGACTTTTATAACTCACAGGTTTATACGCAAAAACTTAGGTTATTTCATATTTCTTTTAAGAGACTATTAAATTTAAAGTTAGACAAAAGAAGGAACGAAAATTTTATAACAGGAAACGACATTCGCCAGAAACTTGTTTAAAAAGTTTAGATCATAGTACTAATTAAAATAAATGCTTCACCTTTGAGTTAACCTTGGTATCTGCTATCACAACTGGAAATTTCACTAGATCTTCATGTATCACTTTCGTAATGGAACCAAATCTTATTGTATCATATAAAACAGCTATTTACCATAATTAAAATTACTAGATACTGGATTCAGAATGAAATTTCTGCATACTTCATCATTATCGTTCACCAACAGATTTTAGCAAAATCACTGACAAATTGTTACGGTATATTAAAACATGGTTGCGTTGTAAAAAAAGGGAAATTAGATGTATTTAAAATAAACGGAAATTACTAACCATTTGATTTGATACTTCACAAACACATGTCTGGACTTTCAGACACGCACACAAATAGTAATTACAGCGAGCGGCAAATTGCTCGTAGGAAATTTCTTTGCCAACCTCTACTGTAGAGTCTAACGAGCAACTGCATGAATTGAAACGACAATCGGAAGTCGAATGCCTAGGACGTAACTAGCACACACCAAGTGATACGTGTGAAGTTACGTTATCACGGTATAGTACAACTTTGTTAAAAATAAGTGAAAATATTTATATGTTTTACAAGATTATGATTTTATATGAACTGTTTTCAATGAATTTAAAAGAAAAAACAACGCAGACGCTTTACAATATGCATGACCTTATAATTTTCTAACATGATATAAAGTATCAAACATAATACAGGCTGTGTCGTCTCCAAATCGACTTGAAACTATATTTATTCATGATTTTAATGCCTTTAAAGATTTAAAACGTTACATGGTAACTTCAATTATTACAAGGAACCGAAAAAACAGGTGTCTGATAAGATGCAGCCAAAACATCGTATCATTAACAACAGTTCCTTTGGCACCCTGATCTGCGCGTAGAGCAATAACCGGAAACCCACAGTTTCATATACCTGCGTAAATATGGAAACCTGTAGCGTAATATGTTCATATTTTTATTCCACAATTTTCTTCCGGAAAAATATTCGTCTAGGATTGTGGTAACTTTTCCAAACCAAAAGCATTTGTGTTTTTCAAGTCACTATTCCCATTTTTAGTCTACTAGGAATATACAAGCACTATTTGTCTATCGCTAACGATGCTTTACATGCGTTGGAGTTAGTTTCACGATTGTAGATAAAGTGAATTGAATGCATATTTAAGCTCTTTTTTATATCGTTTGGCAAAGGTTCTTTTTATGTAGCGATACCTCAGCTTTAAACTCTGGATATAAATAAAATATAAACTTCTCGGCAGTATAGTCAGTTTAGAACGCCTTAAAAGAAGCAAAAATGATTACACTTTGCACCCTTGTAATATTAGTAGAGGTTGAATGAACATAAAAACGCTTAGTTATTGAATTCGTGCTGGCCCATTAACAGAATTGAAGAAGTTCTTGTCAGAAATTCAGTGAAACGTAAGAGGGGTTACGTATGAATACACTAAGGGATTTGGGACTAATGGAAGTAGGAGCTATATTAAATTAATTGGAATGCATATTTTTCTTTAGGATAAAGGTGAAAGAAGGGAAGCTAGAACATGTTTACTAAATTAACAGCAAACTTATATACCATTTATTGATTTAGTTACTCGAACAATGACATTTCTAAATAACAATGGTTAAAAGATTAACAAAAAGATGTTTATAGGTAGAAATGAAGTAGTCTTGTATCTCACTAAGCTGCTTCCAGTATTATAATAAGTTGCTTAAGTAATGTAAAGCTTTTGATGCTTTAGTTAGAATTTTTTCAAATATATTATTATTGCCATTATTTAATAAATAATTTACTAAGCGACTCAAATCATCTGGAGCAGTTTTAATATTAGTAGGAGCACTTTGCCTAAGGTGTTAATTTTAAACAAAGCATCCTATGAAATAATGATATAATACATAAATTTAAAATTATGAATGATTGGGAATAATAAAGTTTGTTTACTTGCTGTGTTGCAATTTAAAGTGGATATAACTAAAAATTTTAAAAAACCATCTAAATGATTTGTTATAGACCTTATTGCGTTAATTCTACTTCATATCACTTCGTATCGCTTAATGGCTATAGGTTTAAGTAGGTGAGTCTCTTTTTTATTACTTTCTACTTTTGCTAGAGGCAGAACAATACTCGAAGAGTACTAAAGTGGTCACCTGTTTTATTTCGGATTAAGTTTAGGCTATCTGCAAAACATAGAAGAAAAGTGTCGTAGAATAGATATTAGTAATATATTTTTGCACACCAATATATTTTTCGCGCATATATGCAACGCTATCGTATCACTAGTTGTATATTTTGTGAAAGTTTACGTTTTACTTTGAACATTTTAAATACAAAAACTGGTAAAAATCTTCTTCGACTAAATCTAATGCTAGACAATGGTCTCAGAAATAGCAAAGGTTTTTGATCCTTTGAGTTTATTAACTTTCTTGGTTTTTTTGCGAAACGTCTAATACAACATCTTTGTATTCTTGGAATTGGTTGGGGTAAACATCATCCCCTGGATGTCACATGAAAATGGTTATATTACTTAAAACAATTATTAGAATTGTCACTATTGACAATTCCCCTTTGAATTTTATGTAACAATTACGTTGCAACTTCATGGCTTTTGTGAAGTCTCCGAGTGGGGGTATGCATCAGTGGTCTATTTTTGGATGGTAGTCCAATTTGGAAACATTAAGACATTTTTGGTTTGTGCTAAATCGAGAGTTGCGCCATTGCAGCGCATTTCGATTCCTTGACTGAAACTGTGCGCAACGGTACTTTTGGCAGATTTATTGGATTTTGTTCAACGAACAAACATCCAGTAGTATTTTTGCTTGGTCAGACTCTACAGTAACATAATCGTAAATTCGTTCATTATCTCATTTGTGGAAAACTTTTGTAGGAAATCGTATATCTCGCATTCAATCTTTGGTTGCACCTTCTTGCTGGCATCATGTTAAATCAATTAACAATCCAGCAGATTGCGCATCACGTGCCATATTGGCTTTGGATTTGGTGGATCATGCGTTTTAGTGGATTGATCCTCATTAGTTACAATTACTGGTTGACAAATAGCCTTCTAGACCACTCTTGGATAGTGATCATATGGATGTATCACATGTCGAATTGGAAAAAAGAATATTAACGTTAAAATAGTGGTGATAGAGAACTTTTTGGACGACTTGCTAAATAAGTACTCTAATTTACAGAAAATATGTCGATTTATCGCATGTGTTCAAAAATATATTTTGGCATTAAAAACTTCCAGTCAATAAAACATTCATTTATTTTGCCTTTCTAGTATTGTTATCCAATGTTACATATCTTAAACAGTTATTTCTTTTATCATGACTTGACTGACTATAAGAGTTCAATCTAAAATTTCTGGAAAATATTTTGTAGTGTAAACCATTTCTAAAATTACATTTCTTGCTTTACAAATCTAGAGTTCGTTTTAAATTTGGTTTCCTAAATAGGTGGCGTCTTTTTTAAGTATTTTGAGACATTTCCAGACAACTAATACATCTCGGTATCTTGATCAAATGTGGAAATCATCTGAATTTTTTTTTTAGAAAATTTGTATATCGCGAATGAATGGTTTTGCTCATAAGAGCCGCGAAACTCAAGATAATATTTATTACAACCAGTTCTTTGCAGAGCATCATGCAATTTTTTTTTCTGATTTAAAAGTTTAGTGTAAACAAAGATAATATCTTTTCTAGTTTTTATTAGAAATACAAGAAAACTGATTATAGATACATTACAACTGCGTTTTCTCATTTTCCTTTTCGTTTTCCTTATTGTTAGCTCAAATATTAACATCCCACATAGCTGTTTTTGACTCAAATTCTAAAAACCGCAACTGGACGTAATGCCTTCTTTGGTGTGCAATAGTACAGCTATGATTTTGGTATTTAGCCAGTTTCTGGAAATTGTTTTTGTGTCGTAGAAATGACTAATAACACTCTCTCTGGCGTATTTAATAGCGGTAACGTCAATCGGAGTCCAGCCACCATTTTTAAATTTCTAAATTTGCTTATATCAACAGAGTTTTGTAACTTTAAAATATCCGACCAATATCCTTCTGCTGGTTTTGTTAAATCTAAACCGCAATCTATAGTTTAAGAGTGCGTGCTACTTTCATTTATTATTAGTTTGTTGAATGTTTGCAAATTTTCGTAAGATTTTCACTTATTTCTTAAATGTTTCAACGCTTAGTAGTTGTTTTTTTCCCGTTTGAATGCTAAAACTTTTTATTTAAATAGACTTATCTCAAAACTTTATTGTTGAATTTTGAGTTTACCTATTTATTGAAATAACTTAACTTGTAAATAGACATTTTTACATTTTTTTTCATAAATTAAATTAAAATTTTTAAAATGAATTAGCTACCTTTAAAAACGTAAGAAGTTTGTTATGAACTTAAAAAATTTCTCTTAAATTACCTTTAAAGTGTAAAGTGTAAAGTGAAACCGGTTGTTAGTGCACCTATCTATGAACTTGAAAATCATGGTAAACTACAAGGAAAGTGGTATATAAAGGCCCTAAAATCTTTTGCCGATAATACTCCTACACAATAATTAATACCGTTCGTCTACCTCTTTAAATATATCTTGTATTAGAATACTTTAGTTTTTCTAAAAGTGTTTTTTTTCTGATTAATTGCACACATTTCTTCGTTCTTATGACTTTAATTTTTTGTCTGTACAATATATATTAAATTTTTTCTTCTTTTGCTCTTTACATATTCTCCTTCTGTACATCTTCCCTTTTCTATCCATTTATGATTCATATATCTTTGGCATACATAACGCAAAAATCTTTACGACTTCTCGGAACTGATGTTGAGTTGATGTTTTCTAAATAGGGCAAACATAGTATTCGCGAACCATGACAGTGTTGAAACGTCAATATTTTCAGCTGCAAAGACGGATAATTTCTATTTCTTAAGTTTTTATTCTGGACTATTCATTCATGATCCTATTCCGCCCCATTCTTATTTATAAAAATTTCATTGCTTTTTTCTCGTGTCTAACTTTAGGGTAAGACTCTGTTGCTTTTGTTTCCTTTTTTGGTTATGGTGATGTGAATTTATCGTATATATATCTTGCTCTTATCGATTTCTGATGCCTTTGGGTTAAGCATGTTTACTTTTGAGAATAGCCGGGCATGTGTTTTGTGTTTGTTTCTATTGTTAGTTAAGGTGTCTTTCAGACCTTTTTCTTTTTACTTGGGAGCATTTTCTCTCTTCTATAGAATGCTTGTCCGAAAGACTAACCTTTTTATATGCCGCCGTCTCCTTTTCCGCCTTATTTTTTCTTTGGCGGAACTATCTTAAGTCCCAACAACAACCTCCCGCCCTACAAAGATGGTGCTCCTCTACTCCGGAATACTGACTCCGGTTGGTGAGATGAGCAACGCTTGTCTATACACCTTGTTCACCATCTTTTGCTCAAAGCAAGCTCTTTTTCTTTTTTCTTCGCCTGGAAGGTTACTATGACATCCAACGGATTCCAATCTTCTTCTTTTAATACCTCTTCCTAATCTAACTACGTTTTCTTTACTGTTAGTTGTCGTATGGTCTGGTAACCAGGTAACCCACGGTACTGGATGATGTTATGCGGATCTTGCTTTCCGCCATGCCTCGCCACTGTCCTTGCTTTAAGCGGAGACAATGCTTTCGTTAGTATATTTACCTTTGGCATATCTTATCGACTTAACACGTGGGGCACAGTAATCCTCTACCTACGGTAAGCCGGTCCCTTGGCCGATCTACAAAATAGGTATCGCTTCTGGAACTTCCATTTTGGATACAAAAAACTTTTCTTTTAACGGTTCTATGTAACCACTGTCCGAATTTAATTTTAAGTATATATGTCTTATAACTTTACCTTTATCTAGAGAATTATCTGGGGACTTTATCTTTATCTTGGGGTCATTTATGAAAATTATCTTGAGATATTGCCTTTACTTACGATTACCTCTGGGAATTAGCCTGGGATATCACCTTTATCTTGGGTCTACCATTAGAAATTATCTTTGGACTTTTATTGATATCTTGAGCTTATCATGGCATATTACCTTTATCTTGGTATTACTTTTATGTTACGATTACCTTTGGGAACTATGTCGGAAAATTATCTTTTTGTTCTTATAAGAAGATCAAAGTTTTAGGAAATAATAATTAACTAATGTTTTGAAACCAATATCTATGTAATTTGGATAAAACTTAACTGGAATTAGCTCCATAATTTGATGGAGCAGTTAGGGAGGGGTATTAAAAATTTATTAGTCTTAGATGACAAATAGGCAGGGTAAGATTTGAATACTTACCTGTATTATTGTAAATATTTTTATAGACTGTCTTATATATTAAAACGTTTATAGAAGATTTTTATTAAAAAATAGCTAGTTGAACTAACTTGTATCTTAAGACTTAAAATTAAATTTGGAACAATTGGAATTTAGGTTAAAGAAAGTCTTTCCTTTCCGACAAAATGTGTTGTTAGCGAGAACTGTGACGAAAAATAACCGTATGCTTAATAGTGAGATGGTCGATTAATTAGTGGCCACTTCTCCCTTCCCGCTTTTTGATTTAGTGCGGGTTGTTTCAAGAAAAATTAAGTGGCACCTAAACACTTTATTTAGTTGTTAAGGTTTTAGGGTATAAGTAGTTGTCCGGACTTAGGGAAACAAGAGGACTTTTTTTTGTAGTTATGCGGTGATCGTTACGTGTTAAGTGAATTAACCCGTAACATGCCTTTTCATTTCTTATATAACAAGTTTTCATTTTCTTATAGCTATTAAATTTAACGTATTAAGTAATACTCTTGCTTCCTGGATCCGGCCTTGAGTAGGTGTACATTAGTAGTTACATTGTAAGCTTAAAATGCTTTACTAAATGTAAATATGTTCAGATGCAAATGACTGCGAATACGCATTATCGAAAGAAGATCTGCAGAAACTCGTACCCCTCTGAAATAACTGAGATAAGATGGACACAAAGGATTGAATGGTGAGTGTTAACATTTTCAGATTTGTGCAAAGAAAATTGCATAATTCGACACTTACTGGTTAATTAAGTAAGGGGGCACGTAGTAACACCAATAGTTAACCATAACTATGAATACCACTGAAACAAAGTCATCTTCTAAAGTTCAGGAATTGGCTTTAGATTCCATCCTTGATCTTTAGAAGCTTCAAGACAAATGGAGCTATAATTTTAATTTTGATCAAAATGGCAACACCGTATCATAAAATAAAATTAAAATAATAAAATTTACAAAGGAAGCCCTATTTAGTTTTTTCTTATAAAATGTCTTATATGCAAGAAGACTATATCGAAGTGAACGTACAAAATGAAAGGAAGAAAACGTCAACGACAGAAGAAATTCACTTGTACCCTGCATACAGTTGCAAAACTGAATTAAGAACTAATGGAAAACGTGATATAAAGGAGTTAATAAGGATATTATTCTTCAATTTTATACGGAGTTATATTCAAATAATATTCTCTAAAGAACTTCTGTAAGGTAATTATTTACATTTCAACAAGTAGTGTAATGTAACCCGAAATGGCTGAAAGATACAATTTATTTTTTTTTTTTTAAATGTTACAGTTACCAAATACAATTTTATTGTATACGTTTTTCTTATGAAGCAAAATAGATTTAAAAGTAAAATCAAAGTTAATTTAAGTTTTGTCATGGGATAGTTCTACCTCAAATTTATATCAAAATGCTTAGTGTATTCAAAAATAAAGTGGCTGTATTTGGTATTAAAAAGTAGTTTTTGCGGTTTCTATACTAGTAACCGACATATTTTTAAATAGTACTTTCGAATTCTTGATAACTAAATTTTTAGCAATAAAATGACTTGACACGAAATGACTTTTTCTTTGCTTTAAATAAGTAATTTCAATGTTTGCTTTTATATAATGTAATTACAGGATAATAGCTGATATTCTGAACTACGGTGCAATTAAAAGGCAATACTATTAATGTCACAGTTTACTATATATGTCTGAATGAAAAATGAAACCACTCACTGCAAACCAGCTTTTGCCATTGTCCAAACCTTTTGTTTCTTGAGTTGTGTCACCTTATTATTAAGGATGCTATATCCGTTCCGCATACTTTATTATAAGCAAATTCAGTTCCCCTTCTTTTGTACGTTAGCTGATTTTATTAGCTATCCTTGGAACTCTTAATATCTAACCATGACCAACAAAACTTATTTATCCACTGATTGTCATTACAGCATTTACGTTTTTGACGTTTGCATGGAACAGATGAATGTTGATTAGAAGTAGAACCATAATCTAAAACTGGACTCATTTCACAATCACAATGCTGACTGCAAGAATTTGGAGGTAACTAAAAATATAACCGTTATAAATTATTTACACCTACAAACTTTACTCACAGTGATTCATTGTTTCACCCTGTATATAAATAAAAACGTATGTAAACACAAAGCCATTAAAATACAAAGCAAACACCTTTCCGTGTATTTGAAAACTCTAATTTTAAATCAATCATACAGCCATGTATATATTTTTAAGCATTGTATGAAAAAATTGTTATCCTTGAGATACCTTAAACGCATTACATGCGAACTTTATTAGAATGCAAATTGATCATTTTCGAGCGTGTTGTAAATGCAAAGTCATTTATTGTCATTTATCATAAAAACAATGCAAATTTTATTGCATTTCTATTAATTATGTGTGTAGATATAAAAGCTAATGTGATTAATTTCTCCGTGTATTACTAAAAATGAGTTTCAGTGTTTAAGATGTAAGTCCATTCATTTTCATTTATTATAAAAATATACCACGCATGAATAAAGCATTCGCTTTATTTAGCGTAAGAACCATATTAATCTCTTGCATTTACAGAGAATAAATAAAGCAATTAAAGCTTTAATTAATCATATAAATTGACTTCCGTTTGTACCGAAATATCATTTTAATTCTCCTTATGAATTTGAAATGAAGCAAGTTCTAGAAAACTCTGATACTTTATTAATAAAGACAAATTCATCATCAAATACTAAGAAATGTCGTATAAATTAATTAAATAAACAAACGTTTATTCAAAGAATTTGCACGATAATAAACAGCAATATAAATCAATAAAAATTATTTTGTAAGTTTTCGTGTCTCTTTAAAATAGAATGCGACGTGACATTAACTTTGTTTAATTAGACAAGGGTCAACAATGCCTTGCTGTGCTCGTAAATCAATAAATCGCACCGGTTTGACATTAATTAAGACATTAAAACGTGAAATTCCCAAAAATACTACATCACATATGGGACTAAGATTTGAATTAAATCGGGAAAACTTTGGGGAACCAAGATGTAGCTAAATAATTTATATATAAGCCGGAACTTTATTCAAGTTAGGGTCAATCATTTTAATTTACACGATCGACAATGTAATCATTCAAATCCAATTCATCAATTAATTCGTTTCAACCAATTAATATGTAATGATTATATTCGAAGCAAAATATGCCGAATTGCACGGAGCTTATACGTATAAAGAGGTTCAAGCATAGAAGTTGGTAAATGTAATCATTTGTTTTGTAATGTGCAGTAAAGATGGAAGATTTTTCGATACAAGTAGCCTTTGGCTGCCAAGTTCCCCCAGCACATGAACCTTTGTCGAATTAATAGATTTTCCAATTTATCCTTTCGCAAAATCGACATCAGTTAAAAATACTTTACACCCAACAACTAGTTGTTTATAATATTCATCAGATTTAAGAGTACTAATTTTTTCGTCATTGGGATTTACATCTTGAAACTGGTTGGACTTGTACCTCAGCTTACTTATGTTCTAAGCTAGCCTACACAGTTCCCTGTAATTTCTACAACAGCCGATATAAAACTCGATTCCCTTCAGTTGTTTTCTAACCATATGCCCTATTTCATTGAGATTTAGTGGTATGTGAAGAGGGTTAAGCAGCCTTTGGCAGAAAGGATGTCCCAACACTTAGACATTGCCGTTTTCAAGTAAATCTTTTCGCACAATTAACTTTAGTTGGGAGTATTTCAAAACCAATATCTGTAGTTGTCTATAATAATCACCATGTTTAAGTACAGTTATTATTTTTGTCATTAGTTTTTCCATCTTGCGACTGGTTGGAAGCGTACCTCCATTGATTTCTATTCTTGAGCTAGCCTACATATTTTCCTGAAATTCTCACAGCCTACATCTTTCACTATCTGTGTGCAGTAGTCTAACCTAGGTCTACCTCTACTTCTCTTTTTTTCTATCTCTGCTTCTAATATATTCCGCACCATCTCCTCATGTCTTAGTATGTGGCCTATCCTCTTATCTCTCCTGTTTTTTACTGTTTTCCACGTACTTCTTTTTTCCCGCTACCATTTCTAGTACCTCTTTGTTCATAACTGTCAATGGCATCTTCATCATACGTCTGTAGCACCACATTTCAAAGGCTTCTATCTTTTTCTTGACTGCTTCTCCTACTGTCCAGGCTTCACAGCCAAACAGTGCTGTGCTCTACACATATGTTTTAAGCCATCTTTTCCTTGTTTCTATGTTTGTGGTTTTTGAACACAGGAGTTGCTTTCTCTTGTTAAATGTAGCACGCCCTTGTGCCTTATCTTTGTTTTATACCTTTTGTGCTTTTCCCATCTTGCGTTGTTTGACTTCCTAGGTAGCAGAAATCTTTAACCTCTCGTCAGTTCTCATTACCTATTTGTATTCTGGTTTTTGATTTATTATCCTCTCTTTTGCGTACTAGAACTTTAGTTTTATTTTTGTTAATTTTCATACCGTATCTCTCTGTTAGAATCAATTAAATTTCATTAAGAGCAGCTGCGAATTCTCTCTTGCAAGATGCTAATACAGCTATATCATCTGCAAATCTAAGCATATCAATCTTTTGTTCCTGCATATTAATTTCAAATGTCTTCCTGCATTTGACAGTATTCATTGCCTCTTCTATGTACAAGTTAAAAATTAATGGGGATAAGGCACATCCCTGTTTCACCCCTTTCCTAATATTTACTTCTCTACTTTCTTGCTCTAATTCTATTACCGCTGTTTGCTCTTTGTATAAGCAATGTACTATCCGTCTATCCCTAAAACTCATGCCACTCTTTTTGAGTATTTCGAACATTTTTTTCGATTTTACATTGTCGAATGTTTTTTCCAGATCTACAAACCCTATATAAACGCTTTCCCCTTTTTCTATTGTTTTCTCCATTATCACCCTCAGAGCTAAAACAGCCTCCTGCCCCTGTTTCTCCTAAACCCAAATTTATGTTCTCCCAGTATTGCTTCAGCTCGCTTTTCTATTTGTCTTTGTACAATTTTAGTTAATCTTTTTGAAACGCGTGCTGTCAAGTTTATTGTTCGAAAATTTTAACATCTATCGGCGCCTCTTTTTTTTTGGTGTAATTACTATGACGTTACGTTCGAAATCTTTGGGTATCTCGCCTGTCTCATACATATAGCTTACAAGTTGGAAGAGACGTTCTGTTACTGCTTGTCCAGCGGCTTTTAGAGTTTCTGCTTGCACTTTATCTGTACTCAGCGCCTTACCATTTTTCAAACCCTTTAATGCTAATTCAAACATCTCTAAGTATAGGATATCTCAGGTCATCGTTTTCAATGTCTGATTCCTGTTCTAATGCTATTAATTCCGCTTGAATATAAATTTCTTATATATTCCTGCCATCTAGCTATTTTCTCTATATTTTCTATAATGACGTATCCTTTCGCATCCCTTATATTTTTGCTATATGGTTTTATATCCCTAAAATTCATTCTAATTAATTTGTATACTTTGTCTGTCTTTCCTATTTCCATCTTAGTTTGTACCTCGTTGCACTTTTCATCAATCCACCTGTTCTTTAGCTTTCCTGCATTTGCAAATAATTTTCCATTTTATGGCTTTGTATTTCTGTTTTCCTGCTTCGTCTGATCTAGTTTTGTATTTTCGTCTTTCTTCTATTATATTTAGGACATCCTTTGTTATCTATGGTTTCTTATTTTCTTTTTGTGTATACACCAGAATATTTCTGGCCGCCATGTCTAAGCTGCATTTAATGTTGTTCCATTCTGTTTCCACTTCCTTAGTATAAGAAAGTTTCCCGATACCTTTCAGCAATTCATTTGTCTTTTTTTCAAATCCTTTGTGGAGATCTTTATATTTTAGCTTCTCAAAGTCAAAGTGCCTTTTTCCGCTCCTCCTTTTCAGATGTTTAAATTTAAGTGTGGTCTTCATAATTACAATGTTGTGGTCAGTGTCTATATCTGATTCCGGGTAGCTTCTACAGTCTTTTACTTGATTTCTGAACCATTGTCTAACAATAGTGTAATCTATTTGATATCTTTCTATATTTCCTGGCATCTTCCACGTATATCGTCTTCTAGCATGATGTTGAAATAATATATTTGTGATGGTTAAGTTGTTCTTGTCGCAAAATTCTACCAACCTATTTCCCCTGTCATTTCTCGTGCCTAAACCAAATAAACCTACTATCGTTCCTCCCTACCATCACCTACCACTGCATTAAAATCATACATAATTATTAAATTTTTATGTCCTTTTAGGTATCTTAGTGTATCTTTGATATCTTTGTAGATCGCCTTTAAATCTTCCTCACTGTAGCTAGAGGTGAGCATGTATACTTGTATTATTACTGTATTTACTGATTTAGATTCAAATCTAACCATGCGTACTCTTTCGTTTTTTTCTAAGTAGTTTTTTACACGTCGTCCTATTTTTTTTCGCATACTATCGCCACATCCGAATTTCCTTCTTGTGATCCTGTATGAATTACCCTGAAGTCTCCACTCCAAAAATCCCCCGCTTCTGGCCAGTGGACTTCGTTAATTCCTACTATGCCTACTACTAACCTATCTATTTCGAGTTTCAGGTTCTCTAGCTTACCTACTTGTTTCATACTTTTGACATTCTACGCTCTGACTCGCAAAATGTTCACGGATCTTTTTCTATACTTTCGGATCATATTCTCGAAGTAATCCCCTCCCGGAGATCCGAATGGTTGACTATTTTATCTCCGGAATTTTTTACCCCAGAGGATGCCATAATGTTCAACAATTTCTGTACGTAGTGCACTTGGAAGGTAATGTGGTAGTTTCACGTTGCCTTCCACATCAAACTTTCTCGCTAGCGCTTGAAGTGAGCGGACGTACTTTGCAGAGCTCCCACTTCAGCAGCAAACAGTAAGTTTTTATTCAGGGTTTTATTATCTATTACTTTATTTGAAGCTTTGCTTTTATTGTATTTTATATTTATTATTGTGCAGGATTAAATTTTAAACACAGTGCAGCAAATAAAAGATTAAAACTAAATTTACATCAAATAAATAGTAAATAAATCGCGTTTGTAACTTGAACTTCAACTGAAATCCGCCTTTAAAAATAAATTAAACTAAACTTCTTGCTAATAAACCAAAAAACTAATAAACAAATACCCAAAATAATTTAAAATAATTTTAAAAGACGTTTTTAGTAAATTTTAAAACAAAAAAACCGTGTAAATCAAGTAAAAAGCCGTGGAAACCAATAAGAAAGTGTGAAAATTTTTTATAGCGCGCGAATAATAAAATAAAAAGTTAAAAACCAAAATCTAGGCCCTTTTAAATCAAATAAATAGCTCAAATACTGTAAATTTTAAAACAAATATTCCGTATTTTAAGCACACGCGTACTTGCAGCATCTTTAAATCGATTTTTGGTGTAATTAAGCGGTGTAACAGTTGAAGGTCGTACTAGGCACCGAGTGATTAAGTGAAGGATGCGTTTCCCGGTGCCGCATTCCGATAGCGCGTGTTTTTTTGTTAATTATACATTTAAAGTTAAGTGTTGTTATTTATAAATTTGATATTTTTAAGTAATTAGCTTATTTAAATTTGATTTGGCGATTTAAAAAAATTTAAAATAAATAAATAGTGTTTTTTACGTACATTTTGAATCGAGATATTTTTATTGGGTTAGCGAATTTCTTTGGTTCTAGTTGTTATTTTGACGTTTAGTGTTTGTTGTATTTTTGTTAAAATTTGATATTTAATTGGGCGGTTCAAACTTTAAGTAAATAAATACAGGGTTGTTTACGGTTCACCTTTAACCAAAATACTTTTATTGGTCCAACGTTTGCATTATTCAAGAGTTGTAACGGTCAGGTCGTTTTCGAGTTGCGTTTTAGGTGGTCATTCGTTCTCTTAGTTTTGTTACCGTGGTGATCCACCGAGAAGAGGAGCCGCTGCCCAGGAGGAAGAGGGGCGATTGGTTGGAGTCTGCTAGGTAGGAGGCTGAGGGCGCTGTTGGGGGGAAACAGCTTAAGGTAGTATTGAAAGACGTTATGTTAGATAGTCAGGAGGAAGTACAGGAGGTAGGGATGGAGCCTGTATCTGTGGCGGTCGTGTCGGGGGAGTAGGGGCCTCTTGTGGTGGTTGCGGCGCCAGGATTGCCCTCTACTTCGAGAGGCCAGCGCAGGATGTCGACTAGCAGCAACGGTAGCGTTGATGCTAGCGACCTCGATGAGCTGGAACTCATAAAGTCCAGGGTGAGGAAGGCGCACGCTGTCGTCTATGGAAAGGTGCCGACGACCTCTGCCACTACCGTCGTGGAGGATAGGAAGATGGTTCAGGGAGAGCAAGTGTTGTTGGGGGAAGTCCGGCGGTGAATTCTGTCGTTTCAGGAGGCCAGAGTTTGGATGCGTCTGTGCAGCGCAGGGTTTCATACGCCGCTGCAGCTTCAGGTTCTGCCCCTACGTTTGCTGTCAGGGTCGACGCCAGGCCAGGCCAGAAGGATGACGTGATGACGACCCTGAAGGAAAAAGTTGACACCGCTCGAAATGGGTTTGTTGTTGTTGGAGCTCGTAGGACGCGCCGGGGCTGTGTAGTTGTGAAGTGCGCAGGTCGCGACAACGCCAAGAAGCTGCAGTTTAAGGTCGGCGGGAACTACAAAAAACTCGTGGCGAAGACCATTGCGAAGAAGCATCCACGGGTCGTTCATCTGGGGGTCGAAGCGGGGATGAAGGCTGAAGAGCTCGTGCGGTTGATTGCGAGCCAGAATCCCCGCTACGGCAATTTGAAGCTAGAAGACCACACCTGAGAGAGAAGTTCAGGTTTGGCAGAAAGGGCCCTAGGGATCCCTTCGCTAACGTAGTCTTCGAAGTGACCCCCACACTTCGAAGGCGTATATTAGCTGGTGCTATCAACCTCAGGTGGCAAAGAGTATGGACCCGAGACCACTTCTCGATGACCCAGTGTTACCGGCGCTACGAGTACGGCCAACGATCGATTGAATGCAGGGAGAAGGTACAGTGGTGCGGTAACTGTGCCGAGGTCGGGCATGAATTCAAGAATTGCCGGAAGGCAGTCCCCTGCTGTGTGGTTTGCGCTAGGGCAAACCACAGAACTGTCGGTAGCGCGATAGTCGATACGCGCCACGACGCCAAGTCGAGTGGATGCCCCACGATGCAGCCAGCGTCTGAAGAACGCAATCACACGTAACATTGATTATGGACTGTGAAGATAAGACAAAGTCCATAAGAAGCAAGAAGATTAAATTCGCGCAACTAAATCTCGGAAAGGTAAAGGGGCAACAAATAACTTCGTAAAGTTATTCATCGATAATAATATCGAGATCGGGCTTGTACAGAAACCGCACCTGTATAGCCACAAAATAACAGGTTTTGGGAGGGGGGTTACTGTCGTAAATGCGAATAGTGAACGACCGCGTAGCGGGATAATAATAAATAATGGGACGTGCGCCGGAATTATATTAAATAATTTATCGAACGAATTTTTAACGACGGCCGAAATCAAATCAGGGGGAAATGCGTTCTACGTAATAAGTGCGTACTTCTCGCCGGTCGATTCCCGAAGAGAAAATCCCCAAACCGAAGATTTGATGAATCAAGTAGATAATATTATTCGTAAAATCGGCAGAAATAAAAATCTAATCATCGGGGAAAATGCCACTATGGGGCAGCCCCCTTCGAAGACGATAGAGGCTCGCAGGTTGCTGATCCTTTTACGGAATGGGACCTTACTGTGATAAACACTAATGATTCACCTTCGTTTGAGGAGCATTGAGGCAGCAGTTTTATAGATATTGCTGCAGTCTCGCACGAAATGTTAGAAACGATTTGTAATTGGAAATTAAGTTCGGACGAGGAAACGCTTTCTGACCATAAATTAATAACATGGGACGTTGAAACCAAAACAAGCGCAAACGAGCAGCTAACTATATTTCCGCGGTTCCGTAATGAAAAAGCAAATTGGGAGCAATTTAACAAAAATTTGGGGAAGTATCCCTGTGCTCGAAAATGAGCTATTCAACTGCCGAGAGGCAGACGAAGTAGAAACACTCGCGAAAAAATTAAGCGTTACGCGGTGGGAGCGTTGTCGTATTCCATGCCGCACAAAAACATTTAAAGACAGCGTACCTTGGTGGACCCGGGAACTAACCACCAAGCGGGCAGAAACGCGCAACCTAAGGCGCCGCTATCAACACGCCTCGTGAGATATAAGAGAACAACGGAGAATAGAATATAGTCAAAGTTACCGCGAATATAAAATATTAATAGAAGAAACGCGAACGAATAAATTTAAAGAATTCTGCACGCGAAACTTAGAGAAAAAACCCTGGGGAACCGCATACCGTGTAATTAGAGGAAAACAACAGAAAATCGCGCTTAGTAATATAAAGAAAACAAATGGCGAAGACACGGAAGGTTTTAAAACCACGGTGGAATATTTACTAGAGAAATTTTTCTCATCGGATAATCCCAAGGGGATGCAGGGTCGCACGATTTAGTACGTTGGGAAGCTGCAGAGGCGCAAGGAACAAGTGCCGATAAGGCAATTCTAGTTCATGAGGTCGTCAGGGCTCTTAAGAGGATGAACCCTAAGAAGGCACCGGGGCATGATGGAATCACTTCAGACACAGCTCTGGAGACGTGCCTGTTAGCCCCGTGTGTCTTTGTCGGGTTGTTTAATCTTTGTTTAGAAAGGGGCGTGAAATTTATACCCAAACCTAAAAAAGCGGATGCGTCAGATCCGGGCAGCTATCGTCCAATTAGCTTGCTACCGGTGCTGGGGAAAGTTTTAGATCGCGTTATGACTACGCGTGTTGAGCACCTAGTGCGAGACAGCGGCGATTTTAATAACCGACAGTTTAGTTTCAAGTCGATTATCGGCGCGTTAGAGTTCGTTGTCGGGTAAATTAAGCAAGCGACAGATGCTAAAGGGTACTGTGTCGTTGTTGCTTTGGATATTTCAGGAGCATTTGATGCTGCCTGGTGGCCATTAATTGTTTGCGAGTTATATCGTAGGGGTTGTCCGCGAAACTTGATGTCTTTGGTCAAGAGTTATTTCTCGGGGCGATTGGCACAGGTTGAAATTCCGGGTGAAGTTCTGCCGCGTGAGGTGGAAAGGGGATGCTCTCAGGAGTCATGCTCTGGTCTCACATTTTGGAAGTTGTTGTATGAGAGTATCTTTAAGGTCAAATTGCTCGCAGAATGCTCAATCGTTGAGTTTGCGGATGACACGCTTTTAATTGTAAGATCGAGACATGCGCACAAAACCGAACAAGGCGCTTAATAAATTACACCAATGGCCGCAGGCAGTAAAATTAAAATTTAATACGGCGAAGTCAGAGGCGCTTTATTTCGGCACGAAACTAGGACAGAGACTTCCTAGGCTAGAGCTAGGAGGGGAGAAAATCCCGTTTAAAAATTGTATTAGCTACCTCGGCGTCAAGATCGACGATAAATTAAATTGGAAAGCGCACGTACAATACGTAAAAAGTAAGGGCGGCGAAATATCAAATAAAATGATGGCGGCGGCTAAAATAATGTGGGGTTTCAGGTGCGAATCGCTGAGGACGGTTTATGCCGGAGCAATTGAGCCGGCAATACTGTACGCAGCTTCTGTATAGGCAGAAGGTTGTAAAGTCAGGGAGGTGCGTCAATTGACGAGCGTACAACGTATAACTGCGGTAAACGTGGCTAGGGCGTACAGGTCCACCTCCACGGTGGCGGCCTGGTGATCAGTAGGACTCTCCCTATCGAATATGTCGTTAGGGAGATTAGAGATAGGCGATTAATAAATATAGGAAAGGGGCGCGGAATTATCGAAGATCTTAATCTTGGTAATAGAAAAATTTCAAAAAAGATCGTTGTATCTGAGTTGGGGCACCCGGCTGATATTAGAGGAATCAAGTTAGTCGAAGGTGAACAGGACGCGATGGGTATCAGAATTTATACGGACGGTTCACGTATGGACGATGGGCAAGCAGGTGCGGCGTTTGTCGTGTATAAGCAGGAAAGGGAGGTGTTTCGGTTTCAAACCAAACTCGCGAACTGGAGCACAATTTTCCAGTGCGAATTGGTAGCAATGCAAGAGGCTATCCATTACGTAATAAACCATACGGGCAGAGACGAGTATTATATAATCAGTGATAGTATAAATCGGCGCTGACAACTTTAACAAACATGAACACCTCGACAAACCTCCAAGCGGACGTCTGGAGGATAGCGCGTACGGCAATCGAGTTTCGACGTTTAAAGTTCTGTTGGGTCAGGTCGCACAATGGTAACGTAGGAAACGATAGGGCTGATAAATCAGCTAAAAAGGCCGCGACGGGAGACTTTCGAATATCATATTTGTCGATACCGAACTTTTTGATTAAAAGAAAGCTGCGTGAAAAGTCAATCCGACAATGAGAAGAGAGGTGGAATAACGCTGCCACGGGCAGGTTGACCCACAAATTCATACCGAGCTTAGAAGCTAGAGGCAAGATCGAGGTAAAACTCGATCATAAAATGGTTCAGTTGATAACAGTGATAACGGTGAGGGCGCGGAAAGCGCAGAGCACGTGCTCTTCAACTGCCCGCTTGAAGCGGCAAATTGAGGGTTGGCTGATACGAAATTAGCTATCGTAGGTCTGGCATGGCCAAAGAGCCTAGAGGAAGTCGGAGAAGTGGCTAACCAGAAGACGTTCTGAACAGCCTTTAGAGAGTTCGCAGGAAGGGTTGCGAGATTAGACGGTGATAATCGTGTGTAAGTCGGGAGGGATGGTAGGAGGATTGAAAAATTATAGATTTCGACCTGGCGTGATTTTGACATGATAAAAGCATGATAACCAAAACCTGCAAAAAAAACAAAAAAAAACAAAAAAACAAAAAAAGAAAAAAGAAAAAAAAGGAAGAAGGAAAACCAATAACAATACTAATTAAATAAGTATACCCAAAACTTTAATATGCACGACGAACACACCACTAAAACAATCACTGTCCCATCTTCTACGCGCGGAAAGTCGGGAATAAACGAAACACACAAATAACAACAAACTAAATCAGGAAATCTCATTAATTTAAATAAGTGTAATAAATAAGGAAATAATAAAATAGAGTGAAACCGCGCATCCCCCCAGGACTTGAAAGTGAAGTGATAGTGATTGTAATCGCCCCAGAACGTTTAGTGCATATCCACCAGGACTTTAACAGTGCATATTCAACTCCTCCATAAAAGTAGAAAACCAATAGGTGTAGGTAGACGACCAGATCTTATGTTGGAGAAATTTATATTAGAGTTAAAAATAAAATTGTGGCGACTGTACTCGCATGAGCATTGATTTGTGATTTTAAACAAATTTTTGAAATAATCTAACAAGCACGTTTTTGTGTAATGGCGCTAGTCAATATAATGCTCATGCGATTGCACCTGATAATGTATTTGCTTTTGCTAATATATGCACTGTTACATGCTTTTGCTTATTCAGATATTTATTTATATATTTATTATATGTTTATTTATATATTTATATTATATGTATATTTATTTTTACACTTATATTTTTGCCTGCATTGTAGTGTTTTGTGGCTTGATTTAATTGGTTTGACGTTCTGTGACAATTTTTGGCCGCAGTATATATAGAAAAGAAGATTGTATATGTAATATGTCAGTTAGGGAAAGATAGGGAACGTTAGAGACAAATTTAGGATAAAATACTTAGATTAGGGAGGACGAATTTGTAAATTTATAAAGCATGCAAAATAGCTGGATTCACTATTAATACATTTGGCAAATGCTTAGAAATTTGAATCCATTTTAAATTAGCTAGCTAGATTTGGATAGTTTTAAGTCGACCCTTCAGGTCGCACTGGTAAGCAGAGCCGGCGTCTGCTATCCGGTATTACGGATCCCTCCTCCTCTCATTTTTGCTCGTTTTGTTGATCGGGCACACTCCAAAGTCAACTCTAGGTATACCATTATTTAAACTCTGTTTTTAGTTTTTGTTTGTCTGATAGATTTTTATTTAGGGTGAATTAATTATGAAGTTAGAATAAATTAGGAGCACGTTTATTTTTCGCGTTTAAACCCAATGTAGTACTTTAGGGTGGAACATTGGGGACGTGGCCGCAAGTATAGCGGCCCTTATTCAAATTATAATGCCTTCCACATCGCAGCAGTGTGTCTTAGAATGCCATACCGACCCCTATGGTCTTTGCCAACTCTAAGTACCGAAAAAGCTGCTGCCCTCTTTCGGGGACCTGTCTTAGTCTGGTTCCTCATTAAAGATTTTACTAATTTGGTTAAACCCATAGTTCGGCTCTTTAGCTTATTAAAATGCACAAGCCATTTTGCCTGTTCTAGTATTTTAGAACGTCGTCAAGGTGCAGGTCCGTTCAGAATGGACTATAAAGTATATCACCAATTCAGTGGCGTAACTACACCCCTGCCAGCCCCCGCTATGCGGGGGGGCCCCAAGTGCAAGAAGGCCCAAACGATAATAAACTCAACTTATTCATCTTCAACGTATTTGGCAGGTAAGAAACGGTCAAGAAAATATTGCAGATAATTCAGAAACCGCAGGTTAACGAACGTTTTCTTGATGTTACTACTAGGAACTGCTGAAATACAAGAAATAATAATTAAGATAAATACTGAACACCACCTGCAGCCTGCATCCTTTCTTCTTTCTATCCGTTCTGTCCTATTTTGTAAGGGTTAATAAACAGATGAAAGAGACTGTAAACTTTAATAACAAAGATGTCTATATTATTCTTAAGTGATAAGTTGTATAAAGTGGTAAAGCATTATTAAACGACTAGGGTTAGTTTGGTTTGTGGGATTTTAAATAGGAATAAAAGGGCTATTGTCTGTACAGTACAGATTCACAGGATGGCAGGTAGCTTAGTAACCTTCGCTTTCTAGAAATATAATACTAGAAAGAAATTCATTTTGTGGTTTCTAGTCAGCTGGTTGCAACGTATTTGCATTAGCTGCATTATATATAATGGAAAGGAAGTAAAAAAGCATTCCAGTACGTTTTACTCAATAGTGTTGTGTTCGTATTACAGGAGGTCTTTCATATTTAAACGTAAGTATTTATATCTATTTTTTATTAAACTACTATTGATTTGATCATAGTTGAAGTCGCGCTGAGAAATACATATAAATAAATCTTTAAGCATTCAATAAAAATCATTTATATTTTGTTAATTAAAGCATTTAAAGCAAAGTATGTATGTGTTATTTGTAATTTCAAAAGGCTTTTAAATAATTATTACTTATCTAATTACATTATAATTAATTTCATTCAAAATTGCAGGAAATAATATACAATGAGCACTACAAGCGGCGCTGCAAAAAAACGAAAAAGGAAACTATTGGAAGAATCAAAGAGCAAGATTCCAAAAATAAGTTCCTTTTTTACTTCTAAAGAGTCCGAAAACAAGAACAATCTATGAAAGAAATTGGGCTTTCGACAGTAGCATCTACTAGTTCCGCTACAGACGAACAGCAGTCGTCAACAATTTTAAAACTCTCACCCAGGGCGCAAGTACATCACATAATGACGGCCGCGATAGAAATTTGGAACTAGATACCACTACAATTACAGAGGTAAATGTGAGTAGTACTTTTCACTTAATGAACTATCTATGGATCTGACGAAAGAATATCCAACCGATTTTGCACATTTTTTAAAAATCAATGTTTTACAACATGACAATTTAAGAAAAGAAATAATTAATTACGGATTGTGTAGACCAGATGGTGCGTTTCCTAAAGATAATAAAAATAGAAGTTTTTCAGTTCACTATTATTACTTAATAACTGCAAGCGAAAATAAAAGCAATACGTTAAACTTACCACACAATTCAAATGGGTGGTTGTGTTATTCTAAATTAAAAATTGTGTTTATTGTCAACCATGTTGGCTGTTTGCTTCAGTAAGGTCAAGTTGGACGACCGGAATTAATGATTGGCAGGGTTTATCAAAAATTAAAGAGCATTTGCTTGCTCAATCTCATTTAACTTGTTGTTTTATTTACGATATGTGGAAAAAAATTATACCATAGATAAGAAAGATACTCTACTATTAAAACAAGAAACTGAATTTTGGAAAAATGTTTTACACAGACTTTTCAATGTTACTTTAACACTATCCCAGCGCATGCTGTCATTTCGAGGACATAGAGAAAGTTTTTCTGATTCAAAAGACAGTTACAACGGTAATTTCTTAAGTTTAGTTCATTTAATTAGTAACTATGATCCTATATTACAAAAAGTGCTTGAACGACCCAAAGGTTCAATTAAATATTACGATGAATTATCCAATGATTATCGATTTAATGATGAAGAATTTAAATTTAAAATAAATGTATTTTATCGCGTAATGGATATTATAATTTCACAGCTGTCGAATCGTTTTAAATCGCTTTTTCATGTAAACGAAAAGTTTAATTTCTTAGAACCTAATGTATTTTTGAATTTAACTGCAGACGATATTTTATCTAAGGCAAAACAATTGCAAAAATTTTACTACAAAGATTTAAATGATGCTATATGTATAGAACTTACTACACTCAAAAATAATAGACTTATTTGTGATGAATTAAAAAATGTTAACGGTATCTTACAATTTTTAGAATATCTAGTACTTTCCAAATCTACAGGTTCTAGCAGTTTTCCAAACACCATAACAGCCTTAATGTTATACCTAACTTTACCGTTAGCGTTGCAAGTGCGGAGAGATCTTTCTCAAAATTAAAATTATTAAAAATTATCTTAGGAACCGCACTTCACAAGATAGATTAGACGATTTATCCCTCTTAGCAGTAGAACATGACACTGCCAAAAATATGAATATAGAGGATACAATAAACGCGTTTGCAGCAAAACATGCAAGAAAAACAAAATTTTGAATTTGATTTGGAATGTCTGCTAGCTCATAGGTTTTTACTGTATCAAATTTTAGGTGTAAATAATTTTGTGCGGCGTATAAATATGTAGATTTAATATTAATTAACTTATAAGTTTGAATTTATGTAATTTGGTTTTATAATTAATAAAGCACTTGATTAATATAGTATATGTATTTAATTCTATACTGCTTCCTTCTCTACATGTACTACAATTTAATAATATGGCTAAATATAAGCCAGTAAAAGTAATACATTTTAAAGAGAGCCCACTTTAAAATTTTTGCGGGGGGGCCCAAAAATCGTAGTTACGCCACTGCACCAATTTATTTAATGTCACGCCTTTATAAAACAAAATTGGGATAAAAGCTAGTGTAATAATCGAAGCTTGAACTAAACCTCACTCAAATTGCAGTAAACGGCAGTTTATATACCTAATCAATATATCTGATTTATTCTACAAACTTACTAAAATTATGCAACAATATTTAGAACATTTCTATTGTAGGCTTAATAAAGTTCTTAAATGTTATCTCATGAAAACTGTCAATCAAGTCCGTCTGAAGACGCCACGTCACAAGGCGACTGGCAAATACCCTTTGTGTACAGATGTCTTGTATACTTTCGGCTGTATTGTTCTTGTCAGGGGTGCACTAAGCGACTTCTAGTTGCAGTATTTTGAATTACAACTGTACAATTTTAAAAATAAATGTAACGGCTATAAGGAATCTCATTTTATTCAAATTTTACTCTATTGCTTGTTATACGACCAATTAACTCAAGAGTAGAGATAAATATTTTAATATCTCTATCCATATCATATATAAGTCTCTGTTCGCAAATCAAATTAAATATAATTGAAACTCATTATTTTGAATTAGATACACTAAAGTCGCATCACTAGCAAACAGCAGAGCCGAAAGAAACTAAAGGAGTTGTTTAGATACCCTTCTGAGTATGTTCTGCTTTATAGGTACACTAAATAGACAATTAGCTAATACTGCATTTGATCATCTTCACCAAACAGACTGGCTATCTCTCCAACATAAAGTAGATTCACCTCGTGTCGATTCACTTTGTGCCGAGGAGTTCACTAGCTTGCTTGATGATGAGAACTTTCTAAGATGTTCAAAGAAACATTAACTAATTTTCTATTATATTGGTTTACTTAAGCAAACAACGAGGAGAATATTCTAAGAATACTTTTCGAAATCACCCTTTATTTGTTTTTTAAAGTTTTACTGATTGTGATTATTTATGGTTTTTATTATATTTAACCCGTATCATTTGTCTTAAACATCCAGAGAAACAGACCTGCATAATATATCACACCATTAAAGGGGTTTTCTATATTTGCATATTATTGGATTTAGAATCGAGGTGCTCGGTATAATTATTTCAGCTATATTGCACAACAAAGGCGAATATAGGTGTGGTTACTACTGGACTGTCGAAAGTTGAATTTAGAGCAACTAATAATTTGCTTCCTGACGTAAAAGTTTTCCAATAATTGAATGACAATTTGGTTTGTATCACATCCGTACTAAAGCTCAAAGTTCTAATGTTCACTCTCAATAAATAAAGCAAAGCTCCGACGGCATTATTGTGTTAAGTGGAGTTATTTGTATCCAGAAAAGCATCAGCGAGACATACTTCCTGTGGTACTTCTGCTTGTCAACAAACGGAATTATCCGTTTAGTTTCATTCGCTTGAGTTGTTTTTCTCGCCAAGAAAACGTCGCTCACTTATCCAACTATCTTATATCCGCAAGTCTTTTGGTTGCTATTGCAGTTGTTAGCCTCTTCCTGTTGTTCAACCTTTGTTTCCATTTTCCGTGGTTAATGAGGCTCGAGTTGCCATTTTTTTCTAATTTACGTTTGTTACTCAGTCGTTTTGTCAATATCCCGTATACGGGTCGTTTGCAACATCGTTGCATGCGGTGGTTTTTAACATATGATCCATATTGTTAGCGCACTTTCCGCATCTCATAAACCGAAAGAGCAGTCATGATATTTTATTTATCCTGTACATGCGTTATCCAATGACTCGCAAATGCATACATAGGCTATAAATGCGAATTGCAGTTCACTAAATTAACAAATCCTCTATGAAACTTGTCAGTCACAAGCAGTACAACAGACAATAAAATATTGATTTATACTGGTGATTTGGGAACCTCGTAATCGTAACTATATAGTGGACTAACGCCCCAATCACACATATAAAAACACGAAATGGACGGAACTTATTGCATGACACCCTCATCGTGTTCATCTCTGGCGGCTGTTGTATTGATGGCCGCCTATACCCTAAGACAATTGAACTGCAACCAATAATAATATTATTACTTTTCTTTTCAGGACATTGTTAAAGTTCATACAATTTCATTGAGCACAGTCTCTTGATACAATAGCTACTGATAAATTTATACAAACTTACAGAACAATTTCGTATGTGACGTGCTTTATGGATTCGTATTATTTCAATTAAAAGGTTAATAAGTAATCAAAAGTTGTTGATCAGATAATGATTTGTTTCAGCAAAATCTGTTTGATTAGTGCGATTATGACTATCAACTAACGTTATCTATATTATTTTTGGAACTTTGAGTATTATGGACTTGTGCGCTCGTCCTCGTAGTTACCTTGATCACAGTGCATATTCATAAACTTATTGAACACTTTCTTATCATTCCTCAAGTTAGGTCGATTATCCTAAGTTTATATCGTCATCATTTAGACGAAAAGCGTAACTCGATATTTCTGCTAAACGAGTTATGCGCCTCCTGAAATTCACAGCAGTTTATTCCGTGTTATGACAAACGGGCGTATTTTGATCTTTTATCATAATTCGAATATAACTTATTATTTGTTTGGCGTATTTTAGATATGAATACTTTGTTATGAAGCAGTGCGCATCTCTTATTAACACGTCTGTGCTTGCATTATTCTTGAGGTTAAAGTATAGTCTGTATATTCTGCCGATATGTGTATCACTTGTGCTACAGTCATCGAAGTATAAGCATGCAGTAAATCGTGGCATACTCTATTTGAGATTATATAACTTCAGGTAAATTCATATTTTTAATAATATATTAGTTTCTAAAATTTGTATAATGTTTAGGACAGTAAAATGGATGTTCTATTTAAGTGGCTGGATGGGTCTGTAAGTTGCGTGCTTACCTGTTTTTTTAGAAACTGTCAGGAAAAGCGGTAAATTTAAAATAGGTGTGAAAGTAATAATTTTTTATAACAGAAAATAGTATTATGGAACAAATACTATGACAACTTGAAAACGACAGCGTGCAGTAATTGAAAACGACGAACTAAACTACGCATCTGATACTGAACCGATTACAGAGAAAATGAAAATGTACAAAAACACTGTACATCACATTCATTGATCAGATCCAGCATTCATAAGGATAGCACTCGTCATCTGACGATGTACCGCTTTCGAGAGTTGGGCAAAAGCTAAAAAGCAATTTAAACAAACAATAGTGCTTTAAAAGAAGGGATCTGTTTAGTGATATTAAAACTTACAGCAATGCAAGATCTATTCCACAATTTAATAATGCCGAAGATTCAATTGCAAAAATATGTGTACGAAAAGAATTCGAAATTGTAACTGAACGGGATTTAGATGCCGAATCTATTGACATTAATGACGTAGAAGATCCTTCATACGTACAGCCATACGAAGTTAGGCAAGCAAGCGAGAAGTATTTATTTCTTGTTTCCGATGTTCGGCCTTTTTATGTTGGACTCACTTTGAAAAAGAGGAATCTTCTTGTGATATGCACTTCGCAATGTCAGATGACGTAATTGCTTCCACGTACAAATCACAACAGAGGTAAAAACAACAAAATGATGAAAGGAAAATACATACAAAAAAACCTGAAGATTTTGTAGTAAAGGAGCACCAAAAGAATTTGTTAAGAAGAAAATTACCAAAGATTAATATGAAAAAGTTGCAAAAATGTTAAGAAACAACGGTGCGGAGTACACTTCGGTTTAGTCTAAAAAAATAATTTGGTGGACTGGAGAAATAATGGAACATTTGACTGTATGTTCTGATTGACCCGAATCACCTTGCTTGTTTTGAAGTACGATGGGATAGTGGTGAGTTTGAACGTATGAGTCCCTTAGATTTGGAACCTGTTAGAGAAGACAGTAAACCAGAAAATGCAGGCGATTATGTACCTGTTTTTCTCGAAGAAATACAAAATTGTTTTTTATCATCCTAAAAAAGCGCCTCATGGTGAACGCTTATCAACTTATCTACAAATAGTTGAAAAATTGAAATATGTTATGTGTTTAGCATTTGCTGAACCATTTTTAGTGTCCTTTGACCTTAATGAATATCCAACATATGTATCCAATGGATTTACTACTATAAAAGGTACACTGGAAAACAAATTCTATAAAGGAATTACTGCTACACAATTTGATGAACGTTACTACTCAACAAATGCAGAACTGCATAGCACCACGGCATAGCACCACTGCATAGCACCACAATAAAACAAGCTCGCATCATAAGTGAATTATGTTTAAGAATTATCAAAGCGTCAGATACAATTGGTGTTGGAGCGGTGTATTGTCAGCTAATCGATACATATTAGTCTACTGATAATGAAGTATATCTAGTTCAAACAAGTCTATCTGGTAGTAGATCACTAGCATCTCTTTTAACACGGCGCTTGAAACATCCAGATGATTAGAAACAGGAAGCTCAAGCACTTCTAGAAGCGCTTTGGAGTTGTAATGATTCAGAACCATTTAGAATGCCTATGTAGATCACTGAAAACATTCTTGACTATTACCTAGCTATTGACACTCTAATAGACTTGGGAACTGTTAAGGAAGATTTATTGCGTGGTAATTATGAATCGCCTCAAGATATGAGACTGATATTTCAAAAATTGAAAAATTATAATATTAATACACGATCTGGAATTTATGCAATGATTGTTCATCTCTCTACAATGTTTGAAGCACATATGTATAAAACTGTTCACAATTAGAAAATGGCAAAACGTAAAAAACTATGTCTTCAAGAGAAAATATAAAAAGATGCCAAAGAAAGAAACTACTTAAACACGGTGTCTTAAAGAAAGTGACACTGAGTTGTCTTCTAGTGAAGATAAAATCTCTAATGGAACAACAACAGCAAATGGTGACGTAAGTGATTATCAGTTAGAGGATAATGATTGCCATGAGTTATTAGCTAGTTCACTATCGCCTTCATTAAGTACTAATGCGGGTTCAGTATATAGACCAAGGGTTAAACGAAAAGTTACTTGAAATTCTCGGCGTAGAAGATATTCTGGTGGTAGTAGTAACACAAATGGTGATGTAACAGCCGTTTCACATAACCTACTAGTTGCACGTAAAATAATAGAAAGAACAAATTCAGATTCTAATACTCGTTGCCCAACATCCAGTATCGAAGATACTAATAGTGATAATAAGAAAAGAATAAAGAAACCAGTAGTTACACGCAAAGCAACTTTTAAAATGAAAGCAGAATCAAATTCCCGTCGTCGCCAAACACCTGCTACTGAGAACACTGGTAGTAACGGAAGTGAAGCAATATATAAAAGGTCAGTTACACAAAAAATAAAGCAAAAGATGCTGCAATATATGAGTTCTGAAAATGAAGATTTGCGAACATCTTCTCGCAGACGAAGTGATAAGCGGCCTCACTACAATAAAGAGTCTAATGGTGATAATATAACTTTAGCAACTTCAAAAAGAAATTATAGCTTAAATGTTGATAGCAATTTGACTGTTTTAACAACTATAAGTAGTTGAAGTCGTGTACGTAGGTTAACTATAAGAGGAAAAGCTCTTTTACGAAAATAGGTATCAAATTCCATTTGTGGTACCATAATTAGTAAGCAATTAATTCAATATTCAGAGTTATAGGCAAATTGGTCCTTCTGTTTTCTTTAAATCACTCTGTTGTAAGGTAACAAAATTTGAGATACTCCATTTCGAGTTAATGACGACGAATGGTCTGTTCATCGTATGGGCCGAGTAGTTGGTGCTGTAAACTGCGTTGAATTTACACAGCAAAGGACTTGGATTTAGCCACAGAAACCAGAGAGCTGGATAATAAATAGCGTGAGAAGCATAACTACTAAAATGGACACCGTATTACGGTTTGATGAAATCAGCAGTTAACAAAATAGCTACGTTAAAAAACTATACGGCGCGGTTCAAACTAGATACTTTTGATAGCAAACGCCTATTACCAAGGAAGATAGACAAAAACTAACTAATATGGCATGGGCTCGATATTCGTGAAATTTCGGATGTCGAAAACCGCATCTCGATATCTTTAACTGTTTATGAGCTACAGGGTATTTCCAAATATGTGCTATTTATAAACATGCCTATAACTTTGTTATTTATAACATTTTTTTATTTCAGTAAAAATATCCATGAAGCAGTTTTTTTGAGTAAAATTTAGTAGCGTACCTAATCTTTTTTACCGCTTTGAAAATATAGGCTAAGCCTGGAACTTTTCTTATAAAACACCTTGCATATTATTAACCTATTGATTTGACCATTTTTTTCTCAACATAATGATATTTTATACTTTATATCTCTCAAAGTGGCAAAATCGAAGAAAAACATTATTTTTATTATCTATTTGACGAGTCGTCTGCCTAAAGTTTGACGTTCGCAGGTAACAAATTAACACACCTAGGAATATTGCAAGAATCACTAGTCAGTTTTTAAACGAAGAGGTTGGCGATCAATGGTTGACGACTCAGATATAGCACCACTCGATGTTTTAGTTTGGGATAGGATCAAAGATTTAACTTTAAATAAGCGTTTCTCGGCAAACTTTGGAAGCGATTGTATGACATGACACTTATTTAATATCACAAGTAGAACTAGTGAATGCGTTTAATCATGTGAGAAAAGAGATGCCCTTTGTATGTAAATTAAAATGGTGACCAGTTTAAACATTTGGTGTTATTATCTTTCTTGTTTAGCTATTTTATTTGACCAGAAGAATTAGTAATGTTCATTTAGTGTTTTAATAATAATAATAATAATAATAATAATAATAATAATAATAATAATAATAATAATAATAATAATAATAATAATAATAATATATATATATATATATATATATATATATATATATATATATATGTATGTTCAAAATAACGACTTTAGTTTATAGTTAAATGAGTTAGGTAACGGGTTTATAGGTATATGTTAATTATAAAGATTAAAACACTTTGTTTTTAACGAAGCTTTCGATTTTAATTAAAATCTTCATCAGGATGCTGCAATATTATAACACCATCAAAAATATTATAGATAAAATCACTTACAAAAACTAGAGAATTGATGTAAGTATAAAAGCAGGAACGTAATAAAAATATAAATATATATCACAAATAACCAAGGTAAACTAACATGTTAAACCTAAAAACATATCGTTACAGTTTGTTGAAGTATACATGACTGTTTGGTGGCAGATGTTCCTATAAGTCAAAATACAAAGCTAAAGATATAAAAATATTTAGTTTAATTCGGTGTTTTTATTCTACAATTATTTCTATGTATATTACCTAGTTTTAAAATATACGAATATATCGCACTTAAACCGTCAGTATCCGATTTATAATTTAAGGCATTACTGTTGTTTGTGGTAAGTGTCCTTTCAAGAAAAAGTCTCCCTTTGTAGTTAACTTCAGTATCCAAAATGTTAACCTTATTAAAGTCAGGTTGGTGATTACATTCTTTTTTTAATTACAGGCTAAAGCACACAAATCTTTCCCTATTTTGCAGTCACTTCTATGTTGAACAATTCTGGATCGTAACCATTGAGAAGACTGTCCAATATAGATCTTATCGCAGTTATTACAAGAAATGGAATAATTGATATTGGAATTGTTAAGCATAGGAATCCTGTCTTTGATAAAAGAAAATAAATGGTCGATTGTGAAAGGATTATATCTAGCACCTATGACAGAGTTATTCTGTAGGACATTTATTAATTTAAAAGTTAAGTTTTTTACCAAAGAAAGTTTTTTGTAAGTAACATCAGTAGAGGGTGTCATATTCGTGGTAAGCTTTTTGTTGTGCATTGTGCTGAAAATAAGCTTTTTTGTTAAACTTTTAGGAAAACCATTATTAATTGCAATATCTGTTAACAAATGTAAATGAGTTTCTTTGCTTCGTTTAATCCGAGCTAGCAAGATAATATGGACATCTTTAAGCGATAATTCACATTAGATTATTTTTTTCATATAAAGCACCAGCATATAGCTACATTTTACTGCACCTTTTATAGACGTCCCTACGTGTAGGCTCGATTAAACCGTTTGAAAATTAAAGCTTCTTGTCTCGTAGACTTTATGAAGATTTTCTCTGAGCAGTATATCTGATTGGTTTCCAGTACGATTAACAGAATGAAAGAAATTCGGGAGGGATTGATAGCTGAAAGGGGAGAAATTGGTTCATATGCCTCTAGTTGGAAGACCCGAAAAAGGAGACTTTGTAGGTGAAAAAATAACAGACTGGGAGAAACTCAGGAATCAGAAATGCCGGCTATTTATAGATTTTAAACAAAAATATGTCGGGAATGAGTGAAAAAGGCATAAAGAAGCAAAAAGCATGAAAACAGAGTAAAAAAAGTTACTGAATAAAATGAAAAAAGTATCAAGGAACGGAGTGAGAAGTTTGATAAAAAACTCTGAAGCTAAAATCAGAAAGTAAGAAGAATGAAAGAAAATTTAAAGAGACGATGGACAAAATAACTTCAGGCTTAAAAGGGCCTAATAAGACTGTAGAATATATGAATTTTGAAATTAGAGGGAAACTGGTACATATTGTAGAGGATATAAATGATACGAAAGAGGAAATTGTTGAGATAAAAGCGAATCAGGAAGCAGGTGAGAAAGATACTAATGAAAAAATTAAGAATTTAGATCAAAAGGTAAACAAAATCGAGGAAGGTTGCCAAGCTAAATTTAAGACATTTAAAAATTATTTAGGAAATTTTAAAGCAGAATTACGCAATAAGGGAGAAAATCTGATAGATAGGATAAAAAATAATAATGTTGGGTAATCCATGAGGTGGAGTCCAATCATTATCCCGTTGGAACAATATTCAAAATTTTATGGGGATAGCAAACTGAACCCCAAAATATTCTTAATTAATCCCAAAACTTTAATACAGGGTAGTTGGGATAAATATACTAAATTGAATATAGTAAGATCTATGTTAAACGGAAGTGCGGAAATCTGGTTTGGAATTATTGAAAGTAAGTTAAACTCCTGTAAAGATTTTGAGGTTAAATTGTTAAAACATTTCTGTGTAAAATGGATTGATTTTGGAAGAAATTTCAGCGAGTTGCGTCAACTTATATGAGTCACCTAAACCAGAAGCTTATAGATTTTTTCAGAGTTTATGTAGTAAAAACCGTGATACTATAAGAGGAATAAATAAACCAGCACGAGGATTAATGATCGATTGTCAGTATGTCGGTCAACAACGAGTAGTAATTAACTCTAACTTACGTTAAAGTTCACGTTATATGTTTGAACTATTTGTCAAGAACGATGCGTTTTAAAGTTGTGGACTATTTATTACTAAAGTATGAACAACTCAGGTTGAAAGTAAAATTGGTTTATTAGAGTTAATAAAGTAAATTCCTGTATGATATTGAAAATTTAAATATAAATAAAACACGACTTGGATTTTCAAAAGCATTTATTAATGAATTATTTCTAAGAGTGGAACGAAATGGAAAAAGAAATTCAATCAATGATTTGGTTTGACAAATTTATGGATTACGCACAATTAATGGTGAAAACGCAAGTATAGCATTATTTAAACCTTTAGAACGACATATAAATAGTTTACAAAATCATGCATAAAATCTCCATTTAGAAACCATTGTGCACCCTTGGCTTAACTATTTGAGTTAATTTCTAAACAGCTTTTTATTTTGAAGAATTTCCACATTTATTACATTTAAAGCTCGTATATTTATATGCAGGTTACGTGTGACTTTATCATCAACGTTATATTTTAATTATTAATTACGATATGCATATTGCGTACTCAAAATATCGCCTTCGCAAAGCAACAAGCTCGTGACTTAATCAAAGTAACATTCTCGCGGTTGAATTCATAAATGGATTTCTTTAATCAAAGTTCCGGTTGATATACAATTTATCTTGATTACGTCACGGCTTCTAGATCGTTTTAGTTACGTATGAAAGCTAATACACCTGAAAATGTCAAATATGATTGACAAAAATGCTAAACGTAATTGAAAGTAAGGTTTGTGTATAGTTGTGTTTAGATTTGTAAATTATCAAATTATCGTCATTGGTCTAGTTGGCGTAATTGATAAACGCATAGTTCTGAAAAGACTAAGATACAGGTTCAAGTCCTGTCTAAGACCTTATGTTTTCCCTTTTTCTCGATTTGAAATGGTCATTTGGGTTTTGTATAAAAGTCTAAGTTATTATTTCATTTTATTAATTGCAATATATATATATATATATATATATATATATATATATTTGTTATTTTTGTTATATATTTCTGGACGTTGTAATGTATAAATTAAGACCAAATAATCTTTTTTGGGTTTTATTTTGTCCAAATTTGAAGTTTACAATAATGTCATTTGTAAATAACTGACGTTTCGGGAAATATGTTTCCTTAGACTTAGTTCTAAAATTAGAGTAAAAAGTTTACATATTTGGAGATGATTCAAATTTACTTACATTGACTTGACCGAAAACTAATTAAAAATACTTATTTGTATGATATGCATTCATCTGTGTAGTACAATTTGAATAAACACATTTAAGAATTATACAATTTTCAAAAGCTTACTATAAATAAAAACGTTAACAATATAAAAACAGCAATCATTAAAATTAATTTTTGAAAACAGTATGCCTAGTAAGTTAATTTATGTATGTACATGTGGATTATCTTCGATTTATGTGTTGTTATCTGATCTAAATATTGATAGTAAAAGTCTATGTAGTAAAATGTGTAGTGGTATAAATCTATTACAGTTAGATTAAGACGTGCTGTTTATTTGTTTAATTGAAAGGATATAGAAAAGCATAATTTTTATCAAGGTTTTCTATATCGTTTCTATAGTTTCTTTCTATAGGTTTCTTCTGTCTCTAATATTATGGTATTTTCATAGTCTGCCTTGTGGTTATGTTCATTTAAATGCATGGCAAGAGCGCAATATTTTTTATTTAATTTATGATCACTTCTGTGTTGAGTAATTCTGTTTCTGAGCCACTGCTTGGACTGCCCTATGTAACTTTTGCCACAACTGTATGGAATGCTGTATACTATGTTGTTCTGTAGTGGTTTTGGGGTTTTGTCCTTGGTCATGGTGAAGATACTATGAATGCCATTTATGTATTTGGTAGATATATTTAATTGTGGAGTTAACATTATTTTGATTAGAGACGGTGTTAGATGTGGTATAAATGGGAGTGTTTTATATATGTTTGGTTGATCTCGCTTAGTTTGCGATGGTCCGTGTTTTGTTTGGAAAATTTAATTTATTGGTTAGAGATTTAGGATATCCATTGTTGAGTAGAATTTGTTGAATATCTTTAAGATTCGTTTCTAAGTTAATACCGTATTAATTTTATGTTTGAAAGAATGATTGGAGTTAAAGTTGAAATAACGGCCTGAGTTTGTAGTTTTTTTATAGAAATCAAATATGAGTCTGTTGTTTGAATCTCTAATGACCGTTGTATCTAAGAAATTTAGTCTTTTGCTGATTTCAATTTCTGTGGTAAACTGAAGTTTGGGGTGAAAATTATTAAATGCTGTACATGTTTCTTCAACTTTATTTTTGGGGACAGAACAAATGATGTCATCAACATATTTTACAATAAATTCCAGTTTGAATGATAACTGAGATTTTGCCGTCTCAATCAACTTATCCATTATCATTTGGTCTTAATTTATATATATATATATATATATATATATATATATATCAATGTGTGTGTGTGTGTGTGTGTGTGTGTGTATGTGTGTGTATGTGTGTGTTGTGGTGTGTGTGTGTGTGTGTGTGTGTGTGTGTGTGTGTGCTAGTGTTAGCATTCTTGGCTTGCTTCAGATAACGTAAAGCGCTACATATCTATTAGACGCTGTCAATTAAAAAATGTTATGAACCTGCCCTTATTAATAACAAATCACAAATCAAGTTGTAGGCTGTTATCTCATTCCATATTTCTGTCAAAATTCATTTGACCCTCCATCTGATTTTCCAATGGTTTGAGCTTGAAGGTACTACATAGGCTAGGGAGCGAGTTTTTCTTTATGCTGCAGATTTTGAATTTTGCCGAACCCTTGCTGTTTCAAGCAAGGTAGGGATCTTTAACGTGCGTGACAGCACTCACACACGGGACCTCCATTTTACCTTTCAGCCGAACGAGGGCATATTTTTGTGAAAATTTTCGCCTAACATTTTTCAAGGGTTTCGTGTCGTAAATCGAACTAGGGACCTTGAAATTGGTAGTCATACGCGAGCTTATTTGACCTTAGGAGCCGCTTAGTTGAATTGACCCTAGATGAAGGAAACTACAAAGAGCTATAAGGTAACAAAAAGTTTGAAAATTAATGTGAGCTTTAGGTTGAGAAACCTATTATGCTGCAAAGGGCCATGAAACACTCATTCCATAGTTAAACAACGCACTGATAAAGGCAGGAAAGTGTAAATTTCTAGCTTTAGGAGTTGAGCCAATTATTTTTAAAACAGTGGATAGATCGTTGTGATTGTTAAGTCGGTTCTGAAATAACAGCTTCGGACGGTTCATAAAAATTATGCATGTAATAGAATTAAAATCTAAGAATATATTTTAAACATCAGAAGGGTGTGTAACTGAGTGAATAACTGCACACGAATTTGCATATCGTAGGTTATTTTTACTTCCGCCCCTATGTTATCCATCATAAAACCCTTTGGTGACGGTCATTACATAGAACATTATGATACCGCGGACTGAGAGACGCCGCTGCTGATTCATGTGCTCAACACTAAATCATGAGTTATAACTCTACCCAATAAACTCTTCTGCAGACTCTTGGTTGCATTTGCATTTCTACTGCATAATTCTACCAGCAGCGTTTCACTACTCACTGAAACCTCTTATAAGATAATGTAAAGGAAAATCGTAAACTCTATAGAAGTTATGCAAGAGCAGATTATACATCACGCATAAACCTTACTCCACGCTGAAATTTAAATAGCAGTTGCGATAAAATATTTTATTGTGCGTTCCCTAGAATCACCTTTTGTAATAATAAAAGGGAAACTGATGGGAATCCGCACCCCACGATAAATAATTTTTATCTTTGATGACGCTGATGCAAATATTAGCACAAAAGCCTACGCGCTTCGTGGATTATCACAGGGCGTCGTCTAAAGAAGCGCCATCTCCGCAATCTATAAACAATTTTATTTGTTTGAGCATAAAAAATACCATAAAACGGAAAATACGGTTGCAGTTTCAATAAAAATATGATTAAAGATTATCCCATTGATCGCGATGTACGTATGATACGTTTTTGCGGAGTATTTTATGCAAGACGTAAATATTGCCATGGGTGCATACTAGTTTAAACACCTTGATTAAAATAGTGTTGATAGTAGCAAGAGTGTTTATAATTTGCTGCAGTTGATCTTCTGCTAACCTTTGCAGATTGCAGATAAGTTTGCTGACTGGTTTGACGCCTACTGTATACAACTCTTGTATACAATTGTTCCTATAGTTAGTGCCACCCGTATTTTTATTATATTATACCGCCCTCCTTGGTCATGCACATAAATATTGGACATAATCAAGCGGTTTTTGATTCAGCAATAATGAACAATGACAAATTTTATTGTCGATGATTACATACAAGTCACACGTATTAGTACACAAATTTATATATAAAACAAGAAGATAATATAAAACACGAAATGTTACGTCTAAGGACTAAATCGTAACAGGTGTATTTAAATATTTTAAAATGAAGGAATTCTCTTATACTTAAATTTTCTTAAATAAACTAAACTCTCTCTTATCTGTTTAAGTTAATCTTGTAATTGAACTCGAGAAGTTAACACGGAAGGCGTCGCTCGTGAGATACTTGGTCTTATTAAATAGCTTTACCGCTGCATACGCACAAGTACATGAATGGTACCCACTTCTTCAATTGGAATTTGAAACTATAGTCCATTCCTGCTAAGAATAAAACGATGAAAGGTATAGGGAAAATTTAGCCTTCGATTTGATTGGTTAAAACATGATGCTGATTTACACAGCTTAATTTTAAAAATTTGTATTTAAAACATTTGCAATGAAAACGGGTTATGGAAATTAATTTAGGATAGTCACGATTTATAATCACTCAAATATGGAATTAATAATTATTCTGTATGTATATATATATATAGAAATTATAATTAATTTGCTGTGTAAATCCACCTTGCGTACAAGGTCATCTACTTTATTCTTATTTGGAATGGACTATAAGTAGTTTTGTGTGTTTGTCTTGTATGTATTTAATCTTTGTCAACCTGCTACAAGCCGCTGCAATCAAATTTATTTATTTCACGCAAGACGTCTATCCGCTTGGTGTCGTACTGCTAAGTCTGTAGAACGATCGTAGGCGATATTTGTAGTTTGCAGGCTTCGTCTAAGGAATTACGAACTGTATCACCACGCTCAAGGCGTTTCTGAAGCTTAGTACCCGGTCCACAAAAGCGATAGCCTGGTAAATGTAATTTTACCGGTAAGCGATTGATAGCTATTGAATAACCCGTAACCACGATAGAATTTCATTAATCTTAGTCGAAAGGTTGAAAGGATATTGGTCATGCGTGCAGAATTGTTCGCTTAAATGCTTACCATATTGCGATTACGTTTAGTATATAGATAGAATGCGTCTGGTAAAGCAACAACTGACGTTGCCAATGACCGACCACAATTGCAGCAACAACACTAACGTGCAAAAGCATGGACTACCGTTACCGTCAACAATACGGTGTATCATTACAGATCCATCCAATTGTGGTAAAACTAATGTAGTCATCGGTCTATCGAAACATCCGAATAGTGTACGCTTTGAAAACTTTTATCTCTACTTAAAATCCTTGTATCAACCAAAGTATCAGTACCTAGACAGGTTATTACAACCAATAAAAGGAATAGGATATTTTGCGTTTAACAAATGGGATGCAATTGTTACCCCAGCGGATGCAAAACCTAATTCGATATTTATTTTCGATAACGTGTCGTGCGATAAACAAAATGTAATGCGAGAATATTTTTCTTTGGGTGGAGATAAGGCCATCGATTGTTTTTACCTATGTCAGACCTATTCCAAAATACCTAAACAATTGATTAGAGACAATGCTAATGTCTTAGTGCTATTCAAACAAGACGAACTCAATTTAAAACACGTAAACGCCGACCATGTAAACACGGATCTGTCGTTTGACCGGTATGAAGGATTGTGTGACGCATGCTGGCGAGATCGGTTTGGGTTTCTGGTGATCAATAAAAATGGTGATTTGCAGAGCGGCCGCTACCAAAATGATTTTGACATCTATATATACTTATAAAGCACATAAGTAGCATATCACTTTCTACCCATGTGTAAACGATGGCAGACGACGTGGAAACCAAACGAGAACTCATAAAAGTACGAAAGGTAGTCAAGAGGAAATTACAAACGTTAGAAGCACGTGTGGTCGAACAGGAGCTTGCATTAAGTATAGCCTATGCACCTATTACAAAAGGTTTACAAACACTGCAGAGCCCAAAATAGAAAGCTAGCACTTGTAACCATCCCATCATGCCGTACAATCTACTCCTAAAGCCGCCCCAACTTTCTCGATCGGGTGCGCAGTTCAAACACTAATCGCCGCACCAACAATAGAGGAGGCATGGAAACACAATCCTCATAATATGGATAATCTGTTTCCGACATTACTAGTAATTATAACAATGACACGAAGAACTTGCGTAGAGATAAAGTACGTTTTAATCCAGACACAGAAAAATTAATGATTGGTAATTCATACATTATATTTGGGATTGATGAAAAGATGTACGCAGAACGATTTTGCTACAACGGTAGCAAAAGGCTGTACGAGCAACTGTTTCTTCTCAATCCTTTAGGTAAATTCTCACTTAAAAAAACTAACGAATATGCAGACATTAAAAATATAAGTAATGCAATGTATAGCTTACGACAACACACAATAAATTCGAGTGGTCGTGGTCTACTCATGGATAATTATGAAAAGCCATTGGAGTATGTGTACTTTTAGGATCCTAACATACTGTGTGAACGGCTCAAACTTTTGGTCGCCTCGCAAGGTGCAGGTAACACCGGTCATACCAACGAAATTACATCGATTGTGGATGAATTACGCAAATTGCGTATAATGGCGTAGATCGTGCGTCTTGTTATTCATTATTACGATGGTTATCGACATGTTTTTGCATGCGCCTGATTGTGTTTCATATATTTCTTATGATGATGATTACTAAGATTTGACAACATGAGATTAGCGCATGTCGCTACCACCTAATTTACATATATATCTATATGTTATTTTAAATTCAGACTATAATTCGTAAAATCCCGAGGTTGTTAACTATGATGCATTTCTCTGAATGTAGTTGTTAAAGGAAATGAACGTTTATGCAAAGAAATAAGTAATATTTATCTTAGTTGGCGAATGTTAAAACTTTTAAATTCGTAAGTTTATACATATTTTTTTAGAAAAAGTATTTGCATCTATGAACAAACTTGCCTATACGTTTGTCACTGATATTTAATAATTTCACTAATCATGTTCACAATAAAACTTAACTTCATTTTATTATCGTTACACAAATATGCAATATACAGAAGGGGCGGCATCTCATCCGCCAACCTCCGCAGTAACATCATCATCAAACAAGGATTTATTGAATTTATTAAATACTTATTTCTCAAACGATTATAACATTTTAAATTATTTAATTCTGATAAACATTAAAATATAAAAACAGTACATATTTCTAATTCTTATTTAATGATTGTGATTGGTGCTAATGAAAGTTATTATTCAGTTCTATTTTTGAGGGTGATCCAAAAACCTAGTGCTACATCTACAAATTATAAAAATTATACATGATGATTACATCAATTATTTATGTAAATTCTTCACATTAATACACAGCATACAACCTTGGTTTTTCCACATGAACAAATAACGAAACGACATACCACAATACTCTAGTTGTTTTACATGATTTATATATATCTATATTTTGGAAGTTGATAAAAAATGTAATTTTTTGTAAACAAAATATTGAAGTGTGTGTGTGTGTGTGTGTTCTTTTAACTTTTAAACATTACATGTTTTGTATTTAATACCAAAATGATTATTGTGACCCAGGCTCTCGTAGTGAAGCCCTAGCGGTGCGCCTTTTCACAAGCTAAAAACTGCAGTTATTTAAAAGGAAAATATTAGACGCTACGACATATTTAGTATGTTCTCTTTAACTTCAAAAATACCCTAACCTTCATTCTCAACTATACAGTTAACAAATGGGGGCACAACCCCATTCAACACCCGCAAAAGTAGCGCTACGCTCCTCATCACCCCACGCCGACGATGACAAATCCTCTCGAATTTACACAAACAAAAACAGAATTTCTCTATTTCAAAAAGTTAACGTAACAGATTACCTATATCAGCGTATTTTTGAAGAAACTCTCGCATGAGAACATTTTTTTTGGAATTACAATTAATTGGAATCAATTCAGTTGCTCGGGGCTAACTAATATTGAAATTTTTTATATTCTTTCCTTTCATTATATTTCTATAAGTTGTCCGTTTGCAATATAATCGATTTGAACATATTTAATGTGGGTTTATTTGAAATGTTTGTTTTTTCAAAATGCATTTTGGTCGTTCCGAATGGACCTACACCATAAAGAAGTTCTAGATTACTAAAACTGATGGAATGGCTTGTGCGTTCCAGTGATCTAAAGAGCTAAACTATAGGTTCAACTAAATTAGTAGGGTTTTTAGTGAGGAACCGGACTAAGACAGGTCCCCGAAAGAGGGCAGCAGCTCTTTCCGTACTTAGATTGACAGAGATTATAGGGGTCGGTATGGCATTCTAAGACACACTATTGCGATATGGAAGACAACGGAAATCCACCGCACTACCTCCCAAGTACACACCGTTCTTAATTTGTAATTAAAATGATTGTATCCTCTGGGGTAAAAGATTCAGGAGTTAAAATAGTCCCCATTTGGATCTCAGGTGGGGGGGACTACTTCGGAAGATGCGATCGGAGAGCTTAAAAAAGGAGTCGGGTACATTTTGCGAGTCGGACCGTGAAATGTCAGAAGTATGAAGCAAGTGGGTCAGCTAGAGAACTTGAAAATTGAAATGGATAGGTTAGCATTAGTCATAGTACGGATTAGCGAATTTCGGGGGCCAGAGGCAAAGGATTTTTGAAGTGAAGACTATAGGGTAATTGATACAGGATTAGAGGAAAGAAGTTTGGGTGTGGGCATAGTTAATCGAAAAAAGATAGAACACTGTAGGAAACTACTTACAAGAGAACCAAAAAATACTCATGGTTAGATTAGAATCTAAACCGGTAAACACAGTAATAGTACAAGTATACATGCCCACCTCTAGCTACAGTGAGGAAGAGGTAGAAGTGATCTACAAAGATATCGAAGACATACTAAGATACGTAATAGACATGAAAATTTAATAATTACGTTTCCTCCCGCGCCTCATCTTTGCTATACGGTTTTATATCCCTAAAATTCATTCTAATTAGTTCGTATGCTTCGTCTGTCTTTCCTATTTCCATCTTGGTTTGTACCTCATTGCACTTTTCACCAAACCATTGTTCTTTAGCTTTCCTGCATTTGCGAATAATTTACCATTTTATAGCTTTGTATCTCTGTTTACCTGTTTTGTCTGATCTATATTTGTATTTTCGTGTTTCTTCTATTAAATTCAGAATATCCTTTCTTATCCATTGTTTCTTATTTTCTTTTTGTGTGTACCCCAGAATATCTCTGCCCAACATGTCTAAGCTGGATTTAATGTTATCCCATTTTGTTTTTACGTATACTTACGAAGTTGTGGTCAATGTCTCTATTTGCTTCTGGGTAGCTTCTACAGTCTTTTACTTGTTTCCTAAACCGTTGTCTAACACGAATGTAATCTGTTTGATATCTTCCTATATTTCCTAGCAGCTTCCAAGTGTATGTTGAAATAATGTGTTTGTGATATTTAAATTGATTTTGTCGCAAAATTCTACCAACCTATTTTCCCTGTCGTTTCTCTTCCCTAAACCAAATAAATCTGCTACCGCTCCTTATCTACCTACACCTACGACTGCATTAAAACCCCTCGTAATTATTAAATTTTCATGTCTATTACGTATCTTAGTATGTCTTCGATATCTTTGTAGATCACTTCTACCTCTTCCTCACTGTAGCTAGAGGTGGGCATGTATACTTGTACTATTACTGTGTTTACCGGTTTAGATTCTAATCTAACCATGAGTATTTTTTGGTTCTCTTGTAAGTAGTTTCCTACAGTGTTCTATCTTTTTTCGATTAACTATGCCCACACCCGAACTTCTTTCCTCTAATCCTGTATCAATTACCCTATAGTCTTCACTTCAAAAATCCTTTGCCTCTGGCCCCCGAAATTCGCTAATCCGTACTATGACTAATGCTAACCTATCCATTTCAATTTTCAAGTTCTCTAGCTGACCCACTTGCTTCATACTTCTGACATTTCACGGTCCGACTCGCAAAATGTACCCGACTCCTTTTTTAAGCTCTCCGATCGCATCCTCCGAAGTAGTCTCCCCCACCTGAGATCCAAATGGGGACTATTTTAACTCCTGAATCTTTTACCCCAGAGGATACAATCATTTTAATTACAAATTAAGAACGGTGTGTACTTGGGAGGTAGTGCGGTGGATTTCCGTTGTCTTCCATATCGCAATAGTGTGTCTTAGAATGCCATACCGACCCCTATAATCTCTGTCAATCTAAGTACGGAAAGAGCTGCTGCCCTCTTTCGGGGACCTGTCTTAGTCCGGTTCCTCACTAAAAACCCTACTAATTTAGTTGAACCTATAGTTTAGCTCTTTAGATCACTGGAACGCACAAGCCATTCCATCAGTTTTAGTAATCTAGAACTTCTTTATGGTGTAGGTCCATTCGGAACGACCAAAATGCATTTTGAAAAAACAAACATTTCAAATAAACCCACATTAAATATGTTCAAATCGATTATATTGCAAACGGACAACTTATAGAAATATAATGAAAGGAAAGAATATAAAAAATTTCAATATTAGTTAGCCCCGAGCAACTGAATTGATTCCAATTAATTGTAATTCCAAAAAAAATGTTCTCATACGAGAGTTTCTTCAAAAATACGCTGATATAGGTAATCTATTACGTTAACTTTTTGAAATAGAGAAATTCTGTTTTTGTTTGTGTAAATTCGAGAGGATTTGTCATCGTCGGCGTGGGGTGATGGAGAGCGTAGCGCTACTTTTGCGGGTGCTGAATGGGGTTGTGCCCCCATTTGTTAACTGTATAGTTGAGAATGAAGGTTAGGGTATTTTTGAAGTTAAAGAGAACATACTAAATATGTCGTAGCGTCTAATATTTTCCTTTTAAATAACTGCAGTTTTTAGCTTGTGAAAAGGCGCACCGCTAGGGCTTCACTACGAGAGCCTGGGTCACAATAATCATTTTGGTATTAAATACAAAACATGTAATGTTTAAAAGTTAAAAGAACACACACACACACACACACACTTCAATATTTTGTTTACAAAAAATTACATTTTTTATCAACTTCCAAAATATAGATATATATAAATCATGTAAAACAACTAGAGTATTGTGGTATGTCGTTTCGTTATTTGTTCATGTGGAAAAACCAAGGTTGTATGCTGTGTATTAATGTGAAGAATTTACATAAATAATTGATGTAATCATCATGTATAATTTTTATAATTTGTAGATGTAGCACTAGGTTTTTGGATCACCCTCAAAAATAGAACTGAATAATAACTTTCATTAGCACCAATCACAATCATTAAATAAGAATTAGAAATATGTACTGTTTTTATATTTTAATGTTTATCAGAATTAAATAATTTAAAATGTTATAATCGTTTGAGAAATAAGTATTTAATAAATTCAATAAATCCTTGTTTGATGATGATGTTACTGCGGAGGTTGGCGGATGAGATGCCGCCCCTTCTGTATATTGCATATTTGTGTAACGATAATAAAATGAAGTTAAGTTTTATTGTGAACATGATTAGTGAAATTATTAAATATCAGTGACAAACGTATAGGCAAGTTTGTTCATAGATGCAAATACTTTTTCTAAAAAAATATGTATAAACTTACGAATTTAAAAGTTTTAACATTCGCCAACTAAGATAAATATTACTTATTTCTTTGCATAAACGTTCATTTCCTTTAACAACTACATTCAGAGAAATGCATCATAGTTAACAACCTCGGGATTTTACGAATTATAGTCTGAATTTAAAATAACATATAGATATATATGTAAATTAGGTGGTAGCGACATGCGCTAATCTCATGTTGTCAAATCTTAGTAATCATCATCATAAGAAATATATGAAACACAATCAGGCGCATGCAAAAACATGTCGATAACCATCGTAATAATGAATAACAAGACGCACGATCTACGCCATTATACGCAATTTGCGTAATTCATCCACAATCGATGTAATTTCGTTGGTATGACCGGTGTTACCTGCACCTTGCGAGGCGACCAAAAGTTTGAGCCGTTCACACAGTATGTTAGGATCCTAAAAGTACACATACTCCAATGGCTTTTCATAATTATCCATGAGTAGACCACGACCACTCGAATTTATTGTGTGTTGTCGTAAGCTATACATTGCATTACTTATATTTTAATGTCTGCATATTCGTTAGTTTTTTTAAGTGAGAATTTACCTAAAGGATTGAGAAGAAACAGTTGCTCGTACAGCCTTTTGCTACCGTTGTAGCAAAATCGTTCTGCGTACATCTTTTCATCAATCCCAAATATAATGTATGAATTACCAATCATTAATTTTTCTGTGTCTGGATTAAAACGTACTTTATCTCTACGCAAGTTCTTCGTGTCATTGTTATAATTACTAGTAATGTCGGAAACAGATTATCCATATTATGAGGATTGTGTTTCCATGCCTCCTCTATTGTTGGTGCGGCGATTAGTGTTTGAACTGCGCACCCGATCGAGAAAGTTGGGGCGGCTTTTAGGAGTAGATTGTACGGCATGATGGGATGGTTACAAGTGCTAGCTTTCTATTTTGGGCTCTGCAGTGTTTGTAAACCTTTTGTAATAGGTGCATAGGCTATACTTAATGCAAGCTCCTGTTCGACCACACGTGCTTCTAACGTTTGTAATTTCCTCTTGACTACCTTTCGTACTTTTATGAGTTCTCGTTTGGTTTCCACGTCGTCTGCCATCGTTTACACATGGGTAGAAAGTGATATGCTACTTATGTGCTTTATAAGTATATATAGATGTCAAAATCATTTTGGTAGCGGCCGCTCTGCAAATCACCATTTTTATTGATCACCAGAAACCCAAACCGATCTCGCCAGCATGCGTCACACAATCCTTCATACCGGTCAAACGACAGATCCGTGTTTACATGGTCGGCGTTTACGTGTTTTAAATTGAGTTCGTCTTGTTTGAATAGCACTAAGACATTAGCATTGTCTCTAATCAATTGTTTAGGTATTTTGGAATAGGTCTGACATAGGTAAAAACAATCGATGGCCTTATCTCCACCCAAAGAAAAATATTCTCGCATTACATTTTGTTTATCGCACGACACGTTATCGAAAATAAATATCGAATTAGGTTTTGCATCCGCTGGGGTAACAATTGCATCCCATTTGTTAAATGCAAAATATCCTATTCCTTTTATTGGTTGTAATAACCTGTCTAGGTACTGATACTTTGGTTGATACAAGGATTTTAAGTAGAGATAAAAGTTTTCAAAGCGTACACTATTCGGATGTTTCGATAGACCAATGACTACATTAGTTTTACCACAATTGGATGGATCTGTAATGATACACCGTATTGTTGACGGTAACGGTAGTCCATGCTTTTGCACGTTAGTGTTGTTGCTGCAATTGTGGTCGGTCATTGGCAACGTCAGTTGTTGCTTTACCAGACGCATTCTATCTATATACTAAACGTAATCGCAATATGGTAAGCATTTAAGCGAACAATTCTGCACGCATGACCAATATCCTTTCAACCTTTCGACTAAGATTAATGAAATTCTATCGTGGTTACGGGTTATTCAATAGCTATCAATCGCTTACCGGTAAAATTACATTTACCAGGCTATCGCTTTTGTGGACCGGGTACTAAGCTTCAGAAACGCCTTGAGCGTGGTGATACAGTTCGTAATTCCTTAGACGAAGCCTGCAAACTACAAATATCGCCTACGATCGTTCTACAGACTTAGCAGTACGACACCAAGCGGATAGACGTCTTGCGTGAAATAAATAAATTTGATTGCAGCGGCTTGTAGCAGGTTGACAAAGATTAAATACATACAAGACAAACACACAAAACTACTTATAGTCCATTCCAAATAAGAATAAAGTAGATGACCATGTACGCAAGGTGGATTTACACAGCAAATTAATTATAATTTCTATATATATATACATACAGAATAATTATTAATTCCATATTTGAGTGATTATAAATCGTGACTATCCTAAATTAATTTCCATAACCCGTTTTCATTGCAAATTTGACAATGGTGCATTATATATGTTTTAAATACAAATTTTTAAAATTAAGCTGTGTAAATCAGCATCATGTTTTAACCAATCAAATCGAAGGCTAAATTTTCCCTATACCTTTCATCGTTTTATTCTTAGCAGGAATGGACTATAGTTTCAAATTCCAATTGAAGAAGTGGGTACCATTCATGTACTTGTGCGTATGCAGCGGTAAAGCTATTTAATAAGACCAAGTATCTCACGAGCGACGCCTTCCGTGTTAACTTCTCGAGTTCAATTACAAGATTAACTTAAACAGATAAGAGAGAGTTTAGTTTATTTAAGAAAATTTAAGTATAAGAGAATTCCTTCATTTTAAAATATTTAAATACACCTGTTACGATTTAGTCCTTAGACGTAACATTTCGTGTTTTATATTATCTTCTTGTTTTATATATAAATTTGTGTACTAATACGTGTGACTTGTATGTAATCATCGACAATAAAATTTGTCATTGTTCATTATTGCTGAATCAAAAACCGCTTGATTATGTCCAATATTTATGTGCATGACCAAGGAGGGCGGTATAATATAATAAAAATACGGGTGGCACTAACTATAGGAACAATTGTATACAAGAGTTGTATACAGTAGGCGTCAAACCAGTCAGCAAACTTATCTGCAATCTGCAAAGGTTAGCAGAAGATCAACTGCAGCAAATTATAAACACTCTTGCTACTATCAACACTATTTTAATCAAGGTGTTTAAACTAGTATGCACCCATGGCAATATTTACGTCTTGCATAAAATACTGCGCAAAAACGTATCATACGTACATCGCGATCAATGGGATAATCTTTAATCATATTTTTATTGAAACTGCAACCGTATTTTCCGTTTTATGGTATTTTTTATGCTCAAACAAATAAAATTGTTTATAGATTGCGGAGATGGCGCTTCTTTAGACGACGCCCTGTGATAATCCACGAAGCGCGTAGGCTTTTGTGCTAATATTTGCATCAGCGTCATCAAAGATAAAAATTATTTATCGTGGGGTGCGGATTCCCATCAGTTTCCCTTTTATTATTACAAAAGGTGATTCTAGGGAACGCACAATAAAATATTTTATCGCAACTGCTATTTAAATTTCAGCGTGGAGTAAGGTTTATGCGTGATGTATAATCTGCTCTTGCATAACTTCTATAGAGTTTACGATTTTCCTTTACATTATCTTATAAGAGGTTTCAGTTTCTAGGGTATGCGTGGCCTAAAACACGAAATATATATGATGGAGAGCTCACAAGTTATTACGTTCATTTTCGTAAATCATTAATTAGTTATATACAATAATTTTTATCTTAAACTCCTTTGGCGTTCAACACAAAAATTAATTCCGTTAATTAAAAATAACCCTTTCGTTTATTAAAATTTGTATGGTAATTAATAATAAATATCCTATCTATGTCAGTTGGTAAATCTTTGTGCTTCATTAGAAAAATAAATATCCTTTCTAAGATTTTCGTCCCCTGGAATTTACGTCTTAATTAGATAGGCGACTTTCCAAGTCTTTTAATAATTAAATGCTGGTGTGTTTTCCTTTGTTAAAGAATTCGACGAATTTATTTTAATAAAATTAAGGTTTTCTTGGTTTATTTCCTTACTTTGGTGCTTTAACAAATGTAACAATTCATTTGCTGTTCGAATAGCCACAAGAAAACACGTTCTATTTGGCTACGTTCGTTATCTTTATGTGACTTTCCGGCACGCATTATTTAGCGTTGTAAGTATATAGAGTTTGTATAAAACAATACTTTTCGGCTTCGATAAATTAATTTATTGTTCGTAATTATTCTAGCTTCCTGCGGGGACACGTTAATCCCTTGAGGTGTCGCTTGTTCTGGGAATGCGAAGTCAAATGCGCTCTGCCTTGACGTAAGCCTGCCTGTTCGCTGACGGAGACCAGCGACTGGTTCCACCTCGATGCCAGTAACTCGAGGGTAAGTTCCTTTTTGTTGTTTTCTCTGTATGCGCTTCTGACTTTGAAACCAGAACGCCTGGGGTTTTACCATTCTAAAATATGGCATTTCCAAATTGAATTCTTAGGTACGAAATTTCTTGATCTATTTTGGTATTTACTACTTTTTTTGACTAATGCTTTACTATTTGGTTATAAATCACGAAAAATATACTACTTATTAATGAAAAATTGTTTAAAGACTTGTTGGCACATTTGAAAATGTTGTTGCTATTGTTTGTAAAAATAGGTTAAGTGTATATTTACGATTTTCTAAAGCTGTGGTTTTTAGGGTTGCGTTTGGTTCTTTCTTTTTGTTCTAATTACTGTTAGGGGGTAGCTGCCTAAAAACTACAGTTCGCCATTTTTCTTGAATAATTTCTTTTTACTGTGTTGTGTAAATCTTTTTTTTGATTATAAGTTCTTTCTTTTCCGTTGTATGTTTTGTTCTGAGTGTGAATGAGTGAGTGTATATATTTTTTTCCTATTTATTTCAGGTTTCTTTTTTTTAATTTAGCTATAGGTATAAGACCCCGCCCACTCGCCGCCTGAGCCCGGACTTACTTCCTTTCTTTCTTATTCTTAATTCTTTTTTTTATGTTACGTCAATGTACGTAGCAAAGTAAAACTCTTATCCGGAGGTAAAATACTCCGTAATTCGGATCTCCGGGAGGGGGTACTTGAGGCTCGTCATCGTAGGATTTTAAAACAATGGTTCGATTTAGTGATAAGAACTTGGAATGTAAGGTCATTACTTAGAGTAGATAATTTAACGAATTTATTAGTCAAAATGAGGAAAGGAAAGCTGGGCATTTTAGGCATTAGTAAGGTGAGATGGCCAGATAGTAATGACTTTTGGAAAGATAATTATAAAATAATTACAACTTCTTCAACTAATGAACAGGCAGGGGTAGGAATAGTGTTAGGTAAAAGATTAGGACGTAAAGTTAAAGAGTTTTACAATTTAGTGATAGAATAACTATGGCTAGATTGAGTGCAAAACCCACAGACACTGTTTCAGGTTTACACGCCAACAACTCAGTACGAAAATGAGGAAGTAGAAAAGGTATACGAGGATATAAATAGTATAGTGAGAAAAGTAAAGGGAGATGAGAATTTAATAGTTATGGGCGATTTTAGTGCGTCAGTGGGAGAAGGTAGTGACGGAAAAATGGTAGGAAAATTTGGGTATGGTAGACGAAATGATAGAGGAGAAAGATTAGTTGAGTATTGCCAGGAACATAGATTAGTAACTGTAAACACCCTATTCGAACAACATTAGAGAAGATATACCTGGAAAGCGCCAGGTGATAAAGCTAGATACCAAATAGATTATATTATAGTTAAGCAAAGATTTAGAAACCACGTTAAAAACTATCATAGTTATCCAGGGGCTGACATAGATAGCGATTATAACTTAGTTAAAATGAAGTGTAAGCTAAAATTAAAAAATTGGGAAAGGTTAAAAGAGAGGAATGGGATCTAGGTAAACTTAATGATAATGAGGTAAAAGAGGAATATAAACGAGTATTAGATAATAAGATTAAAGAGATAGCTATAAGAGGGAACGTAGAAAATAAATTGAAAAGAATGAAAAGGGCTGTATATGATACATCAACACAGACTATAGGTAAGAAAAAAATAGAAGCGAAAAATCCCTGGTAACAAAGGAGATATTAGATTTAATAAGGAATAGAAGAAAGCTTAAACTTTTCAGAGAATTGGATAGTGAAAGTAAGCAAAAATATAATAGAGTTAGAAATAAAATAGTACAAGAGTGTAGAAAAGCTAGAAATAAATGGATGGAGGAGAATGGTAAGGGAATACAAGATGATTTGAGAGTAGGTAAGACATCAGGGCTTACAGTGCAGTTAAAAAGTTTTTCGACGAAGATAGGAAAAAATGTAATGGTATTAAAGATGAGAATAATGAGATTCCAATAAATAAAGTTGAGGTAGCAGATAGATGCAAAAGATTTTTAGAAGATTTATATAAGGGAGACGATATGGATGAGTTAAAGAACGACCAAGAAGAGGATGTAGAAATAGGGTTCTCAATATTAAGAGACGAATTTGATAGAGCTGTTAGGGATCTTAAACTAAATAAAGGGCCGGGGATAGACGATATACCCGTAGAATTAATAAAATATGCAAGTCAGAAAACTTTAGACAGATTATATGAACTAGTAAAAGTAATATATGGCACAAGTGAGGTTCCAATAGATTTCGAAAGAATATTATTCCAATCCCAAAAAATTCGGGAACTGATAGGTGTGAAAATTTTAGAACGGTTAGTTTAACTTCCCACACTTCCAAAATACTAACAATAATAATTAAAAATAGAGTAGAAGCTTTGACTGAGAATTATTTAGGCGAAGACCAATATGGTTTTGGTAAAGACAGAGGGACTAGAAAACCGATAATAATGATTTGGGTAATTATCGAAAAAAGGTTACAAAAAAATAAAAAGACTCATTTCGCGTTTGTAGATTTAGAAAAAGCATTTAATAGGGTTAATTGGATTGTTATGTTCAGGGTTTTGCGAAAAATAGGAATCTCTCATAGGGATAGAAAAATTATGTACAGTCTATATAAAAACTAAAGCGTAGTAATTAGATTTGATGAAATAGAAAAGGAAGCTAAGATTAGAAATGGTGTTAGACAGGGCTGTATACTATCTCCCTTGATTTTTAATGTTTATATTGTGGAAGCTTTAAACTTAGCTAGAGAGAGAAAAGAGATAGGTATTAGTGTACAGGGACAGAAAATAGACATGTTACGTTTTGAAGATGATATAGCCATTATAGCAGAGTCTAGAAAAGAGTTACGATAGTTTTGAATATTTTAGATGAGATACTACAGAGTAACTATAGTATGAGAATTAACTCAGTAAAGACAAAGATAATGACAAGTGAGTTACAACATAGTTCTAAACCAAAATTAAAAATAGGTAATACCGAGTTAGAGGAGGTAGATGAATTTTGCTATTTTGGTAGTATAATTACAAAAGACGGACGTAACAGAAGGGATATAGTAGCTAGAATAGCTCAAGCTAGAAAAATGTTTTTAAGAAGGAAAGACTTACTAATTGCTAATAGTATTAGTTTAGATAATAAAAAAAGCTTCCTAAAGTCGTACATATGGAGCGTTCTATTATACGGTAGTGAGACTTGGACAATTAAAGAGGTAGATAAGAAAAAGTTTTTGAAACTTGGTGTTATAGAAGAATGTTAAAGATTAGTTGGACAGATAGAGTAACAAATAAGGAAATTTATAGAAGGATAGGTGAGGAACCCTGTATGTGGAAACAATTAAAGGTCAGGAGAGATAGAATGATAGGGCACCAGTTAAGACATGAGGGACTATTTAGTAAGGTCTTAGATTATAGACTACCAAATAAAAATAAAGTAGGAAGACCTAGACAAAGCTATATTAATCAAATTATTAGAGATTTAGGTTGTGAAAGATATGTAGACCTTTTCAGACTAGCTCAGAATATAAATGAATTTAGAGCTGCGTCAAACCGAACTTAGGTAAATTCGAAATAAACAGAAAGAATAAATAAATAAAAATTAGTTAACTAAATGTTACCATGACATAACTCAAAATTAGTTAGTGGTCTGGCATGTTGGCAGCGATTCGTTGCTTAAGCCTTACCATAACATATAATTTAACACTTTTCCTTTTTTGGTGGGGATAACCAGGAAATATTTCATTTCCTTATAAATGGGAATCATGTAAACATGTTGGAGTTGCTAATATCTATGTAGTGCCAGTTAGATAAGAAAAAGATAGAAGAGTATAGGAAGACCTAGATCAAGCTATATTAGTCAAATTATTAGAAATTTAGGTTGTGAAGGGTATGTAGAACTTTTTAGATTAGTATAGAATAGAAAAGGAGTTAGAGCTGTGTTAAACCGACTTTAAGTAAGGTCGAAAACAAAATGATGAGTAATAATGCAAAGCAGGACAAGTCTTTTTAGCAAAATTTTATTATTGCTGTGATACCGCTGGCGGTTAATTCGAATACTTAAAAAATTAAATTAATTTACATTTAAATTTCAACTATATATTCTTTCGTTTTTTCCTAATTAAATTGTTCATTTGAAAACTTAAACAAATACATTTTCAAATGATTCATTTTGATTTTCTCACAAACCAATTAAGCTATTTTAATTTTCTTTTTTGTGTGTTATTAAGGTTAAAAAAGCCTTTCCAATGAAGTACTGCTTCATGTCATTTAAAATTTTAGAGGTTGCGTTTATAGCGTTAAGAGATGAATAGATTTATGCGTGAATTCTATTACAAAGGATGTCCTTTCGAATATAAAATTGGCTTGTCCGAGGATTTTTAAAATTTTGTTTAAACTAGTTAGAATCTTGATATTTTCGTTTTCATTGGGCCACCCAGTATAAACTTACACATTTTTTTAATATTTGGATTACACGCACTGGTGTTGTCGAGCTGGAACGCTCCGGAACGTCGTTCCGGTACTTCCTTTTTGGACAGGAACGCGTTCCGGAACTAAAGATGATTTCTGATAACGAGAATTGGCTGACGTATTGAAAAAAAAATTAAAAAGAATTGCTGATTTTTTTTTTCTAATTTTTGACGAATTTTTATGTGTATTATTATAAACAAGGGTTTGAACCGAACCCGAACCGGAACAAAAGCCGAAACGAACGGGCTTGTTTTTCCGAACCGTGAGCCGGAGTCCGGAAGGTTTTTTCTTCTGCTGAACCGGAACTCGAACCGAACCGAAACAAATACGTGAACCGGTTTTATAAAATTTTAAAAAAGTAAAGATTTCATACATAAATTTTGATGCAAGCGGCCCCACGGACCGTACGTTACTCATCCTTGGCATAGTTTATTGCCATACGCAAATGGGCCTGCGGCTAATGCTAAGAATTTTTATTGTACATTTGTTGTGAACTAGTATTTCCAGATGTTGGTTTCCAGTATTGGTAGATGTTTTAAACTTTATCAGTTTATTACAGTGATGCTAAGAAAAATGCCGACAAACGTACCGATTTTCATCTGAAATGTGCATTGCTGGGAAATTCCCATCTTTGTAGTTTGTGCATCCTCCACCCTTAGTGTAAGAATTTGAGTATTTAAAACCATTTTTTTAATCAGTGTCAAACCATCTTTGCGACAGCACATTTATAGAAAGTGGAAGTTTTAGTTAGTGAATAAGTGCCACACAAAACTATTGTATGCATTAAAACCTTTATTACATACAATGCAATAATAAGATTAATAAGTACTGCTGTTAGCAAAATATTCTATGCAAAGTGACGATTAAAAAGTGTTAGTGTCAATTTCGCATATTTCTAAGAACCTCTCGCTACAAGATTACGTGCGCGCTGCATATATGTATGTAGTAGTTTCATTTTTCGATAATCTTTAATCTAATAAACTTAAAGTGTAAGTATATTTCATTTTCATTATTAATAAAAAATGTCCGTTTTTTTCCCTATTAAATAATAGTATTTATTTTATTAGTAATTTCAACATGAGTGAAAAAAGAAAAAACAGTAGCATCACCAATTTTTTTAAAAAGAAACTATAAACTAGCAGCGAAGATGAGTCAATGACTCCAGGAAAATGCAACATTGAGCCAAGTATCCAACACCAACTTCAACGCTGATCAACTGGAATCTGTTGAACTTGCAGCCATAGCATCAACGTCGTCAAAAAGTACTTATAATGATAACGATTCTGACGAAGTCTCGTGGCCTAATATTTGGAGTGCGGAAATGTGGTTAGAAAAGAAAAGACAGTCTCCTTGGTTACTTTCCGAATCAGGAAAATTAGGTTGCTCTTTTTGTAACAAAATACAGCACTTAGGGGTATCTAAAACCCGTGGTGTAAATATTTCAAAGGAATGGAGTTCCACATCCGTTTTTTACTACGGTAAAGATAAAAAATCGCAGTTAACATCATTAAGAAAAAAAAATTTTGAACACGTGAAAACAACAGCGCACATTAATTCAGAAAAAATTTTAAACAGCGAACAGCATCAGCCAATAGAAAATATAATAGACAATTTAAATAAGGCGTCTATTAAGAGCACGTCTTTAGTATTTAGAACTGCTTATTATTTAGCCAAACACGACCGACCATATTCGGATTATTATAATTTATTGCAATTGCAAGAATTAAATGGAACAATTTTGGCACCTGGTTTACGGTCCAGATATACCTGCACAATTATAATTAATCACATATCCAAAAATATGGAATTAAGAATTTGTTCAGAAATTATTAAAACAAATGGAAAGATTTCGATTCCCATTGATGAATCTACAACATTAAGTAAAAAATCTACTCTAATTATATTTTTAAAATTCGAAATAAATAAAATCAGCAAACCACGATTCCTTTCTTTTGATTTAATAGAATTGTCCGATCAAACAGCATCCACCATTACAGAATACCTTTTAAATAATTTGGAAAAATATGGCTTCGACGAGAATTATTTGAAACAAAATTTAATTGCATTTACCAGTGACGGAGCAAGTGTAATGTTAGGAAAAAGGTCAGGAGTGGCTACAAAATTATTGAATAAATTTCCAAAAATAATCACGTAGTACTGTTTAAATCATCGTCTGGAGCTCTCTGTTAACGATGCTGTCGCGAAAGTAAATGGTATTAACCATTTTCACATATTTATGGATAAATTATGTACCATTTATCATCAATCTCCTAAAAATCAACGCGAACTAGAATCATGCGCGGAAAATTTGGGAAAAGAAATTAAAAAAATAGGACGTGTTTTAGGAATAAGGTGGATAGCTAGTTCATTCAGAACTGTTAATGCAGTTTGGCAAAATTTAAAATCTCTTGCTGAACATTTTCATCAAGCCGCAACTGATGAAACTCGTTCAAAAACTGATCAGAGTGTATACATTGGTCTAAAAAAATATTTCATGTCTAAACAGTTTATAATTAACTTGGCAATAATGTATGACGTTTTGTATGAACTTTCCATCTTGTCTGAAGCGTTACAGAACAGAAGTGTAACGATATTATATGCGGACAAACTAATCCGTCGAACTATTCGCTATTTGGAATCACTAAAAGACGTTAAAAAAGGAAACAAACGCATAGAAGCATCAGAGGCTGTTCAAGTGATAAAATTAGGAACATTAACTATAACAGATAATAAAAAAATTACTATTATTAACAGAAATCAATTCTTTGTAAGTCTCATTAATAATATGACTAGAAAACTACATACAAAAAATGATTTGATATGTGAATTTCGAGTCCTAGATCCAACGGAGTGGCCAGCAGATATTGAAATTGGCTATGGAGAAAATTAAATCTAGTCATTATGCACCAGATTTAATTTAACATCACCGATGCGATGTATCAATGCGTTTAGAGATTATATTGATACTGGAAGCAAAGTAATTCCTGAAGATGTAGAAATCTTAATTCGATACATAAATATTGTACTTTGCAGTTCGGCAGAGTGTGAGCGCGGATTCACTAATATGAATATTATTTTAAATGAACAAAGAAATAGAATATTAATTGAAAATCTAGCAAATCTTTTATTTATAAAAATGAATGGCCCACCACAACAATTCTTTAAACCAGATGATTATGTAAAAACTTGGTTAAGGTCTCATCGTTCAGCGGATAACAACAAAGTAAGGAAAATTCAACCACAAGATCTTGAACATAATCCTATTTGGAATATTTTATAAAAACGATTAGTGTTTTTATGTATTGTTAAAAATATTTATGCAATATTGTTTGAGTATCTAATATGCGTATTTTATAATTTGTTAACTAATTTTTATTAAACGTTCCTATTATTGTAATAAACATATATATATATATATATATATATATATATATATATATATATATATATATATATATTGCCGTGCTACTGGGATCAAATCGACAGAGTAAAAAAATACATTCGAGGATTTTATTAATTTTCCAAAAATCGTCATAAATTTCACACAATAGTTAAATTTTTCAAAAAAAAATTATTTCTTACCCAGATTCCTGCTTCATCACTTTATTACTTCAACCGTTCCCTGGCTAGCTCAGTTGGGCCTCCTTTTGGATGTCTAGATTCACTATCATACTCTTTATCGTTCACGCACACTCTCAATAAAACCACAAAATAATACAACAATCATACACTATTTATTTATCACTATTTACAAATAAAACTTCAAGGTTATTTACATTTCGGTGCTCAAGTTACACCTCAATAAATTCTATTTTTGTAAAGTCTAGAATTTTAACTAGAAATATCAAACACATTGAATGTAACCGGAGTAAATAGGCCCTGAATAATACCTTATATTTCGTTCTTTATTTATAATTAATTTTAATTAGGACACTCTGGAGTATGGTGAGCTCATGATAACCCAGTTTTTTTTAAGATAAATGTATGCTTTTTACTTTGCATACGCTTACTGTAAACACAAAAACTTACGTACTCTTCACAATAAAAAATTTAAATTCCTGAGGAACGTTAATAAGCTTTATATACACCTTTAGATCTATATTTAAATACCATAATAAAAGTTAGTTATACGCATTATTTTCAATACGCAAAATAATGCAAAATACCTTCATAGTTCACTCTCACACATCACAATGATTTTCATAGTTTATACAAACAACAAATTCTAAAGCGTTACCTGGAATTTCTTGAAGATCCCTACTCCGTTGATGATGCCGTCAAGTTCCTGCACTCTCGGTTTCGTGGTTCTGCTTTGCTCGCAGCCGCCAGCTATTTGTAGATGAACACCCTCTAAGTTGTGCTGCTATGCTATTCATACACGATACATCCAAATATATTACACTTCTTTTATAATTGCTTTATTTAATTTACGTTACATTACGTCACTTCACGAGCTTGTTAAATTATATGTTGCATCTCAATAAAATTTAGACTCGACACTATCCGCGTATCAAATTATGAGGCCAACACTGTACTATTTAATTAAAAAATTTTATATACTTGCAAGCTCGTGGTAAATTTCTGTACATGGTCTGAAGCGATGAAAATACTAAGAGCGAAGTCAAAAGAGACATGCTAATTTTTTTAGAGTATTTATATAATTCGAAATGCCACCTCTCGGCCACTCTTCCCGCGAAATTCTTCATTTAAAATAATACTTCTTAAAAGTTTGGTTCAACCGTTTTCGAAATCTTCGAAATTTAGCTCGCCGTTATTATATTTTCCGAAAAACCTGCATTCAAATTTTTCCGTGTTTGTCTGTTGTACAACTAACTATATAGACCAATTAGATATTCAATGACGTCTTGAAACCCCGCCTGCATTAACGCTATTCCTCTCTTATGCATATTTTATGTTTCCTTCTAACCTTGTTTGAGTGGTAGAAATTGATATTACTGTCCGCGTTTCAAACTAACCCATGTGGACCGAATACGTGCGTTTTGAAGTGAACTGTTATTATGCCCGTCTCATTCCGTAGCATTTCATTGATCGTCTATCCCTTCTGCGCTTTAAGGAAACTTTTAGTTAACATTTACGCGAACCGTCCGACCGTTTACCCGATATACCTCGAATACTGACTTTTATCTACACAAATAAGGGGAACCTGACATTTCCAAAACCTGCAGGTGTTCAGTTAACAAACGTTTTAACACAACATTTCTAGGAGGTTGCGTTTCAAGGTATTTTATATTCAAGGGTTGTTCGTTTGTTAGCAAGGCGTTTCACCTTGGTATTATCGATTTTTCAAGTTCTTATGCGTATTAAACTTAATAACCCTTTCAACTAGACTCAATTAAATTAATTAATAATTTGCATTGGATTCTACAATTTATTTTCTTTACGAACCTAACTAAATTTTAATCACTACTTGTAAAATTATGGTAATACTTGTTACTTTAAATTCATTAAATGAAATAAATTTCGCACGTAAATTCTGGTTGTTTCCTATATACAGGGTGTTTGAAATTGCCTTGTTTATAGTTAAATTTAACCTTTTAAAACCACTACAATATATATATACATATACACAAAATGGGTTTCGTAATGATTTTCGTTTCTTTTCCTTTTTATGCTATATACAGGGTCGATCCTGGCGACGGGCGAAAATTGGGGGAAATCCCCTCCGTCGTCCAATTTGGGACATGAGACCTAAAAAAAAATTCGCCGCCAGGATTATCATGGAAAATCTCCCTCCCCCGTCGTTAAATTTGGGACATGAGACCGCACAAAACGGCCGCCTACCCAGAATCGGCCCTGTCTATATAATTATATATACGCGTTCCGGTAAAAAAAAATAAGCACAACACCACTGATTACACGTCACAGAAAAACTGTGTATGAAGGAGAAAAACTGCTTATACAGTTGATTCAGCATAAGAAACTTTATATTTTTATGCATGTGCAAAAACAAATAGTCTTTTTTGCTAACTCATCTTAAAGTTTACCTTAAATGAAAGTGGCTTTATTGAAAATCTGCAAAAACCTATATTTTTATATTCAAGTACATGAACTTAGTGCCGAAAAATATCACGTAGCGATAACCTGACAACAATTGCTGCAATTAAAAACAAAAACAGGATTCAGGTTTTGCTTATTTTGCTCCTAGTATAATTCTTATTATCTTCTACACCTACACGCCCGTCATTTTTTACGCTTTTATCAGGCTAAGGAAAGCAATTAGAATGAACCAGGCTGGATTAATTTTTTTAGAATATTTTTTGCAGTGTGCATTGATAATAATAGTAATGTACTCATACCTTATCATTGAACTCCTGAATAACTTGTAAAATCTTACTAAAAACATAAAACCTATATCTTAACAATATCTATTTACAGAATCGGGATACAAATGAAGCATAAAAATCACCGAGAAGAACATTTATCAAGACTGATGATTCCTGTTTACTAATGTGCATGCATTTTCAGCTAGTTACACCGCGGTTATAATCGTGCGAGTAGCCGACGCGACGCCTCGCAACAGTCACAGCTGAACTTTTGAATTGAATTTATACCTAACTATACGATCCCTCGGTGTGCAATAATTATTTTTAAGTTAATATAAGCTATTTTATACTTTTATTACATAATAGACTTATTTCTCGTGTAATTTTTTATTAAATTTGACTTGCCGCCATTGTACACCACACACTATAAACATTCCATTTGGAACGTCCCTGAGTAGTTACACATATAGAAACTATTATGAAATCCCGATGAAACTGTTTGCAGAAATTATTTTTCTGTTTATTGTTTGATTTCGTCTACCAATCCGTTTATTAAACACACAAGTGTAAACCATTTATTGTACAAATTTTCCCGACTCTGCACTGTGTACATAGAATAGAGCTCGTGGTGACAAACCCACCGCCCTACAACCCTATACACATTAACTCTTAAGCTTACAATCTAGGGTTGACAATCACAATTAACGGTTCCCTTTAAAACGCTTTCAAAATAATAATGCATAACCTCTCAAAAATATTTATTTCCGTACAACAGTAGCCACTTGATAATGCAATGAACACGCTAAAAGTTAATTGCTTGGAAGAGTGTCACTTGAGTGGGTCCGTGTCGAGCAGCGACAGCTAATTGCGATTTGCGACACTAACAAAGCGCATTTGGTATGAAGAGTGCACTGCAGGATTCGCGTGCAACATGAAGTTGTGGAAATTTGTAAGCCGCGTGTCACAAAGCGTCATCCTGTTAATAACTTTGATGCAACTTCAGCATTGAGATCAGTATGATTTAGAATTAAATTTCTCAGTCTAGCAGCACAACTTCAGCGTACTTATATTCTATTTGCGTTACCGATAAATCATAAAAGGGTGGATTAAACTACCTGTAGGTGTCTAACTCAAATTAGTAAATCTATAAGAGAGCTTGAACCTATATTCGTTTCCATTTAATAAATCTATTCCCAATGGTATTATTAATATACAAATATGAGGAATGTATTTAAACTATAAGGATGAAACGTAATCTGTATATGAAACCATCAAGCAAAGTTCCTAATAATATTAAATGGAATTTACTGACATTGCATAGAGCATTTGGTAAAGCCATAGGCTACACGTGTAAAATGCAGAGTTCCTGCCAGTAATGGGAAGGATTATAGAATGCGGGGTGGTTGGGATTGGAACGAGGTACTTAGTGACAATTCGCATTCCCCCAGAATAGCGGTTACCCTTTCGGGAATTTTCTTGGACATTACTGTCACTGGCACTGTTTACATAAAAATGCATAAAATATCGACGGATTTGACACGGATTATAAAGTCGACATTCAGCTATATCCCATTCCATTATTAATAAAATTATAATGGAATTCCATTTGTTAGCAGTGAGTCACATCGGAGAAATTACTAGTGGTCGTATTGATTTTAGCCATTGGAATTTAAACAATTTGCTACAGGTTTTTAGTGCATACAGTTAGATTGAAATGTGTTTATATAGTTTCTGCTCTTACTACTAAAATAAAACTACTTACGTAGTTGGAAAATGCATGCACGAGGTGTGGGTATAAAATGACGAGACTGATGCTGTAAAAAATTTTATTTTAACTTTATAGATAGTTAATTATTATGCCCTTGAATATACATTCCCCACGAGCCCTACACGGTTGCAAGAGACTTTTACATAGTTTAAAACAGTTGAAAATAGTTTTCTATGAATTCTTTCATGACGCATGTCGTTTTTTTCACAGCTTCAAAGGTCTAAGATCTTGTTCCTTTTAAATACTGTGATGTAATACACGGCTAGAAACGTATTTGCGGATAATGCAGTATGCGCGGGAGTATTGTTCTAATGAAGAACTCATGACTAATTAGTCCACAATTCGGATCATTTTTTTATTTTCTTCGCGGAGTTGAGCAAATAACTACAAGGTAGTAATGTTGATTAACAGTTTGACCTTCAGCAATTCACTCACGCTACACAATCCCATGAATATCGTGTAAAACAATTAACGCCTTCTTGGCCATCTTAGAAAAGCTTAAAACACTCAATAACACGCGCACGTGATAATCATTTGTTGCCATATACTTCTTTTAATAAAGAATACGTTTCACTAGAAGCTTTTCCAAGCTTTTATGAAATTTCACGACAAATCGTTGCTCTATAAAAACAAATACCATTGGTTCGACAACACAAAAAAGTAGATCTAATACAAGCAAAGGCCTGTAACCCTCGCGAGTTCCTTAAGTACACATTATATTATCAAAATAAATTTATGTGACTTAATTAGTTCAATAAGCTTTGGTAAGAATTCACCTTCAAAAATTTATAGTTTGGGTAGTTTACATTGCATAAAGTGGCTATTTTAATATGATATTAAATTAGGAAAAATAAAATTGTTACTAGGTTCCCGCCTCTTCTGGGCAAATCTAACTTCATAGCTACCGTAACTTTTAATAGTAATAAATTTTGGCGCCCAATTTCGGCCGTTGTTTTATTAATATTTTACAGTAACGTGAGTTAGATTTTGGGATTTTTGGAGCAACTTTTAAAAAGCTTCTTTCAAAAACTCTGCTAACAAATTTATTTAAAATAGAAATTACAAGTGGAAATTAACAAATGGTTGCGTTATGTTCATTAACGCTTTTAACAATCAAAATTACTTTTCAATTGCTTTCACTAATTAAATTTAATTAAACTAAATTTGAGTAGCTTGAACAACTAACAATGTAAAAGTTGTGAAGCTCGAGACTAACTGGCCATCTTAGGCTCCTGAGGGTATTTATGTTATTCCTGCCCCTCACATTGCTTGTGGGAACTGCAGAGCTTATGTCTGCTATTTTCTTTATTCATTTATACAATACAAAGTAACAATCTTAATTCCAACAATAAGTTTCTTTTAGTCTATTGTAACCTGCACCAGCAATATCAAGTTACGTCTGGAATACAATGTAGCCACATTAACCTTTTGTAATCTGTCCTTCAATTATACATTGTTGCATCTAGATTAAGTTTTAACGATTTCTATTTAATTTAATTTTATATATATATATATATATATATATATATATATTAATTTGGGGATATGTAACCCCTCCCGACGCAGATGAAAAATTAAAGGTTTTACTTAATTTTTAAAACTTATTGTTCCTAAGGAATCTATTGTGATTTCCTTATTTACCTCTGTTTCTTTGTTCTTATGACTAACATTTGTTTCTTTGTTCCTATATCTAAGATACATTTTGTACAATAAATTAATATAATTACAACAATAATCAATAAAATTGTCCAAACACTGATATTATCGTAGTATAGTTTTGGCACTTTCACTTCGTTCAAATGTTCTTTATAACTTACGGCTTAGTTGAGGTCGTCTAGGTCTAGATGTGCTAGTTGCATTAGTTTTGTAAGAATTTTGTCTACTTCGGTTTGTATAATCATGAACTGTGTAACGTGCATTTTCATAGCTTAACATTTTACGCTTTTTCTCAATTCGTAAATACATTTCTGCAATTACTATTTCTATATTTTATATTTATTAACTCGTTGGCGAATGCGTCGTATTATAATGAGGGGATTGCATCGTTCTTGTCTTGCCGTTCGTATACATTTTGTTGCTTATGTGGATATACAAGTCTAGATAAGAGACGATAAGAGGTTGTAATAGCAGCGAGTTGATATAAACAGATGAGCAGTTGTAGTTTTGTTCTTGGTTCCTATATATTAATTACGTTAAAAATACTGCGTCTTCTTTGCTTTGACAATAGTGAGAATTAATGCGGTAACAATTTTCGAATTGTTCATGAACAAACACGGCACGATTTCAGTTGTTTTTCTTGTGAAATAAAAGTTGTATATTAACTGTAGAAAGTGTAGTGCTAATTCCGATTGAAGTAGTATGGTTGATAGGCGAACGTGTTTGGTCGACGCACGTGTTTTACGGAACATTTTACGGACTTACTTTAGTGATACACGTGCTTTACTCATTGTGGTTTTTTTTTTGGTGCTTTTGTCTTTTGATACTTAAACTGTATGTGCGATCTAGTTTCGCGGTCCTTTTTTTTATCAGAGTAGTGCATACCTTGGATTATCCAAATACAGTTGATACTGTAGTTTCTAAATTTTCTAACCCCAAAGAATCTAAAACAGATCATTGTTTGCGCAAATTTCGTTATTTGCGAAATATAACAGATTACCGGTTTACAAAGGTATTGGTTGAAGTTTCTCACTGCTTTTTGGATGTTTATGAAAATAATCTACATTTGGTCCCAGTTGAAATTAAACTAGTGCTACAGAATATTTCGAAATTATTGTCTCAGGAAATAGAATTAACAAGAAATTTATCAATGCTACATAGTTCCGTCGCGTGATAATGTCTGCTGCTAACACCAGTGAAATACGTAGGTGTGATTAGGGTAACGTGTGATAAGTTCCATCAACACCCTCCCAGTCAAGGGTGAAGTGCTGCGTTAGTGCCGGACATCGTGAATCCCACACTTCAATTGCAAGGAAGCGTTACTGAAGGACCTTTTGTAAGTTGAACTATTTCCTACTTATTCTTACTTTTAATATCTATCCGTTGTTTTGCCATATCTTTGTCGTTCTGATACCTTTTACCATAGGCTTGCATGCTATTTAAAAAAAAAAGAAGAAGAATCAACAATACTGGATGACTCATATCAATTGTGCTTACCTATTTATTTTTTTTGTTAAAATTTTGTCTGATTTATGTTTAATTGGTGTGTGAGGAAACGTTTCCGCTACTCCCCAATATTACCTCACTTTGTACTAAAAATTTTTGTATTGCTTTTACCGTTGTTAGATTATATAGATTATCCAAACCGTTTTTTTTTACATTCTACAAAGTACTGAACAATCTATGCTCGATCAGCATGCTATGCTTTTTCTTTATTTCAGGTTTGCTATTCTAATTTTTTTTATTGCAGGTATTGTTACTAACTCCTTACAGCCGCGTACCTTATGTGTTGGTCTGCTTTCTACGACCCCCCCTAATCTCCGATTGGCCCGGTCATTTCTTTGATTTTCTTCGTGTTACGCACGGCTACGAGCCAACGTAGCATAAATTTGGCGCCCAGCGTGGCTGCCACGATAAACGTAACAACTGTACCTCGGGTAGATTATAGTTGATATCATTTAAGTGAATATCGTGTTCAATTTTATTAAGTCTCGCATTCCTAGCATTGTGGTTTGTATGTTACTTTCGAGGGTTATTATTTTGTTGGTTATACTGTTCTGGTTTTTTACTAATTTACTTAATGTATTATTGAATTTTATTATGGTTGACTGAGTTAAGGATATTTAAATTCAAACAATGGTTTTTATGTCATTCTGGCTTTCAGTTAGTTGTTGTATTGCGTTGTCATATTGTTCAGCATCTTGATTGTCTAAGTTACATGTGAATGCTTTTATAATATTACCTAATTCGTTAATAAATCCTCTTATCTGTCTTGTGATTTGGTCTGTTGGTATTAATCGAGTGAATTTGTCGTTTGTGTTCGTTAAGATGTTCTCTATTATGTTTTTGTAATTAAGCATTTCTATCGCGTATTCTTTTCCGAATTTGGCTGTCCATTGATTGTTTCAGTCTGTAGTAATTATCTCTAATTATATAAAATTCTTATAAATATTTAGGTTGGGACCGTGTCATTCTATAAATTAAGGTCGACGATTCGCCCACTTTTGTAAGGGGTTTCATCAGGGCAAGAAAAGAAATAAGTAATAAAATAGAAAATATAAAAATAATAAAGATGAGAATGATAATATTAAGTAGACAAGTTAAAGTGTAAGGAGAAGAGTTACTCCTGAACTAGTGGACTCACTAGCCCATTCAAAGCCAAAAGGTGTCTTGTGGCGAAGTAACTGATGAAAGTAGCGACAGTGGTAGTTTATATAAGGCGAGAACTTGATGCTTGAGCGAACATGAATAAAGAGGAGTGTCGTAGCGGATCAGTAAACGTCACGGTTCTGCTGTTGTAAATATAGGCTTGTTTTTCAAATGGGGGAAAGGTAGTAGCCATCGTCTTTGTTTAGGTTATTAGAATTGTTATTGATTTCTATGGATTCTCTAATTTTTCTATTGTAGAAAAATGGAATTCTGGCAATTAGTTTCGTCCTGTCAAAGTTAATGGTATGGCCTGTTTCATGTTGGTGTTCGGCCTCCGCTGAACGATTGTACTGGCTTGTTCTTAAGCATCGCTTATGCTCGTTTAGTCTAGTCTGTACTGACCGTCCTGTTTCTCCTATGTATACTAAACAGCAGCTGCAAGGTATATTATATACGCCTGGGGCTTTAAGACTATTTTCGGAATCTTTTGGGGTTGGTAATATTTGTGAAATTTTATTGGTGGGTTTATAGATTGTTTTGATGTTGTGTTTATGTAGAATTTTGCCAATTCGGCCTGTTACTCTGTGTATATATGGAAGGATTATTAAAGATCGTGTATCGGGATTACAGCGTGGTTCGTGTAGGATGCAGATGCCGGTTTATTACTCTGCCGGTCACGGACACGGACAGGGTCGCAACCCAAACCATAAATATTTATAATGACTCCGGCCGTGAAAATCTCCTACAATATCATATAAAATTCTTGTTTTAGTTCGGTTAAATCAAATTTCTATGCGAATGTCCAGTAATCTGTTGAATTTTGCATAATTCCCAATTTTACTGGTAGTATACCGGGGTTATTTTTAATGTCTGCCACTATTATGTCATTGTCGTCCGTTCTACTTGGGTGGGGGTTGACGGCACGGGTGATGGCTGTCCATTTGAAATTACTGGGCGTTTTAGATTCTTTAAGGGAATGTATTTGACAATTTTCCAGTTATCTACTACTGCTACATTCTTATCTGAGATTTTTTTGATTTTAAACGGGTCTAAATTTCTGGGGGCCGTTTTGTGTTTTTTACCTTTGAAATTTTTCTCATACACGGTTTGTCCTACTGAAAATTTATTTATATTAGTGTTCTTGTTGCGGGTTTTTGTAATACTTTTTTATCGTTATCTAATTTATTTCTTACAGTATCATAAGTTATTTTTAACTTCTCTTTGTGATCTTTTGCATATTGTTGGTATACTTCTTTGTTGTAGTGTATATCGTAAGGGTTGCGGGAATATGAGTGTCCTAATGTTAATTCGAGGGGTGTAAAATTAGTTGATTCGTGGATTGTGTTGTTGTAGGAGATTAATGCGTATGACATTAAATTAGTGATAAGATCTTTTTTATAGATTACTTTTAATAGACTGATTTGTTTTAATAATGTTAAGTGTAATCTTTCAGTTAGTCCATTTGACTCTGGGTGATTTTCGGTTATAAAATTAATTTTTATTTTGTGAAGTTCAGGGGTATTTTGTAATGTTTCGCTTCTGGATTTTTTTTCATTGTCTAAAGTTATTGGTTCGGGTGTGCCATAAAATGTAGAGTATTGTAGGAATCCGTGAGTTGCATCGATACTTTTTTTGGAACCATGGGTATTGCTTGGCCTACTTTCGTAAATGCGTCTACAATTGTCAAAAAGTTTTGCGCTTCTACTACTAAAGTGTCTGCGTGTAGTCTTTGTAAAAGTTTATCGGGTGTTTTAGTTATCATTAAGAGTATTTTTGGAGGTGACCTGTCGTATTTCGCTTTGTCGCATAATTCGTATTGGTTGATAAAATCCGTGGTTAATTCTTTCATGTCTTTAAAGTAATATCTTTTAATGAGTTGTTTTAATGTTTCGTTGATTCCACGAAAGTTGGTTTTCTCTTCGTGTTGATTTTGAATTGCGTCGTTTATTTCGTCAGGGTTATCTAAAATTATGAATTTTCGTTATATCTGATAATTTCAGGTCCTAAGTTATTAAATAATCTAATGTATAGTTCTGACAATCTTGTGTATAAATATTCGGTGTTGAAATAAAAATAAAACCGTTTTTTCTCTGGGGTATATTCTTTTCAAATTTTTATTATTTGCTCCTCGTTATCATCTTTCGTTATTTGAATTTGATATATTTTCTTATTATCTGTTTTTGTGTATTTCACTGGATTGGGGATGGTTAAAGCTTCGGTAATTATGAATTGATTTGGTTTTATATCGATAGTTTCATTTAAAATTTTAATTGCGGTTTTTGGTTCTTCGTTTTGTGTTGAGTGAATAGTGTTTATTTCTTCTGGGTTTTCTCTTATCTCTGTTTTGTCTACGTTACCTATAATTGATTCCGTTTCTATTGCGAGAAGTTAAATTCTGCTTAGTGTATCTGCGTTATTATTATAAATTCCTTTTTTTGTATATAATTTCATAGTCATATTCTTCTAATCTAATCCTACATCTCTGTAATTTTGAATTTGGTTCCTTGAGTTTGCACACCATGCTCATGGTCTATGGTTGGTGTATATATAGAATTTCCTTCCATAAAGGTATGGTCTAAAATATTTCGTTGCCCATATTATTACTAACAATTCTTTCTCAATTGTGCTGTATTTATGTTCTGTTTCATTTAGTGTCCGTGATACGTAGCTAATTGGTTTATCGCTACCTACTTTTCCTTGGATCAATACTGCGCCTAAAGGTACGTTCGATGCGTCGGTTGTCAAAATAAATAGTTTTGAAATATCTGGATATTCTAATACAGAGTGACTCGTAAGGATGCATTTAATCTTCTCTACTGATTTAATGAATTCCGGGGTGTGTTCGATCTTATTACCTTCCTTTAAGCAATTTGTTAATGGCTTGGTTATTTGTGCGTAGCCTTTAATAAATTTTCGGTAATAACTACTGAGTACTAAAAATTCTTTAATTTCTTTATTACTTTTGGATAGAGGGTAATTAATTACTGCGTACGTTTTGTCTGGATTTGGCATAACTTCTTGTGGGGTTATTGTGTGTCCTAAAAATGCTACTTCTTTTTGTAGAAGTTTACTTTTATGTAACTTAACTTTAAAATGAACTTTTCGTAATCGTTCAAAATCTTCTAGTAATATTTCGATATGTTCAGTCAGTGATGTTGAGTATACGGTAACTCGTCTAAGTATACAACACATTTTTCATTGTGAAACCTTCGTAAAATGTTGTCCATTACTCTATGGAAAGTAGCGGGTGCGTTCTTTAATCCAAACGGCATGCGTTTGTAGTCATAATGTCATCTAGGTGTACTAAAAGCTATTTTGGGCGTGTCCTTCTCGTTCATCTCTACTTGGTGATATCCTGAGGCGAGGTCTAATGTCGAAAAATATTGACATCTTCCTAATTTGTCCAAGATTTCCGTAATATTGGGTAGCGGGTATTTATTGTCTACAGTTTTCTAATTTAGTTTTCTGTAATCGATAACCATTCTATACTTGCGATCGCCTGAGGCGTCTAATTTCTTCGGTACTATTAATACGGGCTGCTCCATGGGTAGTTTGAATGTTGGATGATATGTTGCTTCAATAGATCTGCTACCTGTCTATCTGCTTCTTTTTGACTTGCTCGAGGTTAGTTTGTATGCTTTGGCGAATATTGGCTTAACGTCTGTTAATTCAATGTTATGTTTCACGGTGTTGGTGAAAGTTAATAGTATTCCTTCACAATGGAATATACCTCGGTATTCGAAACATAAGCCTTTAATTGCTCTCTTCTCCTCGTTATTAATATCTTCATTAAAACGAATGTTAATTAAGTTTTCTTTCAACATTCTATCGTGTCTTGTAGCGTTGGAATCGCTTTCATACTCCTCGTCGATTTCCATCTCGCTGAAATTTATTTCTTCTACTTCTATTGGATTTATCAATGATATTTCTATGGGGTAATAGTTTGAGTTTAAAATTGTTGTAGTGGCGTAGCTGTTTTCTATTTGTACTAACGCGGTGGGTGTTTCTACTCCTGGTTGAAATGTCATGTGATATAGATGCCTATGTCGTTTTTTGAGTTTACTAAAACTTTTATTTGTCTTTATGTCCTGGGTTCGATTGTGTATTTTTGATCGGTTTGAATATTACCGTTTTTAAATTTAATGGGAATTTGTCCGTGTTTCGTTCTCACTAATCGGTTTTTTATGTCGATGTTTGCTCCTAATTTTCTTAGGAGATCCTATTAATCCGTCGTATTTGTCGTTAAATTCAAAGATGCAAAATTTGTGTTTATTTTTACGTTAAAAGTTTTTGGTAGGGGTATGTTTGCTATAAATTGGTGTATTGTCGTTGTGTGGGCTGGTTTATTTTTGAAGGGTTCTTTTTCTAGAAAATCTGAATATTGTTTTTGTACGATACTGGGGCTAATTAGCTAATTAAGGTTTTTGAAGATCCGGTATCGATTAGTAATATGAGTTCTGCGTGAGGTATTTCTATGTAGGGTAAAATGTGTTGATTGATATTATTTAAATCAATTAGGTTTGGTCCTATTTGAATCGGTCTAGCTGAAAATTTGAGCACGCATTTTCTTCGTCATCCTCTTTGTAATTTTCATAGGGGTTGTAACATTCATAGTTTTCTGAATGATTGGTTTTATCGTCTTTATTGGGGTTGGCATAATTATTCGTGTTATGATTATTAAGATATTCCACTTCTTGGTGGAATAGTTCTTCGGACGTGAAGTTTTGTTTTTGGTTATAATTTGGTTTGATTTGCGATAATCTTGTGTTTTGTCTAGTGTTACCAGATGAAGTGTTCATAGGAGTTGGTTTGTAATAACCGTTGGGGTTGTTATTGTTATTTGTCATTGGTGCGTTTCTGTTGGGGTTTTGCGCCGAATGTTTGCCTTGGTTGATTCACGTTTTGATTAAATCTTGGTGTAAAAGCGGGTTTTGTAAAATTGGAGTTAAATGTTTGCTTTGGAAATTGTCTAAATTGATTGTGGAAATTTGTGTTAAAGTTTGGGTTGTTAGTTCGCGGTTGATTCGTTTGTGCGTTAAATGGTGCAAATTTCGGTTGTGTGGATATTTGTTTCGCGGCTTGTATTGTTTTTATATGTGAGTAATTTTAATTTACGTTAGGGTTATATAGTCTATTTCTGTAGTACATAACGTTTTCTTCCTCTACAATCATGTTCATTGCCTCTTCTAAATTTTGGAATGTTGAAATGTTATTTTGTCCGATAGGCGTTCAGGTAGGGCGTTGATATATGTGTCTAAGGCCATAATCGGATGTTTTGGTCGGGTTCTTCAATTTTTAAGTTTGTCAAAATTAAACGTCAAACGTCTTGACATTTCATACCGAATTGGAAGGGTGATTGGTTATTTTCCAATTTTAGGTTTGTTAAATCGCGGACCAGACATTTGGTGTTTTGTTGGGTTCCGAAATATGCAATCAGAATACGTTTGAATTCTTCCCACTCGATCAAATTTTCTCGTCTGTCAATCAGGGTTAATTCTCTGCCGGTCAGCTTACTTATAATTAAGCGTAAAAGTAAAAACGTTGCGTTCGCTGTCTCTTGGTTTGTAAAAGAATTTTAAAAATATCTCGCACACGGTGAGAAAACATCTAACATTGCTTGACTTTCGTCTTATTGAAGGATGCTTTCAAGATAAAACTTCAAATCGGAGTTCATGGTTATTAATAATAGTTAAGGTTGCTTCGAGTTCAGTTGGTATTGTTTTTGTATAAATTAAGAGCTACTCTTTAGTTTGCATGTTAGTTTTTAGTTTGGCTTGTTACTTTTCAGCTTGGTTTATATACATATATATATATATATATATATATATATATATATATATATATATATATATCATGTGCTATAATTATATTAAAAATTTCTGTTTGGTAATTGTCTCATCAATTACTGTCGCGTTGAAGTGTGTATTTATAACTATGCAGATATCACAATTGTTGCGAATTAAGTTTCAGATGTTTTCTAAGTAATAATTTCCTGCAATAACTACGTTATAATTATACGTTTTATTTCAGTTTTGTGCTGAATAATTAAGTGTTGCAATAATAAAATTGCGTTAAATGTTGCATTAATAAGTGCATAGAATGCTTTTTTTATAATTAGACACTTCAGTTAATTTGTTGCCTTCAAAATGTTTAATTATAAAGTCTCAAGTTTTTAAATAAATTCTTTCAGTAATAATCGCTGCAAAAATGATACAAATAATTGCGTTCAATTTATACCTTGAGCTTCAAACTTGCTGAATAATTCGTTTTAATAATAAAATACATAAAATGTTTCTATAATTATACACCTCCGTTAATTGTTGCACTGAAGTGTTTAATTATAGAATGTGATGAGAGTCAAGTTTTGAATAAATTGTTGCTGTAATAATTGCTGTAATAAACTGTACATAACTTTTGTTCTAATTATACTCTAGGCTTCATACTTTGCTGAATTTGTTTCATTTATTTAAATCGTAATAAATTGTAGTACTTGTGCATAATTGCGTAAATATAAAAAATGAGCTTGCTTTCGTTAATAATTGCGATTAAATGTAATAATGAATTGTGCAGAAATGCGTATATAATTTTTTGTTGTTTTCTAGTTAACATCAATAATTGAAAATGGTTAGGATAGTTGAATTTACATAATTTTCTTTGCCAGTTCCATCAGTTTTCTTTCCTTGAGCTTGGTCGACTCTGTACCTTGTCAAATTGTTTGTTTGTTCTTTTAGATAAAGAATTACGATTCACGAACACCAGTTCCTCGAATTTGGATTTATTAGTGCTCTTCTGGTATCCGTTCCAACTGCGCCAGTTAGATTTTGGATTTCTTGGAGCGACTTTTTAAAAGCTTCTTCTAAAAACTCTTCGTACAAATTTATTTAAAACAGAAATTACAACTGGAAATTAACAAATGGTTGCGTTATATTCATTAACGCTTTTAACAATCAAAAGTACTTTTCAATTACTTTCATTAATTAAATTTAATTAAACTAAATTTGAGTAGCTTGTACAACTAACAATGTTAAAGTTGTGAAGTTCGAGACTGACTGGCAATCTTAGGCTCTTGATGGTATTTATGTTGTCCCTGCCCCTAACATTGCTTGTGGGAACTACAAAGCTCATGTCTGCTATTTTCTTTATTAATTTATACAATACAAAGTAACAATCTTAATACCAACAATAAATTTCTTACAGTCTACTATGACCTGCACCTGCAGTGTCAAGTTACGTCTGGAATACAATGTATTCACATCCGTTTTCATGTCTGGTTTATAAACTTCCATTAACCTTTTGTAATCTGTCCTTCAATTGTACATTGTTGCATCTAATTTAAGTTTTAATGATTTCTATTTAATTATACATATATATTGATGTGGGGGATATGTATCCCGCGCCCAATTTTGGGGCCGTTGCGTTTTCATTATTTTACAGTAACTTACCCAACTTTAGGGTAATTTGTTTTTGTAATCTGTTGACTGTTTTTGCTGTTAGTCATTTTCCTAAATTTAGTTGATAAAACAGAGTTGCATATTTTTTAAAAGATTTTTTTTAAGAAAAATCATCTTGAGAGGTTTTAAGAAGAAATAGGCTGACCGTCACAAGAAAAAAAATTTTAATTTGGTAATCGAAATAGAACTTACTTTTAGCGAAAGTTAAATAGAGTTATGAATTACGAGTTAAGAAGTGAAATGAAATAACAATTCGATAGTTACTGAATTGAAAAAAATTTTAGAGAACATAATTATGACTTATGACGGCATTAAGTTATTTATTGAGTCGGAAATAAAGTTTGGGAAAAAGTATGCTCTCAATTGCGACGGACTTCGTCAGGTCTGAAAGGATACTTACATTTTTAGAGTTTTTTACAAATGTTAATGAAGTTTTCACGGGATGTGGCGAGAGAAAGGTTTATAACTGAACGGGATGATAATGAAATGGAAAAACTTAATTAAAAACATTGAAAGTGGAAAGATAGGTTAGTTGGATCAATAGATTACTTATTTTAATTTTATTGTTTTGGAAAACAACCTTCATAGTAGGATAGTTTGGTAACTTCAGTTATTTTTTTTATGATAGGCGTTTAACTTTTTGTACTTGATAAACACACCAAATTTCATGAACAATTAAGTCGACAAGTTTTCTTTTCACCTTTCTTGATATTTAGTCTTAAAGGCACTTCCTGAGAAAGTACATTGCCTAATTTTTTGAACAGTCTCGTGACAACATCAACCTACTCGTCCTTTTCTATTCATTATCGGTCTTCCCCTGAAAAGGAGAATTTTCAACCGACATCTATTAGCGGCATTTGGGCAACTAGACGAGTTTCTTTTTTTTACTCTTATCAACACTTATTTCTGTATCCTACCTTTCAACCTCTTGTATCTTCTTTTTCGCATCAAATTCCTACCTAACTTTTTATTTCACTAGGTATATCTCCAGAGACTTCTTAGTGTTGAACTTTGGGTTTGGGACCCTATCGAGGGTTACGATAGCAGGTCTGCCCATCGTCATTGCGACAGTTCCTCTTGTTAGAAGTACTGAGGGGTCTCAGTGATAAATCCTCTTTGGCGGTTTTAATTTGGCAATTTTTTTAAGGGTAGAATAATATAAAGGAAATAGAGAGTGGTAACTGAGATCGATTTTCAAATGGATTGTTTTAGTCAAGCTTCTAATCGTAAATTATACCTCGAGAGTTAATGTAATGCTTAACTGAGTGGTGTAGCTGGTTGTATTTCTCAAGATGTACTGCTCTAGTAATCCAGCACTAAAAGATAAAGTGGAATAGAGGAATAGAAAAAGCCGCTTTACGACCGTTCGCTTTCAGTGACATTTAGAAAGTTTGATAATGAGTTTATAGACTCCTTTTTTGTTGAGCTTAAGTATGACAAAAAGCGCATCCTTGAAAAAATTTGACAAAATATTTAGTGGATTGAGATAAAAGATATTTGGAAAAATCTTGTGTGTAAGAGTACACATTGTGTTGTAAAAATGAATTTATGTATCTTAGATAGTTTAATGAGATTTAGTGAGAACTGATCCTGAAAAATTTGTTGAAACTTGGGTAGTTTATATTTCATAAAAAGACTATTTCAATAGAATATCAAATTATTGAATATAAATAAACAGCAAAGTGATTAAAGTATATTAAATAGAACCAGTAATAGCACTCGGGAAATAACCGTGTATATTCCGTTTAATCGTAAACATTCGCACAAGTTTAAAAATAGGCAACAACCACTAAATCATAAAACGTAATAAAACTAATACGTTTCCACGTTCAGAAGGACATTGAATTTGACCATAGGGCAGCTTAGATGCATAACGTGAGTTAAGGTTCGGGCTTATAGAGCTGCGTTTTTAACAAACACTTCCAAACTTCTTAACAAATTTATTTGATTAAACAGATATTAATGTGGAATTTTACAAACTTGATTTAAAATTACTCTAAGTCGAAAAAAAAAGAATTAATTGTACTATTTTGAGTAGCTTAAGCAACTGCAATGTTAAAGCTGTATACTTTGACTGACTGCCGGGTTTTGGGGCTCCCGGGCTCTTTATAATGTTCCTACCCCCTCACATGGCTATGGGAACTTGCAGAGCTCATGTCTGCTCATTCTTAATTTTCTTTATTAATACATTGTTACAATCTTACTTTCTAGGTAATCACGGTATCTTAACCGTCTGTGACCTGCCACCTGCAGTGTCACTATGGTCTGGAATACATTGTATTGCATCCGTTCTCATGAACTGTTAATAAACTTTATTAATTGTAATTGTATTACATTGTTGCACTTTACTTAGTAACTTCCTAATAATTTCTAATAATTTCCTATTAGATTCTATTTTATAATACATACATAATTTGGGGGATATGTAACTCATGTAAGAACAGAATTTTTAAAAAGAAGGAAGAGTTGGATATAATAGTTAAGTTCGGAATTAGTAAAGCAGGTTACAAAAAAAAGGTGCTTGAGTAACAACGTAGGAGTTTACGCAGCGTAGGCGGTCCCCTCAATAAAGTGGCCAACGGCGAATAGTTTTGAACTTTTCTGTATAAGCAAACCAGGGAGTTCACGTTCATAGTATTATAGAACTATAGTCGCATCGGTGAAGCATTATAATTTGAATAAAGGGACCGCTATACTTGCGGCCACGTCCCCAATGCTCCACCCGGAGGTACTACATTGGGTTTAAATGCTTCTAATTTATACTAACTTCATAGTTGATCCACCCTAAATAAAAACTAAATAAAAATCTAACAAACCTAAAAATCTAACAAACCTAACAAACTCTAACAATCTAACAAACCTAAAAATCTGACAAAACTGAAACAAAAACTAAAAACAAAAACTAAAAACAGGGTTGTAAATAATGGTATTCCTAGCACTGACTTTCGAGTGTACCCGATCAACAAGACACAAGCAAAAATGAGAGGGGGAGGGATCCGTAATACCGGATAGCAGACGCCGGCGCTGCTTACTAGTGCGACCTGAAGGGTCGTCTTAAAACTATCCAAATCTAGCTAACTAATTTAAATCCAACCCTAGCTTTCCCTATCATTTCCTAACTGATTTGTATTATGATTACAATCTTCGCAATTATACTCTTCCTTCCCAAATATATACTGCAACCAAAATGGCGACAGAACGTCAAACAAAACAAATATGCCACATAATACTACAATACATGCTAATAAATATAGTGTAAATATAAAATATAAATAAATATAATTATGTAAATATATAAATAAATGTTTAATAAGCGTTAAGCATATAGCAGTGCACAAAATAGCAAAAAGCATCACCCTGTTTATCAGGTGCACTCCCACAAGCATATGTCGGCTAGCGCCTTTACACACCAAACGTGCTTGTTAAATTATTTCGAAAACTATTAATTAATGTAAATCAATGCTTGTGCGAGTACAGCCGCCACAATTTAAGTCTTACCTCGATAATAAAATTCTCCAGCATCCGAAGATCTGGTCGTCTGCCTACATCTAACTGTAACTTACTTCTAAGGGGGGGATGGGGTGCACTGCTAAAGTCCTGGTGGGTATGCATTAAATGTTCTTGGGGGGATCACAATCACTATCACTATCACTTCACTTTCAAGTCCTGGGGGGATGCGCGGTTTCACTCTATTTATTATCTTTGTTTATTTTATTGATTTAATTTAATGAGGGTTTCTGATTTATGTGTTATTGTTTATTTGTTATTATTTATTATCGATTTCCCGATTTTCCGCGCATAATTATGTAGATAGGCAGTGACTGTATTAATGGTGCGGGGGTTTCTCGTGCATATTGGACATTTGGGTATAATTATATATATTTTTTTTAAATATCAGGTTTTGGTTAATCTATACTCGTATCCTAACTCATGCCAAGTCAATTTAAATTTTTTACAATCCTCCCACCAACCCCACCGAATTACACGCGGTTGTCATTGTCTAATCTCGCGACCCTTCCCGCGAATTCTTTTAAGGCTGTCCAGAACGCCTTCTGGTTAACCACTTCCCCGACTTCCTCTAGGCTCTTTGGCCATGCCAGACCTAGGATAGCTAGTTTGCTATCAGCCAACCCTCGATTTACCGCCTCAAGCGGGCAGTCGAAGAGCACGTGCTCTGCGCTTTCCGCGCCCTCACCGCATTCGCAGCGGTCGCTGTTGGCTAGACCGAACCTTTGTAAATACGCCTTCAACTGCACCATTTTGTGATCGAGCTTGACCTCAATCCTACCTCTAGCTTCTATGCTCGGTATGAATTTGTGGGTCAACCTGCCCGTGGCAGCGTTGTTCCACCTCTCTTCCCATTGTCGAATTGATTTTTCGCGCAGCTTTCTTTTGATTAAAGACCTCGGTATCGACGAATGTGATATTCGAAAGTCGCCCGTCGCGGCCTCTTTAGCTAATTCGTCAGCCCTATCGTTTCCTACGTTACCATTGTGCGACCTGACCCAACAGAACTTTAAACGTCGAAACTCGAGCGCCGTACGCGCTATCCTCCAGACGTCCGCTTGGAGATCTGTCGAGGTGTTCATGTTTGTTAAAGCCGTCAGCGCCGATTTACTAGCATCGGTGAAGCAGCGGTAAAAGGGAATAAGTTCATACAAGGGTGATAAACGGATTTTACTTTTTCGGCAAACACTGAAATTTAAATAGATGAAATGGGGTTACCTAGCGTTTCAGCAGTTTGTAAACCGGTAGATTATTGGTTTTTCTAGATATGATTAATTAATTTAAACAACCAAGGAGTGGAATTTAACTGTGAGCACGGTTTGTGTTTTTTCCTCTGGTTTACGATTGATAAACATTTACATGTGAAATTGTAAAGATAAATTGTAATTGGTTCGTAGTGCGACGGTAATGGTTTTGTTTATACCTAAGTCTAATATTATTAGAAAGGGAGCTTTATACTTTTGAAACATTTAGAAGATATGCATATTAATTTAAAAGCAAGTTGCACTTGTTAATTTCTTTGTGAAAATGTAGTACCTTTATTGGACATCGGAATGGCAAAAGCAAAATTGGTGTTGCAATATATTTTTCTGTGTATTGGTGTTAAGGGAATTTTTAAGTAAATGGGATTTAAACGTCGTATAGAGCAGTCTAGAAAGTCAGCACAATGGAATAGTAGTGTTATTTATGGATTCATGTTATTTTAAGAAGTTCTGTTAATAATACCTGGCCAGTAGGGGAATGTATTAGATTTGTTTTGTTTTTTTCTAGATTGATGCATGTACGTTTCAAAAATTACTGCTAATAGAGTTTAAGCTTAGATGATTTTATATTTGAAGTTATTTACAAAATAGCTAAAGGTGATCATTGTGAAAGGTTATCCAGCTACCCCATTGATAATGTCGTATTTTGGATGAGACCATTATTTAAAAAATTTCTTTAATTTGATAAAAAGCAAATGTGTATTTTAAAGATAGATAATAAGGATAGAGTATGAAGCGACGGGATTTAGGAAAATTGAAAGCACAGAGATCTTTCCAGAACAACCGTTTTCCGGATAGCAAAAATATCGAAAGAAATCCTGGATCAAGAGGGTTTGGCGTCTTTATTTTTTTGACAACGAGTAAGGTCTTTAAGGTAAGTGGTAGTAGTAAAGTGGTTTTGTACTTAGGTAATTTCACATTTTATAATTTTGTTATTTTTATCATTTTTCATAGGCAATCACTCCCACCCTGTTACAGCCCGATTTAGCAATCGTTCTGTACATGGTTTTATAAATATATTTCGTGTTTAATAATTGTACAAGGGGGTGATGGTAATTATTAGTTTATTTAAAATAGGTATATAATTTACAATGAATTTCTAAAGTAGTTTCCGTAGACTATACGAATAGTTTAAATTAAATTTCAGTTACAATTCAGGTTTACAATTTTGTAGGGTTACGTCTGTTTAGATTCATCAATGCCATTGTGTTTTAAATTTGTGGTTGAAGTTATTGCGCGATGGATATAATCGGAAATAATGTAGATAGATTAGCTTTTAACAGTCAACAGTGGCGTCTGTGAAATAATTTCATTAAATTCAATTTTCGTTTATCTGTAAGAAATGATATTCAGTCTTCTTTAAGGAGTATCAAGTTTAGTAATAGTTTTTCGATAGGGTAGAAGTTTGTTCCATATTTTTATTCAGTATAAAACAATAGTTATAGTAATTTGAATCCTTCTTAAAATTAACGAAGCCTATGTGACAGGTGGGGTTTTTAATTCGAATTGTGTTATCAGTTGTTTTCGACAAGTGAATGCTCTCTTTGATTTTACACCTTAACAGAGCAGCACGAATGGTTTGGAGCTCTTCCTAATTATTACTCAAATTTATTATTTGAAAATTAAGTCATCCGTATTATTTATTACGAGATTATATTAGTGGAGTTCTTAGTGTACAGTAATAATTATTTATTATTGTATTTAATGGGATTGTTCCCGATTTATAAAATAACCAATTTCGTGCGAGAGGAGCATGCTTGTACCCTTTATCTATTTCAGGTACTTTGCAATTTTAACGTTTTGTTCTTGTTAATGTTTTAACCGAAATTCTGATTGATGAATTAACTACATTTACTTTCCGTTACTCGAAAAGTATTGAAGTTATTAATTGCCTTACTCAGCGTGTTGAAATTTATTGTTTAAAATTGGAGTTTGGTATTCAGAATTTATTGGGTCATCGTTGGTTCGATATTTCAGTTCGATTTTGGAAGTTATGTTTAGAAGCTAGTTATAAAATTATCTTCTTGAGAAAGTGCTACTTATGGGGAGATCCTAATTATCCTCATTCCTATCACCAGGAGCAGAAGAAGTACACGACACCAGTCCTGAGGTTCGTGGAATTTCGTAGCTTATCTGCTAAGTTGATCCTGAGCCGGGGATTATGTACTTACATCAAGGCGTTCCACCTAATTAAATCGTGTTTGGTATCGTAAAATATATATATTAGATTAATGTTCCCCAAATGCATGCACTTGGGCTTTGATATTTTGCTTATGAAATTTATAAGTTAAATGTTTAAAGTGATTATTGGAAAAGAGTAAAAGATACTGCAGGCCAATCCAAATCTTTATTTACTTTATATTTTTTGTGTACTTTTATAGGGCCGATGGATCCGCTGAGGTATATGGGACTTAGGCTCAGAATAAAGTTAGCCAGTAATTTAACAATATAGTAAAGCATTAGGTAGTGAACAAGATTATTCATCGTGGTGGTGAGTAGAGGTATTTATTCTGCTTCAACTTGAGTAAACAAGAGGTGGTAATTTTAGAAATTGTAATTATACCGTTGATCTGAGTACTTAAGATATTTAAAGTGTTTTATATTATTTGTTCTAAAGCCATAACAGTCTTAATTTTGAAAATATACTAACACTCCTCCCAGGATGGTAGCAACCCCACCGTAGATAGCCGGTGTGTCCATATAATAGTTACGGGGTTCCTGCCCCTTCTGGGCAAACTGAAATTCATATCGTAGTGACATTTTTATCCGTAACAAACTACGGCAAGACTAATATGTCCACAACCCTGGAAGGGGTGGCAATTGAAAGAGAAAGGATTTGAGCTACGCAGATGTCGGTCGTATGGCATATGTGAAGTTTGTCTGTACTAGTGTCAGTCTTGTCATTTTATACCTACATTTCGTATTAGATGTTATGTAGTGATTCACATAGTCTGTTCGTTAGAAAAGTTTATACTTCTAAATATCGTATCAAAATGAAAATGCGTACTTGTCCATAATAGACTATTATAAATCTATGATTTTTTCAAAATGGCTGTACTCCGCAAATATCGAAAATGGGAATCATTTTTGCCTTTTTAAATTGGGATATTATACTTTGATTCAAAAAATGAGTTTTTTGTTAAATTCTGCGTTCCGAATAACCATGTTACTCTAACTTATGTGATAATTACTGACATGTTACGTTTTCTGATCAAAATATTGCGCTGCAGGGGTCCATTAAATAGTTCGTTATTACCTAACACTGTAACGTAGAGAAAAAACTTTTTTATTTGATTGTAAAGGTCTCGTAAATCTTTTCAGCAGTTTACGGCGTATCTACTCAGTTTAATGGAGATTTAATGTGGTGTGATTTTTTTTTATCTAGCAATCTCAAAATGTAGAAAAACTCAATTTTTTATATGACGGCTGTCATTTCTGATACGCCTGAAATCAATGTAAAATTGAATATTAAGCAAGCTTTATAAATATTTTGATGCGTGTTTTGAATTAATATAAAAGTAGCAAGCTTAATAACGAGTAATGTCTTTTAAATTTTGTGCTTAAGGATTTTCTCATAGAAGGGAGATACCGAAAGTTGATCCGAAAACGTGTTTTTCTAATACAAACGTTAAATGTTAACCCCGGTTTCTTGATGGCAATCTAGCAAACCAAACTCCAAGGGCTGCGTCGCTTTCCTAATTTTTGTAGATTCCTGACTACCAAAAGCTCCAACTAGTTTCATCCACAAGTTTGGTAGTTCAAGATGAGAGTTATGTAAATTCGTACTTTTATTTGATTTTCGCAGGTAAAGTCCATATATTAAAAAGGCAGGGGGGGGGCTCCACTAACGGTCTTTAAACAATTTGAACAATTTAATGGATACTGCTCTCGTTGAACATGCTGGCGCTGTCTCCATTTGATACCAAGAGTCTAAACAATTCCTCTATTTTGATGCATCTCACCGCATTCAGTAATGATCTTATCAGTCACCTAAGTTTTGGCAGTTGCATTTTTAATGTTCATAACCGTTAAATAATCTTAGGCGTCAGAGTAGCTATAATGTAAGCTTTGAAACTTTAACAAAAAAAATGTACGTTCACAACCGGTACTAGACACTGGTATTGAAAGTCTAATTACAGTAAGTTTATAATTTTCACTGAATCCTATTTTATAAATTTTTAGGAAATCTATTAAACTTTAATTTTAATACTTTATTTATTTTGTATTGTTAACAGTACCGAAGGGTGCTTAATATTTCAATTTAAAAAGTCAAAATTTTTTAATGTAAAGCATTAGACTCTAACAATACCTTCATTAATTCTATTTAGAAATAAATCCACCGTGGGAATAAATACGTGAATACTAAAATGTTTTGTTCAACAGAAAATTCGTCTATCAAACTAGTATTTTCGCTTACAATGAAATGGTCTATCCGTATAAGAATTTCTCTCACACGTGCTTCGGCAATTTTTCTTGGCTGGAAGGTCAATATTGTTACCTTTACATACTCTCGTTAAATCTGACATAATACTAAAAATTTGTCTTTGTCAACTCTCATCGCTTGAAAAGCCCTTCCGAAGTTTTGAATAGAGTACTTCCTTCAGATAAATTAGACAATACTTGATAGTAATCATTGACACATTTTAGTACTTCTATAATTCTATAGTACGTGCATAAATTAAAAATAATGTTAAAATCAGATTGATACAATCCAAAAGATGCTAATGCGCGTTCACTTCTGTCCGTAACTAGTTGGTTTAGTAAAACAAAAATTTTCGTTATTTTATTTTTAATTTCTGAACAGGCATAAACCTGTGGGGATCCATCGGGTGTAACAAACTCATTTTATTTCAACTGAAATTTTATTAGAATTAAGTTGGGGCAGAGTTCAATAGATTTAGAATGCACTGCAAACTCGAGCACAAACGAAACAGTATTTCCAAAAAATCTCTCGAGAAAGATCATTTCATCAGCCACAAGGAATTATATTTAATCGAAGGTTATAGTAACACACATATATCGAGTTCGGTAGTTCATCGCGAAAAGTTTTTAAATACCGTTTAAAGCGTCACTCATTACATTCGCGCCATCATAAGTCTGGGCAGTGCACTTTTTAATATTTACACCACACGTATTTAACAACTCTTTAATGTAACTTTGTAGTGATGTAGCTGCTTTCAGCCGATAAATCGTTTACAATTTGTTCCACGTAGCGTACCACTATTAAGCTTTTTACAGTTTCGGATATATATATATATATATATATATATATATATATATATATATATATATATATATATATATTTTGCTGTGACAAGAAGTTGTTTAGGGGTGCATTGAGTAGTAAAGGTCGTGTTGTAACTGTAAATAGCAATAGGAATAAGAAAACTGTATTTATTTAGCAGAAAAATAAGTAATTCGTACATTATGTAAATAGCAAGCATTTAACACCCTGCATATAGACCGTAATTAGCTTTAAGCGATGCCAGTAAGCACATCTTTCAACCATAGAACGCGTATTCAGCAGAGAAATAATCGTACATGTATTTAAACTACGTTGAGGAGTGTTTTACAAGTTTATAAAATAAAATACGCAGAAGATAACACAAAACCTAACAAATCTTTATGCAAATAAGCTGGAATCATGAGCGCTTTGATAAGAAAACGCACTTTCAGATAAATAAATACGTGAACAAAAACAGCACTAGAGTTACAACATTTATTTTTGTACAATTATCCAAAAGCATTATCTATACAAAACAACAGACGTAAGTTGAAAGTCTGGCCACGATAATAAATTATAATGTATCAAAGATCGCAAATAAACACCATTACACGGAAATCCCAAGGAATTTCATCAGAAACAGCTTAAAAATACAGGGAATATTAAAGACAAACGCTGGTTGGTCGCTACAATCTGCAAAACTGCTTAGAAACTCAACCCAAAGATAGTGAAAAAAACTATTTAACACCCACCGGTGATAAGACAGCTCGGTCTACACTTGATGCACGTTGAATCCACATCACTTTTAACCAGAAATCTACGCGTCAAATAAATTAAATTTGTAATATAGTAAAAATAGTGCTACATAAAATTTGTGTTAAGAATACATGAAGAGTATTTGCCGTTTTTTCTTAGAAAACGTGAGTGGAAATTGGTTAATTAATTTAAATTAAATATTTATAATGTTAGGGCTTCTAATCTGCGTCAAAAGAAAAACAATTCTAATCTGCGTCAAAGACAATTCTAATTTTGGAACAATTCAATTCTAATCGGTTTCTGGACTATTTCTGGTTCACTTATAAAACAATTCTAATTTTAATTCTGGTATAATTATGGGACAATTCTAATATGCTGCTAACTTAGGATTTAAAGTCTGGAATTTCAAGTGGTAGTTAAAGAAAAAGATTCAAAGCACATGCAGAGAGATATAGAATAAAGCACGAGGTGATTTTTGAAAAGCAAGGAGTAACTGTACTGAAACATTGGTTCGACAAAGCAGAGCATTGGGATTCGATTGAAGACTGTAAGGGGGTGTTGATCCACAACAGGAAACAATGCAGGTCAGACCTCCCTAGTTTTAAGAAATCTTTTCAATTTAAATTAACATTGAATATATTAATTTTCTCACTAATTTGTAAAGAGACAACAAGGACTTTGAGTACGTCAAAACTTACGTAATAATCATAAAAAGGTCTCGAACGTTCCAGATTTTTTTGTAAAAAAGTGCTGTTTTTGGTGACTTTATATTAAATTAAAAGTATGTAAATTTTGGGATAAATAATCCATATAATATTAATTGATTAAATGGTGTATTTAAAGAATTTCAAAAAATTCTAAATATTATTTGCTTTCATTATATGAATGTTGATTGTTTTTATTTTATCAATTCAAACAGGTAATCATAAAGGGCCAAAAAAAGGAAAATTGATCATCGTAGCGTTGTGCACTCTGTGTAGATTAAAAAGGGCTAGCCGTGACATAATAATAAAATTAAAAGATTAAATTAAGAGAACACAGAGCGGTGGCGTTAAATAGAACGTTTATTACATCCGACTACAACAAGTGAGGGGGCAACTACATCAATATATATGTATATATATATATATATATATATATATATATATTGCTGTGAAACCACCAAAATCCGGGTACTCCGCTTTTCGAATCGAGCCTCACGAATTGGGCGTCAAGAATGCTGTGAAAGGTATAAAAAGCTATTAAATTACCTGGTCCGTTGACTTTCTTCTTTTAATCGCCTCTTTACTCTTTTTCGCCTCGGCTGCTCACCTAGTTAAACCTTCATCTTCATTCATAAAAAAACAAACACATTCCTACCACAAACATCAACGTTAACTCTATTTACATCAATATTCACAATACATTAAAATTTCAAAATTAAAATTCAGCATAAATTTCAGTATCAGAAAATTTCAAGATTAAATTTTGTTATCATTTTAATGTGCATCCAGAATTAAAGTCCTTGTAGGATGCCTACTAATTAATATAATAATATATGCAGACCTGAGTCTGAGTACAAAGGAGCATCTACCACCCTTTACGTTAATTAACCAGGTTCGTCTAATTGAGCTCAAAGACATCCCCAAATTTTCATCATAATCCAGAACATAAATACTAAATACCCTTTCTACTTAAACAAGAAAATTTCACCTTACAATTAAAATTTTGTGGTTTGTACAAGTTCACTACTGTCCATTTTAAATAAACAAATTATAAAGTTATTCAACACACACCAAAACATCAAAGTTCGAACAAAATAGTATAATTTACCTGAAGGTTACTGCACTCGTAGCTTCAATGTACATCGTCCCTTTTGTTAATCACACCATTCCAACTGGGTTATATTTACGGCTTCTGATTCTCAACGCTTTTAAAATTTTCTCCACCACCATTCATCTAAAGTTGTTTCAGGGCTTTTCTGGAACTCATCTGTGTATATCTGTATCTTGTTTTGTGGATCTAGTCACGTTTACGAATCATTTAATTATTAACACCCCCGAAAAATTGCAAAGAAATTCATACTTCTTTCAGAAATATACGCCAAAACTGCCTACCTTTGTGTATTCATTTGTCGTTGCAAATTAGACTAATTGGTACAGTGATACTAGACTTTATTACCTTGTATCTTCTTTTCTAAGTGCACTAAAGTACATTCATTGTAGCACGTAAAGAACAAACTGTTTTTAAATCACCAAAATATACGAGCAAACTGTTTAAATTATTTAATCAAAATCGGAAAACTAAAAAGCACTGTTTAACGCATTGAATCAATTCGAAAATCTAAGAGAGCTTGTTCATATTAACCTGGGTATATATAGCGGTTAGCCTGTCTGTCGGTCTTGTCCCCAAAACGGACAATTCTTCAGAATTTCGCATGCTAGGTTCCCATTCCGCAGCCCGGCATGAGATTTTTACGAAATTTGCACTAGCACCAGTTAAATCTCAGAAATTTCAACACGGCTCGCAACGTCTGGAAATAACTAATTAATTTTTATACAGAAATGTTATTTCTACCTCTCAAATTTGCCTCTTATTTTCAACCAATCGCAACCCAGTGACGTTGCTCCACTCACGCCTTTTACTGTATGTGTCTCGGTCTTGCGCATATTATCTGTCCCTATCTACCCTGTTCTTATTGGTGCAAATTGATATTCTTTATTATCGATTATTTCAGTTCATGTGGACTGTGAAATAACCCACCTTTAGCATTTCCCGTAACTATTAAGCTACGGTTTCTCCAAGATTCTCTGTAACCATTTGTTATCTGCCAAATTTACGCAGAATGAGCCTTTTAAAAATACGCAGGTGTTCTAACATAATACTTCTAAATAACACTTCTACGATTTGCATTTTATTGGGTTTTTACAAGTTTTTATAGATATTATATGTTACTAATGGTTCAATTAACTCCAATTAAAATAATACCCTTTAATTTTTAGTGACTCCTAATCAAATATTAATTATTATTTGTACATTTTGTTTAATACCGGTTACTTAAAATTGAGTTAATTAATATAAATTTTGCACGTAATTTCCATTTGTTTCTTTACTCGGAATAATTAAATTATACGTTGAGCAGCATTTTAATAACGCGTACCTTTTCCCAAAGCTTCTACACGGTGATTAAAATTATTTGAGGTGATTATTTAATTTTCTACCCTGGTCTAAATATGTGATATATATATATATATATATATATATATATATATATATATATTGTTTTAACACACATGAATGGGAACCAGTGTATTTTGCATTTCTTGATACACTATCAACATTTTTCTTTTTAAGATTCGAGTTACGCTTGGAAAGTACTTTTTCCTGTCATGACTATTTCAGTTTTCTCTGTTTCGTCTTTGAACAATACTTTGCATAAACAGTGATACGTTTCTATATCTATATTCGACATATCTGCTTGTAACCACAATTTAGTTTTCAGTCTTGATATACGCCGATATGATTCTATTCTATCCATATGCAAGGAATTCAAGGTGATCATTGTTGCATTCTATAATTTATAATGAATACGACCGCGGGCTACTTCAGTTTTATTCTAGTATTTTTAATAGTTTGTAAATTTCGATATTGATATTGGAATTGATGTGTAAATATAATATAATATAAGAATTAAAAATTAAAACCAGTAGTTTACATAAAAATTGGGCAAGTCACCAACCAGTTCAAAAAATATTTTTCATAGGTATTTCAGTTATTAATGACATTGTACCAAATTCATTCCTATAATATACCATGATGCTAACCATCATGATTCTATTACATAATACTAAAAACTAGTGGTAGCGGCGACTTAAGTTGCTGCTGAAAGTAACTGGTAACCAAGCTCGTCATTACGTAAGTATATCTCTACAGTTTAGAAATCTATAAAACTTAATTCATATACAAATTTTCTAGCCATTAAATAAATAAGATGTAAATAAATAGCCGAGCGTCTGCCTATTCGCAGCATTTATTAAAACGTGTATGCAAGGGTCATATTAATATACACGTCTGACGAATACTAAACATCTAATTAAGCTAAAATGAGTCTTTCAAAACAAGCATCGTCATCAGCTGAAACAATGTTCTGTTAAAATCTGATCACAAAAATTAGTTTACCTACCTAGAGCGACTTCACAAAACTCGATTTCGTAAACTGAAAGGCCGAGCACTCTACGTTAATGTATCAGCATATGTCATAAAGAAATGCTCCGAGAGTAAACACCAGGTATTAATCTATGAGCAAAATACTTAACCATTACTATTATTGTGCTATTCATTAGCAGAAATCTGCACAAATCTGCATAAATATTACGTTCAATGCTTGATTTGATTGCATAAAATTAAACTTGTGCCTGTTTTTGTTTGAGGTCTGAAAGCAGCTAATTAAAATATTGCATCATCCGTTTTAAATAATTCAAATCTGTAAAATTCATTCAATATTTGTGCAATTTAAAGAAAGAAATAATGCTTTACATAATCAAATGGGGTATTTTTATTATACAATACAATAATTATTACAATAGGTACCCCTATTTCGGCTATTAAAAAAACAAAATCGATGTGTGAGCTCAAACGATTAGTTACTTGATAAAAACTTCTCGGTGGCGCGATTCGAGTGGTCAACGGTCTACTTAAACATGTCTATGCCTGTATGAATGTGCGTGACGTGATAAATATCATAGCTCATAAATATTTCTAGCTGCGAAATATATTAACCGGATGCACGTTTGAGGTTTCTCACGCTTCACTAAGTTCTATTTTTTAAATGAAAATTGCTTTGTATTCACAGAATGTTGGACTATAATTTAAAGACCCAAACACTTAATAACCAATATAATTTGGAAATTTAAAAAAAAATGGACCACTAATAGAAAAGATTTATAATACGTACTGATTTGCTTTATGGAGAGCTGCATTCGCGAGCGTTTTTATCAATGTCTGGAGCCATACTAAACAGTACCATGATACAATTATGTATCATGAAACCGTACTAGAAAATTAAGTAACAACGAGACATATTTTCTTCAGAGCACCGATTGATATTGATTTTATAAAGAAATTTGCACATGCCATCTGGTTCTTCGAATTTCGCACTATTTTTTAATCCCAAACACTAGTAAATTTAAATAAGAAAGGCGTTTCTGTATAACAATTAAAATGCTGATGTATCATCGTATAAAATCCGGTTATTTTCTGTAATTTGCAGAGAGTGAAATCATTATACATATCTGAAAAATATATAAATATTCAATTAAGCATACCCAAAAATGCTCGACTTACCTAGAACGACGTTTAATTACAGAAAAAATATCAGTCAAAGGAGTGTTAACCTCTCACGATCACCCGACGGCGATGATTAGTCTCGAACCCCACGCCAAAATTATAAAATGATTACATCATGACTCATCCAAAATTCCACATCACGTCTGAGAGAAGCTCGGTAAAATTGAGATCAGCGCCGCTTTTATATAGAGTTCGAATATTTTCAATGGATCCTAAGATATTAACAAAAAATTATTAAAAATTAATATGAAACCTAAAACTATCTCAAAAAACTAAGCCGAATTTTATTAAAAGTCGCATTAAATATGTAATTTATATACAAAACCGCATCCGCCTTTGTCAATATCTGGAACCACACTAAACCGTACTATAAAATTAACTCGTTAGTATTACAACAAGACATATATTTTCTTCAGCGCTCCGATTAATGTAGATTTTATAAAAAATTTGTTTATATCATCTGGTTCATGGAATTTTGCTCTATTTTTAAGCCTAAACATTAATAAAATTAAACAAGTAGGATTTTTAGTTCATCATAGTAGAATATTTGTATTTCAACCATATGTAAACCTTATAGCGCTTCCTCAAATTTTATTATATTAAAAACGGGTTTTTGTGTTATGTTCTTTAAACCATAAGCTGTAATTTAAATCCGAACATGAAATTTGTATAACAATTATAAGAACGTAAAAATCAATACATTGAATCGATTTCTGAATTTTCAAAAATAATTGTCGTTCCGTTAGAGATAAAAAATTCTCGGGGGCATGATTCGAACGATCAGCGACCTACTTAAACATGTTTATGCCTGCATGAATGTGCGTGACGTCATAAATATCATAGTTCATACATATTTCTAGCTGCGAAATATATTAACCGGATGCACGTTTGAGGCTTCTTGCTTCACTAAGTTCTAATTTTTAAATGAAAATTGCTTTGTATTTACAGAATGTCGGACTATAATTTAAAGACCCAAACACTTAATAACCAATATAATTTGCAAATTTTAAAAAAAATGGACCTCTAATAGAAAAGATTTTTTAATATGTACTGATTTGCTTTATGGAGAGCTGCATTCGCGATCATCTTTATCAATGTCTAGAGCCATACTAAACGGTACCATGATACAATTATGTATCATGAAACCGTACTAGAATAATTAATAACAACGAGACATATTTTCTTCAGCGCACTGATTGATATTGATTTTATAAAGAAATTTGCACATGCCATCTGGTTCCTCGAATTTCGCACTTTTTTCGATATGTTAAGGCAGATTTCTGCTAAAGAATGGCACATAAAGGTATAGTTTGGGTAATTTAAATATAGATGGACCTCAGGTGTTTACTTCTGGTGCATATTGTTACGAGATATGCTAATATAATAGTGTGAAGTGCGGCAGGCTCAGTTTGTTTTCCGGTTTTTACTGTTCGTTAATCAAAGCAGTTAGGTGAGTATTAAACTTTGTGCACATATATAACAGTATATTTTGCAGATCATACCGCAAGTTTTACAGTGTTAAAATACCTATTTTAGCTTAATTATATGATCGTTGATATGCACGTTTTAATATATACGCAAATGATACAGGTATATTCATTCATCATGATTAATGTTCATATAAAAGGTTTTATTAAACACCGATTTGCATATCACTAGCAATTTGAATATTTTAGTTGTAATGCGTACATCGCCCGATTCTTGAAGGACTGTTTCATTCAGTTTCATAATTTGATCTCCTGCAAACTAATTAATTATAGACTACTATGAATATCTCAGGTTAGGTTAAAATAATGAGGGAAAGCTTCTCTTTATGCGCTTGCATGGGCGCGACAATCCATCTTCTTGAATTATTTACTACAAAGGTTGAACAAATCGGGTGCTTACTACGAGGATGCTTTAGTCAGGGCTCCACCTCTCATGTTTTTAGTTTTAGGTAACATACCATAAATAGTGGTTTACGTTACACAAAACTTGGTCGCAAAGCGAAAAGGCACATAAAAGGAATCAATTATTCTAATACAAATTCAAAGGGAACGACTTCAAATTTGTTAAATATGTAACATGGTTTATCATTCAAAATGCATTTTATCTTGTTATTTCATTTAAAATCAATTATATATACATAACAAGTACATACATTTGCATATAAAAATAAAGAGAGACTCCAAAATCCTGTAATAATCTATATACAAAAACGAAACAACTTTATGTTACATAAAATATGCGAATGTAGATGAAGAAATGGTAACCTACAGATCACTGTCGTCATCATTTTTCGCTGGTAAGGATGAGCCTGGCTTAAAAAATTGTCCAACGTTGTTTGTTTTGCCTTCTTGTCTGTCAAAAGCTCAGCGAATGGGCTATGAAGCAAGTGTTATTGCGCCGTGTTACCTTGCACCCAAATATCATGACAATAAGTAAACTCAGTTGTTAACAATAGCATCATGGATATAAAGCTACTGGAAAATGATTTGGGGTTTAAACTGGTGGTTGGCCATATTTATCCGAGAGATACGACAATGTGGGAGTGTATCGGCATTGAATGATTCTAATCCCTGCTTACAAACCAGGATGTCATCTGTTTAAAATGTCTGGTATATATAGTATAAAGAAAGCTTTGCCTGGTGGCTATAAAGAACCGTCGTACCCTAGCCCTAGGCTTTATATAGCAATATGTTATTGTGATTAACTGCAGTAAGTCACTAAGTAATGTAATAATTTGGGTATATATGTAGTAGTTTGATCATAGGCTAGAGTAGCATTGGGTGCGGTTGGCGCCATGGTCCTATATCGAATAAGGCCCGAAAGCATAGCAATGGCTATTTATTATCCATATAATACTAATTTTTCTGTTTTTGGTTGTATCGCAAGTTCCCCAGACGTAACTGTGCTCCATTCCTTTAGGAGTATCTCCACTGGGGCGACGTTTTATTAGCGATCTGTGCGCATGCTCTCTAATTTACCTATCTCCGGTCATCTGGCTATAAATATAAGGGATTTCAGCCCATATTCCTCTTCCGCGATTGCGAAAACATTTGTCTGCATATATCAAACTGAGTAATAAAGATCGTTTTATTGTGCAGATCACATTGGAATCCTGGGACAATGTTATATCGGCTGCCTGTGAGCATGCGCTTTAATTTACCTGTTTACAACCATCTGGCTATAAATATAAGGGGTCTCATCCCATTTTCCTCTTCCGCGATTGCGAAAACATTTGTCAGCATGTTTTAAACTGTAAATAAACATCGTTTTATTATGTAGATTACATTGGAATCCTGGGGCGATGTTATATTGGATGCCTGTGAGCATGCGCTCTAATTTGCCTGTTTACGATCATCTGGCTATAAATATAAGGGGTTTCATCCCATTTTCCTCAGTTGTGTTTCTTCTACGACTACAAAACATCGTGGTTTACGTGTTTTAAACTGAGTAACAAACATCGTTTTATTGTGCAAATTACATTGGAATCCTGGGCCGAAGTTATATTGACTGCCTGTGAGCACGTACTTTAATTTATCTGTTTACGATCATCTTGCTATTTATAAGAAGTATCAGCCCATTTTCCTCAGTAGTGTTTTTTACAAATGTAAAACATTGCGGTTTACGTGTTTTAAACTGAGTAATAAACATAGTTTTATTGTGCAGATTACAATGGAATCCGTCAAAGTATTCGTCTGCGATGTGTGCCATAAAAACTTCTCGATCCAGAGCAACCTTAACCGACACAAAAAGGAGGTCCATAATATCATTAGACCCCCCAAGTCAGGTTACAGCCCCAGCTCCACCGACTGGATTACCAGCTCCAACATCATTTGTGTGCAACATTTGTGGTATGGGGTTTGGGCGTCGAGCTAATTTAATCCGGCATCAGCACGCCCTCCACGGAGTTACTATTTCTTCTACATCAATGTCTGCTAAACGTTGAGCATCACCACCACGTGCTGCACGCGGCCCAAAACGCCAGCGACAGGACATACGATATTGTGAGGATTTCAATATGGACGTTCCTTCACGCCAGTTTCCCGGCCATTTACGTAGTGCCGCGCATAAGACGAAATCCGGAAACTCCGAACAAGAAGCGATACAACTGTTATCGTCTGCCTTCCGCTCCCGGATCGCAACTTACCGCATTAATAATCTGTCGGGTTGTAGAGACCTTGGAGACTTTCTACTTGAACAAACGCAGCATTTTGTAAAGTTGATCCAGGACATCTTGGAGGCCCACATGACCGTTAAAATTAATGTGAAAGTGTTTGGTATATACACAAAGATGGACTTGGGTGATACCAAAGCAACTAAATCTTTCAATACCAAGAATCAAATTATAACCCGATCGAGCGACTTGAACAAAGTGTATACAGCGTTTTCTCGGGAGATGCTTGATAAATCCCAAGAATTTGAACATTACCAGTCCGGTTGGGCCTTACAACGTGTCCTGCATTTAGAACTAAACATCAACAATTACCAGCCACTTAGGGGATCCTCTTACATTGACTTTCCACGCTGGATAAAAGCTAAAAAAGCGGTGGTAAATGTTAAAAACCGAGACGCAGCCTGTTTTGCTTACTTCATTGTAGCAGCACTGTATCCTGTCGAGCATGCCGCCCAACGTCCTAGCAAGTACCCTCATTACTCGACTTGCTTAAATATAAGTGATATAGAGTTTCCTATGGCCTTTGACAAGATTGCCAAGTTCGAGGCTTTGAATGATCTTAGTATCAACGTATTCGGAGTGGAAGGAAGGTCTATTGTTGGTCCTCTACATTTTATTAAACGCAGGAGAGCCCTGCACGTTAACTTGCTCTACATCCAGGATGAAGAAAAAGGTCACTTCTGTTGGATCAAGTATTTGGGACGTCTGGTCGGTAAACAGTTATCAAAAAATTGCTCACATAAATGGATTTGCAATGGATGTTTAATCTTTTTTCCGACTGAGACTGCCTTGATCAGGCATACTGAGCGGGACTGCAACCATGTCGTAACCCAAATGCCCACCGTCTTCAACAACGTTTTGGAATTTTCGAGCATCCAAAAACAAATGCAGGTCCCATTCGTTATTTATGCCGACTTTGAGTCGCTACTACAGCCGTACAGTTTTGCAGCGCCTGACCCCTCCATGTCATCTACAACCCCGCTCCAACTGCATACTTCTTATAGCTGGGCATACTACATCAAATGCAGCTACGATGACTCCCTCAATAAATTTGAGATCTACAAGGGCCCAGACGCAGCACGTAAATTTGTCACCAAACTTAGAGAGGAAGCTAGACGTCTGGGTAAGATATTGACGACGAATGTGCCCATGATTCCTTTGGATGCCCAGGATGAACTTTTGTTCCGCACTACCGAAGACTGTGGGATATGCAAGAGACCGCTTGGAACAGACCGTGTGCGGGATCACAACCACATGAATGGGGCGTACCGCTTCCCTGTACACTCCAAATGTAACCTCCTGTATCGGGTTCCGCAGTTTATTCCAGTGGTGTTCTACAACCTTAGTGGATACGATGCTCATTTCATCATAAAAAAACTGGGGTATGATAACGGGAAGATTAGCGTTATACCGAACAATAAAGAGCGGTTTATCTCGTTTTCGAAAACTGTACGGCTATACGATACAGAAGTGGTCTTAGACGAACAAGAAAAGACTGCCGACAAGTTCTGTGTCCAACTTTGGTTAATCGACTCTCTCCGATTTATGGCGTCCGGGTTGGATACATTAGCAAAGAATTTAGCTCAGGACCAGTTTGTGGAGGTCAGACGTCACTTCCCCGAGGACTCCAAGTTCCAACTGGTTACCAAGAAAGGCGTGTTTCCATACACTTACATACAAAGTATGGAAGTATTGGAGGAAATAGTCCTACCACCACAAGACGCCTTCTAGAATGACCTCACCTCTACATCCATTACCACCGACGAATATGGGAGGGCTCAGAAGGTATGGCGCGACTTTGGCCTCAACACGCTCGGAGAATATAGCGACCTCTATTTGAAGACAGATGTACTGTTGTTGGCAGTCGTCTTCGAAAACTTTCGCCGAGTGTGCATTTCAACCTATGAACTCGATCCGTGCCAGTGTGTGACAGCGCCTTCATTAACCTGGGACGCCCTGTTAAAATACACCGGTGTGAAACTGGAGCTCCTGACGGATATTGACATGTACCATTTTATAAAGTCTGGGATCAGAGGGGGTCTGACCCAGTGTAGTGGGCGTTACGCTGCTGCCAACAATAAGTACATGGAAGAGTACGATCCTACGGCTCCGTCTAAGTATTTGGTCTACTACGATGCCAATAACTTGTATGGCTGGGCCATGAGCCAAGCTCTCCCTCTTGGAGGATTTCGATGGCTGCCCTTTACCGATATAGCCGAACTCCAGGCCACCATATTAAATATTCCCAAGGATTCTGCGAAAGAGTTCCTTCTGGAGATTGACTTAGTGTACCCTCCACATTTACATGATCTCCACAACGATCTGCCATTCTGTCCGGAAATGAAAACGTCGCCTTATATCTCATCTAAGTCTCCGAAGCTCCTCGCCAACTTAGAAGACAAACACCGCTACAATATCCACTACAGGAATCTACAGCAGTGTTTGAGAAACGGATTAGTGTTGACCTCCATCCACCGGGTTCTCGAGTTCGACCAGTCTCCATGGTTGAAGCCTTATATCGAGTTGAACACAAACCTTCGCACTCGTGCTACTAACGCTTTTGAGAAGGACTTTTTCAAACTCATGAACAATGCCATCTTTGGCAGGACCATGGAGAACATAGACAAGCGCGACGACGTGAAGCTTGTGACTCGGTGGGAGTGTAACCGGAAGTCCTTGTGTGCGAGTACCCTGATTGCCCACCCGAACTTTAATTGTAATCTGGTACTAGGCGAAAATTTAGCACGCATACAGATGGACCGCGTTAAAGTCACCTATAACAAACCTGTATATGCAGTATTTCGATTTTAGATATATCAAAAATCTTGATTTACGACTTTCACTATGAGGAACTGATGCCTCTGTATGGGCCTAAGCTTTCGCTTTTGTATACATATACCGATTCGCTCGTGTATAGTGTCGAAACAGAAGACTTGTACAGTGATATTTGTGCCCGCCTGGACCTATTCGACACCGGTGACTACCACCCAGATAATAAATATAAGATCCCACTTCTAAACAAGAAAGTGCCCGGAAAGTTCAAGGATGAGTTTGGTGGTGAGGTAGTTTTAGAGTTTGTGGGTACTCGCGCCAAGAGTTACTGTATAGTTAGCGAAAATGATGTAATAAAAAAATTAAAGGGGTTAAGCGTAGTGTTGTGCAGGGTATAAGTGTTAATAGTTTTAAGGACGTAGCACATAACAGTAACTTCGGAGCCCTCGTGCATTCGATGCGGTCTATTAGGAGCAAAAAACATGATTTGTTTACGCTGTTACTTAGCAAGGTTAGTTTATCGGGTGCAGATGACAAGCGTTTCGTCATCCCTAACACGACCTAATCGTATGCATGGGGGCATAGGGAAATAGATAATAGATTTTATTTTACCTAGTTTATAAGTTGTATATATTGCTTAGATTTAAGTTGTACGCATTACGTGACTGTTTTAGGGTCACAATGTATATACATGTTTAGCCTAAAAACGTGTACAATGATAATATTATTGTAAATGTAGATATATACAAAGAATTTATTACTATTGTGTATAAATTGTTTCATAAATTTTTATTTCCATATATATTGCAGCTTATTTTTGTTTTTGTACTCAATCACCAATTCCAGAGAACGGAAACAATTACCCTTTATAATTTTGATTACCCATACCTATGCCATATAATTTTGAGCTGATTTTTAAACCCCAGTGCATATGTTCACTCAATTTAAAATTTTTAAAAATTTTTTCTAAACCGCAAAATGCCGAATGGGGCACCCGCAAAGCTGATAAACATAACAAAGAATTCATACGAGTCATGAGAATCGTGAAAAAATTTTTTAGTCCGCAAAATGATGAATAGGACACCCGCAAAGCTGATAAACGTAATGAAGAATTCAAATAAGTCATGAGAATCGTCATAAGACCCCCTTCCCCCCCTCAACACCCTACAACTAGTAGGCAAGGAGAAGGGGGTAAGAGGGGGTCGGCAATCCAATGAGAAACTATGTGCGCCAGAAGTGTCATGAGGATCGTCAGAATATTCAATGCACGTACCCTTCAACAAACACCAACTAGACGGCAGGGTGGGGGGATCGATCGAGTAAGAATCGAAGTGCGCCAGAACATACATATACCCTCTACTTTTCTTCTATTTATACATTCAACACGAAATGGTTATTTAACATATGGCTGAAGTTCCATTGACATGTGTAGCTACTTATTGATGCCTGGGTGTTTTTCTTTTGGAAGAGGTTTTTCCAGACTCTAGACAAAACAGGAATAAAATAGCATTAATACATTGTCGCCTTGTTGTCCGAGTATCTGCCTATGTAGATTTAAATCAACTGTTGCATTTTATATACTTTGTTGCCTGACTAGCTGCTATGGTGAGTCACGCTTTACCAGTTTCAAGGGAGAAAACCTTTGGTTAGTTATAATTTATATATATTAACACACCGGAACTTGTTCGAGATATTGATTAAGTTGACCTTCCTTATATTTGTTTAAAAATTAGATTATAGTAGTAACTTTACAGAAAATGCTAAAGACTATTTCAGTTCCTTAATTATGGAGATTTCCATTTTCTTACGGTCAGTAAACTTTATTAGATAAGTCTTTAGTTGTTATTTGAATGATTTTTAGACATGCTCATATTCAGATTATATTTTTGTATATAAATACGTTTTACAAAGTATAATAGAGACTAATGAAATATTACAATTTTGAGCTTATTTTTCTGTGTTCTATTATTCCACTATTTTGTTCACATTCTAAATTTAATTTTCATCTACAAATGGTCGTAGATGCCAGTTTTATTTCATGCAAAAAACAACCAGGGACGTTTCGTTTCGCTAGAGCAGTTAGTTTCCATAATAGGTTCATTTATTTTAAATCCTTGTAGATTGATTTATTTCACGTGTTCATTTACACATCTTGTTATTTTGTGGATACACGCTTGCTCTATTTCAAAAATTGTACATACATATTTGCCTTTCATTCTTGATTATTATATCCAGAACAGATTCGATTCTGGTTACTATTTTCCAATTTAACTTAATAAATTTTGATTAAGAGTTGTAGTTAGTAGGTGTTTTGAGTTTTCATGTGTTACTGATTCTACTTACATTATAGTATTATATCGTTACCGTATAGATATCCAACGGTGTGTGTTGGACTAGACAGGTGCATAATTTTTGTCTTAATTTTAATGTTAATCATGCTGGATTTAAATGTAACTAACCATCCGTCTTGCAGATTTCTTTCTTTGGTCCATTATCTTACATCCGCCAAATATACACTTTTATGGTACTGATTGCAACTAAGCCAGTCCATTTTGGAAAATGGAATTTGATGCTGTAATCTCATTTGGCAGCTACGTGGCATAGTTCGTATGCGTGTGACTACCATGCCCAAGGTCCTGGGTTCGGATCCCGACACGACTGGCTTGAAAAATGTTAGGCGGGCATTTTTCACAAAAATACGCCCTTGTTCAGATGAGAGGTAAAATGGAAGTTTCGTGTGTGAGTGTTGTCACGTACGTTAAAAATCCCTATCTTGCTTGGAACAGCAAGGGTTCGGCAAAATTCATAATTTTCCAAGTAAAAAAAACTCGCTTCTTAACCAATGTAGTACCTTTGGGTGGAACATTGAAAAATCAAATGTAGTGCAATCTCATTCTAGAAATGCTTATCAAACGTGTTTATGCTATTGTAATTTTGTTATTGTATTATACTGAAAATTTATTGCATTACTTTGAACCAGTATTGTAAAATTTGTTCATGGTATTTTATAGCATGTACCTATGTGCAAACCGAATTTATATATTCAGAAGACATCATTAAGAAAGATTGTCTCGTAGGATTACTGATTATACAACAGCAAGCAACAAAAACAACTGTTATGTATCTGGTATATGGACCATTCGTGTTCTTGTATTTGTAAACAGATGTTTAATGCATCTGTGTTGTTGGTTAGTCTAGCCACGGCCGATAGCCTTGCATTGCCGAGATTATGTAGCTCAACTTTAGAACGCTTTAGAAAGTCACAAGCAATAATTCTAGAGACAAGTGCGATAAACTTGTTTTCTGATTTTGTTATATGAGACTGCAGAAATTAAATATGTAGTTCCGAATGTGAATACTATAATGTAATATGAATTTTAATTCCTGCAAAATGTACCTTGCAGTTATTTACTAAGTATTTAATTATTTATATCGATGACTAATTATGTTTGTGTAATCTAACTGAACTAATCTCCTAGTTATTAGTTTGGCAAGAATTATGGCCAAAATAACTACTGATTCTTGCGTTCATGTGCAATATTGATATTTTATCTCAAATTGTCTTATTAGTAATAATACAGTAAATAGTCTATTCGTTTAGACGTGTATTATTTTATGACAGGTAGCCATTCTCGGCTGCAGAAGCCAGTTTTTCCGGGTAGGTATCGCGATATTCTTTTCCTTTTCTTTTATTTTTACCAGCCTGATTTTATAAATATTTATGGTTTCGGGTTGGGACCGTGTCATTTTATAAATTAAGGTCGACGTTTCACCCACTTTTGTAAGGGGCTTCATCAGGCCAAGAAAAGGAAAAAGTAATAAAATAAAAATAATGAAAAATATAAAAAAGATAATATTAAGTAGACAAGTTAAAGTGTAACGAGAAAAGTTACTCCTGAACTAGCAGACTTACTAGCCCATTCAAAGCCAAAAGGTGTCTTGTGGCGAAGTAACTGGTGAAAGTAGCGAAAGTGGTAGTTTATATAGGGCGAGAATTTGATGCATGAGCGATCATGAATAGAGAGGAGTGTCGTCTTTTGGGGTTGGTAATATTTGTGAAATTATATTGGCGGGTTTATAGATTGCTTTGGTCTGTTACTCTGTGTATATATGGAAGGATTGCTAAAAAACGTGTATCGGGTTTACAGCGTGGTTTGGGGGTTCGTGTAGGATGCAAATGCCGGTTTATTACTCTGCCGATATCTAAGTTACGATAGCCGTTTTTTATAAGACTGGTTTTAAAATGGGTCAGTTCATTAAATAAGTGTTCTTGTTGTGAAATCTTAATTGCACGGTAGACTAGAAAGTTTGTGAAGGATGATGATGTGACGACGCATGTAGGTATCTGTCTGTGCGTGTGGGTTTTCGATATACGGAATGACCTAGTCGTCCGTTAGGTTGGCGCTCCACCAGAACGTCAAGGAATGGCAGAATTCCGTTCTTTCAATTTTTATAGTGAACTTAATATCTTTATGATGATTGTTTATGTGATCTAGAAAATTATTGAGCGTTTGATGTCTATGGGGCCAGATTACAAAAGTGTCATCTACATAACTGAGCCAAGTTTTTGGTTTAAGGTCTGTGGATTCTAGAGCCATGGATTCCAAAGACTGCATAAATATATTGGTCACAATAAGGGATAGAGGTGAGCCCATTGGTGTGCCCGAAGTGTGTTTGTAAAATTGTCCGACGAAGACAAAATAGGTAGAAGTTAAACATTTTTCAATGAGCGTGGCCAGGTACTCAAATTGGTTTTCTTGAGGTAGGAATTGTTTAATAATGGAGACAGTGTCTATGACAGGTACGTTTGTAAATAGGGATGTTACGTCAAAACTGACTAGTATATCATTAGGACCTAGCTGAATATTGGAAATTAGTTCTATGAAATGAGTGGAATTTAAAACATTAGTAGGGGTGTTACCGAAAAAAGGTTTTAAGAAATTTGCCAGGTATTTTGCTACATGGTAGGTGGGCGAGTCAATTGTGCTAACTATCGGACACAGAGGGACATCAGGTTTATGGACTCTAGGAGGGCGAGGTGGTTTAGATTTGCTAGGTATTATGCGTTTTTGGATAGTTTTGGGAATATTACAGGATTTGATAAGTGCTGAAAATTCCTTTTCAATCTTTGAAGTGGGTTCTTTTGCTATAGGAGTGTAGGAATCGTCTTCTAATAATTGTTTAATCTTTTCTTTGTATTCTGTACGGTTTAGAATTACGGTCGCATTACTTTTCTCTGCAGGGAGTTTAACAATTTTCTTGTTTGTTCGTAGGGGTTTCAATGCCGTTATTTCTTGCTTTGTCACATTTTTGTTAGGAGTTTTGGCATGTCGGAGACATTTAGTTGTTTCAGAGCGAATTAAGTTTGCATTGTCTTGAGGTAAAGATTGGATCGTTGATTCCACAGAGCTAATGATTTCCTCTGCGTGAATTTTTCTAGGTGCAATTGAGAAGTTTACTCCTTTGGACAGGATATTTAGTTTGTTTTCGGATAGGATATGTTCTGATCGGTTTAAGACGGTATTTGAGGACAGAGTTTTCGGGTAAGATGTTTTTTCAGGGTGTGAAAGGTTCTTAGAAAGTTGTAAGAATTTGCGTAATTGGATTTTTGTGGTGAGTTCGGTGGCTTTTTGGGCTTGCAAGTATGAAATTCGGTCAAACAGAGTCCAGTCAATGTAGTTAAGTGTGGCAGATAATGTTAGATGAAGCTGTAGGAGTGGTTTAGAAATATTGTCTATTTCTTTTTGAGTGTTGGAAATTCGTTCGCGTAGGAGTGAGAGTTCTGCTCTGTGAAGAATTTTTTGGCTGGAATATATTTTAATGTGGTATTTTATTTTAAGGAAGTTTGGAACTATGTCAGAATCACGACACCGTACCAAAAGATTCCGAAAATTATCTTAAAGCCCCAGGCGTATAGAGTATACCTTGCAGTTGCGTTTTAGTATACATAGGAGAAACAGGCGGTTAGTACAGACTAGACTAAATGAGCATAAGCGATGTTTAAGAACAAGCCAGTACAATCGCTCAGCGGTGGCCAAACACCAATATGAAACAGGCCATACCATTAACTTTGACAAGACGAAACTAATTGCCAGAATTGCATTTTTCTACAATAGAAAAATTAGAGAATCTATAGAAATCAATAAAAATTCTAATAACCTAATCAAAGACGATGGCTACTACCTTTCCCCCATTTGGTAAACAAGCCTATGTTCACGTGACGTTTACTGATCCGCTACGACACTCCTCTGTATTTATGATCGTTCATGCATCAAATTCTCGTCGTATATAAAATACCACTTTCGCTGCTTTCACCAGTTATTTTGCCACAAGACACTTTTTGGCTTTGAATGGGCTAGTTAGTCTGCTAGTTCAAAAGTAACTCTTCCCTTTACACTTTAACTTGTCTACTTAATATTATTTTTATATTTCTTATTATTTTCATTTTATTACTTATTTCTTTACTTGTCCTGATGAAGCCCTTTACAAAAGTGGGCAAAAAGTCGACGTTAATTTATAAAATGACATGGTCTCAACCCGAAACTATAATTATTTGTAATGACTCCGGCCGTGAAAGCCTCCGACAACATCACAGCTTGATTTTATTTAATCTTCAATACTTATTTCTTACATTGACACTTACAACAAGGGGTCCGAGTTAGAGAAGAATAAAAATAAACCTTTACATTGACGCCCAACATCGTGAAGTTAAAAATTAATACATTGCATTCTTAACGTGGGGCTCGAAGTGTGTAATAACTTTGGTTTGCTATAAAAATTAATCCGTTATACTGCTTGGAACAAAACCGCCTTTAATGATTTTGACAAAGTGACTCACGAAAGTTCTGAACACACTCGTAATGCTTAGGTTTTATTAAGTAAAAAAAAATTAAAAGAAAATTCTAGGCTGTATATTAAAGGTTTTGATGAAAACATGCTTCTAAGCAGGCGCCTTAAGCCACTATTTATCCGTGCGGTTTTTTATTAAGGTAAAGAGAGTTAGCAATTTGTGGTCACCATAAGGACATTTCTTCCGTTAACCTGTGGAAATTTTAAAGAACAATAGGCACTTTTAGTTTGCCAGGTTCAGTAGATATTCGAAAACAATAAAAATTTTTTTACATGTTTTGCTTCAGTTCCAAAACTTTACAAACAAACCAATATTTCTCAATATATTGATGGAAACAGAAAATGCGATTAGTAGTTTATAACTGTTTCTCTATTCATGTAGATGATTCAACAGATATTGTACAAAAATTTCAATTTAGCATTATAATTAGGTACGCTATTCCTGGAGAAAAATTATTGGAACGACTTATGAAATTTTTTATGTCACTGAAAGTATTAGGGCTGACATATTATTTGGAGTTGCATCAAGCTGCCTAAAAATGTTCAACTATACAACAAAGCTAATTGGACAGCGTTTTCATGGAACAAGCGCTATGTCTGGGGCAAATAAATTGTGTCCAAACAAAAATTTAAGAAATTGCACCACATCCAACTTTTGTTAGCTGTTGAGCGAATCGCTTAGATTTAGTTATACTACAAAGTTGCATATTAGCATATTCTTTGCAACTTTTAAGGGTTAATCTTGCTTTTTCTACGGTTCTGCCAATCAAGCGTATGTGGTTGATACAATAGTTTAAAGACGAGTACCTACTTATGTTATAATACGATGGACAACAAACTCTAAAATTATAAAGGTATTTGGCAATGGACGGAATTCTTAAAGCAAATGTTTACCGAAATTATAAACATTTCGACTTCTTATCGAAATTCAATTAGATAGAGTGATTGTTTTTTAAACAAGCTTAATGACTTTACTTGCATTTTTTAAGTTGCTTTTAACGATCGTTTTAACCTAGCCGATGTACTTTTAGATGTACTGCAGAAAAAGTAGTTAGGCGTTTGCGTTTGCCCATCGAATATTAAAAATGGACAAATGTTAATAAACAAGAGAAGAAATGAGGAAACCTTCAAAAGAGTTTTTGATCTAACCGTTTTAAAAACTGTAGTTCCGACAAAATATCAAGAGCGGCAGAGAAAAACAAATTTCACGCTCATGAAGTTTTTAAAAATATAAAATTTTTGTTTTACGGTATCCTGGACACTCTTTTTCTTCAAATCAGCACTCGTTTCCAAGACGTGGAAATATTAAATTTTTAAACATTAATAAGTATTTCACAGTTTGATTGCCATAACAAAACTAATAACTAATTTAAAGATACCTTACCTAAACTTATGCAATGACACAGCGCTTAAAAATAAATTGCAAATAATTTATGTAAATGAACAAAGGTTTAGTAGAATTTTTGATAGAAAACCGAAACATCTTTATTTAAGCGTTTTTCCTTTTTTGTTTCTTTTTTTATTATCTTGTTACTCGTATACCATTTCTTAGTATTGGTTCGAGTTTCTTCGTGAGTAGTTCTTAAATTACGTAATTCGTTTTTCTTTTCCCGTTTCTGAAGTGGGAACTGATACATATTTGCAGATGATTTAAAAAAGTTGTTTATGTGCCTAACAAATTTTCCTCGTGTCATTTGATATAATCCGGAAGAAAGTTATTCTATTTGATTGTTTCTACCAAAAATCACAAACAATAGAAAATTCTCATTTAAATAATTTTCTATTAACCAATAGCACGAACCGATTTAAACAGGAACCTAATAATGAAATAACAAAGCTCGTTTTTACGTTTACCATTTTTTGTCAAAGCCGTCAGCATCTATCAAAAACGAGTTACTTTCTCTAAGTCGGACCGTTATGATGTCCTGAATTTCAATAAACCCTTCAACCCGATATTTTTTAAAAAAAAAGTGACCAAAAGTTATTAGAGATACTGTAGAATACATAAATATTCTAAACGCAGAATTTAACGTAGAACTTGAACTTCGAATCAAAATATGATGTTTCTATTTAAAAAAAGAAAAGATGCTGTCGATTTCCGGTATTTGTCGAAGTGCTGCCATTCTGAAAATATTTTACTTGAATTCAGAAAGATCGATTGTGGCACGGTACAAAGTATTATTTGACTACGTTATTGGAAAGTCAGAAATGCTTCAAGGAACACGTTACATTAATCAATTCGTATATATGAATACTGACAACATATGCGCGATTTAAGCAAAATTCCACGTTCAAGGTGGCGTGCGATCAAGAAAATGGCATCTTTAATGAAAGACAAAGCACTAGAATTTGTACAACTAAATTTCTGAATGATTTGTAGATAAGCAAAGTTGGATTGCACATTTGGTTTCCTCTGCTTTGTGGATATGCTGGAAATATTGCGTAAACTGACAAATTCGTGCTTACTTAAATTAGGGAATATACTCGTCACGCCTTTTAAGTGTGCGTGTTCTGTCAAAATTACCACATCATTTCGAAAACTACACATTTTGTTTGAGCTGCGTTAAGATCAATATCAACCATTATTTTTTTAAATAATCAGTCTATTTCCTTCAAAATTTTATATCGTGCGTTTATGTAAAAGCTGATTTATCACGTAATATATGGTAATAAATAGAACCGTTATTAAAATTTCACCTGCGATGTATATAATTCATTTGTTGTACACACAAAGCTTTTCTCTTGGATGTATCCGAACGCACGCAACCTTAAAATGTGACCTTACCAAAAATGCTTTTCGTTTTTTATTACATTCGCACTTCAAAAGGTAATTATTAATAATTACCTTAACCACTGTAACACTGTGCGAGTGCCTATGTATAGTCGCGAAATTCGAGGCGAGAACTTGGTTGAGCTCTCGTTCTCGAAGGATGTTTCTCGTCTCGTTCTCGATCTCGAGTCGAGATTTCTCGAATTCTCGACTTCTCGACTTTCAAAATGCCGTGCAAGTTGTAACAATGTTTTTGAACCACCAATTGCTATGTGAGCAATGCATTCAGATAGGACCTATATGCGGTTTTAAATATTGAAACTAGAATAAATTAAATTGCTTATGTTGTGAGTGGCAAGTAACTGTAGCCCGAAAGTTCGAAAGCAACCAAGCAAAAATTACCTTAATATATTTGCATTTTAACACTATGGAAAATAAAAGTAAACGCTAAAAAATAAATTATGCAATCAGTTTATTATCTGTAAGTACTAAAAATTGATTGCATTAATCAACTGATAATATAAATTTAACACAGGTTGCGTTTTATTTGATCACTATCTCAGGTATTTTCTTAATATTACGAACTGAAAATCTTTCATCTGAAAGTAAAAAATTAATAAGAATACCCTTTAATTTCAACATTCCTCTTATAACAATACATGCAAATTAAACGCATTCAAACCAAAAGATTGTATACTATACTAAAAAAATCATGTAATATTATAGCTGTGGCGGGCAAGTCAGGGTTTAAAATTTTTTACCATAGTTTTGCAAAATCGATTAATTTTCAAACCACTGTTTTCTGCAAGTATTTAGTCCTGGTTAAAATTGCAATTTATAACTAGGTATGTATTTGGTTTATCTATCACATGCTAAAATAAGTTGTCAGCTATAAAAACAGCTTATTAACAAAATCGTTTTGAGAAAATGTCTTCTTTTGTCTCAACCAAAAATAGTTCATACAACGTCGCCCAATATGCGCTAGCACATTTCAAAATCGTTAAATATTGCATGAATCTTTAAAATACCCAACAAATTAAGTTTACTCCCTGTATGTTGGTTGTGGTTTGTTAACTATCCCTTTTAATCTTTCTTGGGAATAAAACCACTTATATTTGTTAAAATGATCTTTATTTACGTTTCGATTCATGGCCTAGGATCGTTGTCAAAATAATAAAAAAAATTAAGTTTGACATTTATGACACAAATTGAGTATTTTCAATTTGTGTTGCGTCCTGAGAACGACTTTTTAAGGTAGCCAATACGCTTAACGTGAAATCAGCTGGTAAGTTTTGATGTAGTAAATCTCTTCACAAATGTCCCTGTAAACAAAACGCTTAATATTATAAAAAACAAACTAAAAAAGATGACAACCTTAAAGAAAGAACAAAACTAAGTATATCATAATTATGGAATTACTTGGTTTATGCATCAATACCACATATTTTCAAATAAATGACCAATTCTACAAACAGAGCTTGGGAATGGCAATGGAAAGTCAACTATCAACAATTTTTAGTAATATGTTAGTAGGTAAGCTATGTTCGTACGAGCACACAAAACCGGTTAAATCCCATAAGGAGGCTCAAGGTCAAAAAAAAACATTTTTAGTAGATACAAAAGTAGATAGATAAAATCACCACAACGCTAGCTTTCGACTACTTTTCCAAGATCGTTGTAACGTCATACCAAAATTTTAGAACAGTATCACATAGTAGATGGTTGGCAGGTCAATCAGGACCTCATTTCCTTCAGAATCCCTCATTTCCTCACTCATTTGGACCAAATAGTTTTCTTCGACTAATCATTTTCATCTTTCGAGATAGCATCTTTCGAGATAAATATATCTTGCATTTTTACCTTAGCATCCTTATTTACTACCACATCCGGACCAAATAGTTTTCTTCGACTAACCATTCTTTATCTTTCGAGATAAACCTACCTTGTTTGGTATCAATTAATATTAGATTTTTCTCAGCTACCAAAATTTCTAGAATTTTTGTAGATTGCAACATCCCCCAGAGAGCTACCCCAATTTTAACATCTTTACCGCTAACATTCTGAACCAAATAGCTTTCTTCGACTAGCCATTTCCACCCACAAGATAAATGTACATCGTTTGGTATCAATTAATATTAGAATTTTCTCAGCTACCCGAATTTCTAAAATTTTTTAAATAGCATCATCCCCCAGCGAGCTACCCTTATTTTAAAATTTTTTGCTGGTTGCGATTTCTGACCGTCCTTATAAATATTTTAACCATGCAACACATCAAAATAGTCTGTAATTTTACGCAGAATCCGAATCTGTAACAGATTTAAAATAGGACAACTCCTTACCATTTTACACACACACACCCTCAAAATTATAACTTTCCTGCAGCTCATACCTAAAAGAAAATCTAAAAACCATTCTTAAAATTTTTTATTACAGACAATTTTTACTAATACAGTTTAAATTTTGTACACCACATTTCTAAATATATATTCAAAATTTTTATTATTAACCTAGAACTCCTCACATCGGCTTATACTTATTAATATTTATTTCTATATAGAGTACCTTTTTCAAAGATCAACCGGCCCCGCGTGTTTTAAATTCCTCTGATTTTGTTTTCATAGTTTCGCTTAAAACCTCGTACATATTTTCCAGATTACTAGAAAACGTTATAACCATATTTTTTGTGTTAAAGGATTTCACATCGGTAGTCTCTTCTACTATTTTGTCAGCGTCGTCGCGCTGACCTTACCTATCAATTTTTCCTTTTATCTAACCTAAGTCCACACTTGTCCAACTAACCTAACCTAACTCCGGACAACACTAGCTAACCTAACTCCTGACAAGTCTGCATCCAACCTAGGTCGGAGGCAATTTCACCCTATAGGGTAATTTCGCCCTATGGGGCAATTTCACGCTATGGGGCAATTTCACCCTAAGGGGAAATTTCACCCTATGGGGCAATTTCACCCTAAACTAACATCCTACATATATCCGGACATATGTCAATGCGCATCCCTGCCGACCTAGGTCGGATAACAAAACAGTTTCTAAACAAGAGAATGTAAGCGATATGGCGGTGTCCGACATATTCGACTATCTTCGGCAATATACGCTCCCACTCTGTAGGATACATAAGGGGACAATTTTTTCGTATTCCTTTCAGTATTCGACAGTAGCTAAAACGGTAAACATAAACGTCTCCAAGGCGATTAACGTTTCTCAACTTCTTGGGAATAAAGTGAAACCGACAAATGAGCGATTTGGATTATGGCTGTTGACAGAAAATATGTGCAACATTAATCTTGTGACAGATATTGGCAATATTTGTGATGTCGAAGGCGAACAGATGCTGATTGGCAGACTACACACACCAATTACAGAACCATTTTGTGACACTATAATGTTGGTTAAAATTTGCGACCTTTCTGACGCCGAACAAACATCTGCAAACAGAAGGATGTTTATCCTAAAAAAAGTGCATTTAACAACTATCTACGAAGAAAGTTCGAGCGATTTGTTTCCGCTAAGCATGGTGTAAAAGCTAAGCTTCCGTTTTCTCTGGAAAGCACTAACAAGATGGGTCAGAGAGTAAAAGAAATTATCGGAAAAGAAGACCCCAAATGCATTAATAAAAAAATTTCAAAATCCTATATGTGTTCCATACAAAGTGGAACTAGCAGATGTTAAGTTGGAAACTTTATTGAAGGAACTACCAGATATATTAGACGAAGTCGAAAAAGATTATTACTATCTTTTTGACATGGATGTAACCCAAGATTTTGCTAGCATATTTAGCAAGATGGAGAAGTGTAATTATTTAACTACAAACCATAACTTTTGCTATAAGAGCAAATACGAAGAAAAGTGTAATGTTTTTAACAAAATTGTATACAATCTACGTTGTTTTAATATTAATAAGACTTTTGGTGATCCAACGCAGTTTCTCACGCATTCCGGTGTACGCCTAAGCACGTCTGTGCCCATGCGCATCCCTGCGCGCGCGCACCCTTGCCCATGCGCACCCCTGCCCATACGCATTCTTGTAATATACAACTATACAATTGGAAGCTATGTCAGTGCGGAACGGGTGTATAATCCCTTAAAAGACTGTTTAACCTTTATGGAAGATAGTAAGTTATACTTCCTAAAGGCGCCAATGTACTCGGTACCACTTGCCAAAATGTGGAGTAAGCTATCAGACAAGCTACAAAATAGCTGATGTTTAGTGTATAATAACCTACTACAGTACGTGTATTGGGGGGATAGCAATACAAAGAAATTGACGGACTTGCAAATTAAGTTGTCCGAAAAACCAGAGGAAAGGGTAAAATTGATAAAGTATGTGCTTTCGGCTTTTAGTTTTAACTATTTAACTGTAAATTAATTGGAGATAGTAGAGGAGGAAGACAGCCAAGATAAAATAAAAATCTTACACAAGTGCTACCTTAAAGTGGGTAGGTAGTAGTAGTAGGTGGTACTTATTTTACACAATCTGTAACACCATATTCTACAATTCCAAAAGAAATAGTCATTTCGGAATTGAAGTTGATAGATACGCCTAACATTCGTCTAGAGGTTGTACGACAACGCGTAAATATTTGCAGTAAACACTATCCGATTACGCTAAAGCAAATTGCCCCATTATGCACGCCATACGCTGTAAGTGTAAGGAAAAGACAACTGGAATTAGAGGAAATGGGTGCAAAAAGCGGAAGTTGGACTACATCGAATACACTGCGACAATACGCGAACAATACAAAGATGTGTTAGACAAAGAACATCCTGTTAGAGAAAATAAGGAAGAATTAAAAGGTTATTTTATGTGTCGCTGGACTGACTTAGATACATCCGGTTTCTACAAGCTGTATGTATTTGTGGTTAGTAAAAAGACTCTTTTAGTTATGTAGGCATCCTTGCGGAAAAGGATGGTACTAAATCCGTATACTTTTTAAAAGGTTATTCTAAAAACATATTTATCGAAATGGCAGATATCATAGACGAACTAAGGAATTCGGGTTTCATAACCTTGGAGTACACCACACCAAAGGGTTCCGTTAAACATTGTATATTTGCCAAGCAAAGAACCTTTCGGATCATTTAAAACAGAGGGTCTTACAACCTATAACAACCATATATTTCCAAAGATGGTGGACATGCAACTACGTAACAGTGAGTGGGAGAATAAGGATTTCCTCCAATACCGACAAGAAGCACAAGTCACAAGCTGCAGAATTACACGAAGGAATGGATCTGGTTGTCGTTGGAATCAAAGACTTTATATATATATATATATATATATATATATATATATATATAGAATATAGAATATAGAATATAGAAGCAAACTTTGGTACATTTTACACTTTGAAAACCTAGACGGTCTCTATGTATCAAACTATTCGCTAGAAAAGAAGATAGAGGGCTTGGGTGTCGATTTAAATTTTAAGCGGCGAATTTAAATTAAATAAAATTAAAACTACTCCAAACAAACATAAAGAAAGGACTGTTTTCTGTGTATAACTTTTTATTAAAATTAAGTTTAAATGACTCCTTGCTTAGTATTAAATATTTTTAAACTTTGTTATGTATGTCAGAATAAAAATTTTAAAATAGTATTACATTGCTCTTTATTTACAAAAGGCTGTGACGTTACCACGAAATAGCAGTTGCACAGAGAGGGTTGAGCATGGGTAGGGGCGCGCATGGGTTGAAATGCGCATGGGCGGGGGTGCGCACGGGCAGTGGTGCGCATGGTCAGGGGTGCGTATGGGCTGGGATGTGTCTGTACGTACACGAGGGAAGCGGATGTTAACAGTCACTAAGCATATAATCCTTTATTTGGTATGGAGTACTTGAGGCGTATGTATCCAAAGTAAAAAACACGATTTGTACACGCAGATAATTAATAAAATTAGTTTATCGAGCGAAGATGACTAGCGTAACGTCATCCTGGAAGCATATCAATCTACGCATGGGAGCATAAAGATATAGATCTAAGATAGTTGTATAGATTTTGTAAATCTATTGTATATATTAGTTTTAAGATTCCATAAGTTTTAAGTTCTTCTCCCACCCTCCCTTCTTCCAAATCCTTCATGCTTCTATCCTGGTTGACAGAGTATACGTGTTATCTCCACGTGGTGTTCGCGGGACACGTCGGTTTTAGATTTCTCGGGAAATGGTTGGTTAAAGCATATATCCTGGGTAGCGAAAAAAGGTTCTAAAGATATAGTTAAATAAAGATAGGCAAAAATGAGAGATTTGGGTCTTTATAAAGCGAAACTTTGTAAGTGGTGGTCCTATTTAAAGTCTATTTACAGGGTTGGGCTCCCTAGATAAATCTAATATTAGTTGATACCAAACAAAATATAGTTATCTTAAAAGAGTGACTACCCCGCGGATAATAAATACAATATACCGCTTGTCAACAAAAAAGTTGTAGGGAAATTTAAAGACGAATTTAATGGGGATCTAGTATTATAATTTGTTGGTACAAAAGCCAAGTCCTACTGTATTGTAAGCGAGAAAGACCCGATTAAAAAGATTAAAGGGGTCTGACGAAGTGTAGTTAATTAAAACCGCGGGTGGTACAACCTATAACGAGCATATATTCCCAAAAGGGGTGGGCATGCAACAACACATCAGTGCGTGGGAGAATAAGGATCCTCTCCAATAAGAAATTAAAGTTTCCATGTACGTAGCACCAGTCATTGGGAAATGGTAGAAGTGTTAAACCTATAAATGTGATTAGTAATTGTGGTTTAGAAAAACAGTAGTTTTCTTGGACTAAATAAAATAGCTTGGGCTGATTAATGTATATTGTTACATATTCTCGTACACATCCACAAACATCTGCTTACGTCCACATACGGACATGGCGATGCGGGTAGTTTTTGTTTAACAAATAGTAGGAAAGGTACATTAGGTGTTAGTGTGTGGAAGCCCATCGGATCGTTGGATTCAAAAAGAAAACTATTTGGTCCAGATGAGTGAGGAAATGAGATTTTCTGGAGAAAATGAGGTCCTGATTGACCTGCCAACCATCTACTATGGGATACTGTTCTAAAATTTTGGTATGACGTAACAACGATCTTGGAAAAGTAGCCGAAAGCTAGCGTTGTGGTGATTTTATCTATCTACTTTTATATCTACCATAAATGGTTTTTTTGGACCTTGAGCCTCTTTATGGGATTTAACATGTGGAAAACCGGTTTTGTGTGCTCGTACGAACATAGCTTACCTACTTATGTTTATGGAAGGATTCGAAAAAGATGTAATACTCACACAAGAATTGGAACCACTAATCTGGTGGAGATACGTAGATGATGTCTATACTATTTGGCCTCATAGTACAGAACTCATTAAAAACTGTTGTAGATTCAATTAACAAAATAGAACCTACTATTAATTTCATTTATGAATTAGAGAAACAAGGAAAACTCTCATTTTTAGATATTCTAGTTAGCAAAAACGGTATAACAATTAATTCATCGGTATACAGAAAACCAACACACACAAACAGATACTTAAACTTCGATTCAAACCACCCACACTGTGTCAAAGGAGGAATTATCAAAACCATGTATGATAAAGCAAAATTAATATCATCAAACGAAGAAATTTTAAAGAAAGAGAAAGATCTTTTCAAATGTACACTAATAAAAACAAGAATAATAGAAAAAGAAAAGAATAAAGTCCCAAAAAATAAAAAAGGAGAAAACAGAAACAACGATACGCATCAAAAAATGCTTTAAATACCATACATAAAAATATACTTAAAAAACATTCCAAAGAATAGGAAACAAATTTAAAATCAAACAGTATTTAGAACCAACAATACACGAAGAACACTGCATCTACAAAATACCGTGCGAATGTAGCAAGTTTTACTTAGGGGAAAGTTCCAGACCATTGAAGTTGGATTATAAAACATAAATCCTATATAAAAAATAGAAATTTGAAAAATCCATGATTTGCCAACATGCATGGGACTTCAGTCATAAAATAAAATGGGAAGACGCAAAAATTATTGACAAAGAAGAAAACCACCAAACACGAAAAATCAAAGAAGCTGCTTATCTAACCCTACATAAAGTTACTATGTAGCAAACGAATCTGTAACTTTTAGTAAACAATGGATTCCATTACTAAAAGAAATAACAAAATAAATTACAAATGAAAATCAAATGCTCCCAATATCTATGTAGCATTGCAAGTTTTTTCTGGGTTTCCTTGCCATACATCCAGTTATTGAATTTATATAAAATTTGATTAAATAAAAATTAATGAGCTGATTTCACGTTAAGCCTATTGGCTACCTTAAAATGCCGTTCCCAGGACGCAATACAAATTGACAGTACTCATTCTTCTAAAATTTTCACCTAATGTATTTAAATCAATTATTAATAAATCAAAGTCACCTTCAATTTGTTTCACAAATGTCAAACTTAAAATTTTTTATTATTTTGACAACGATTCTAGGCCATGGATCGAAAGTAAATAAAGCCTATTTTAACAAATATAAATGGTTTTATTCCCAAGGAAGACAAAAAAATTAAGTTTACGATTATACATCAACCGACGGCGATGCAACAAAATTTAGGGTTACATTTTTACCTAAAGATAAATATTGCCTAAGAAAAGTATAGAAGATGCATTTAAAAAAAATATTATTTGAAATTTTTGTTATCTTTTTAGGGTCCAAATATTCTATACCCCATGCATCACTTCATACCTTTTAAAAAGAATAACCTTCCTTAACATAAGAAGCTAAGCAGCAACCTCTACATACTGTTTCTTTCAGGGATTATTGTGGCTTTGTATAAACCGTACTCAGTATCTTTGGCTTTTCTTATTTATGATTCATATTTATTTTGCAAAACCTGAAACTTTGTTTAACAATGTACTTGTTTAAGAAACCATGTGAATTGGATACCTAAAATTGGATACCGAACCCAGCTTTCTAGTTGAAAGGTACGAAAGTATAAAAGCCTTTTGTTCTTATATCTACCTTTTATAAGTTTCTATAATATCATTTTTCTGAAATCCATTGTTATAACTGCAACGTTCTGTCTAAGGAATTAAGATTATTTAAAAAAGGTTTGACATTTGAATGTATGTCTGAAGAATAACAATTTATCCTACAACAAATACCTGTCATGCTTGAAGTACAAACTATAAATATAGCAAAAACGAAAAGCTTTCACTTCAATATTTTTGTGTTTTGCTGCATATATAACCTCTCTGACCTCTGAGATTGCTTATTTATTCATAATTAACTTGAGGTTGTAACTTCTGTTAAAATTTTAAAATGAAAGATAAAGTGATCAAAAGTCGCTTTTTTATATAAACAGCAAGATGAAAATGAAGGAATCGATTATAAAAATGAAGTGCTCTAACACTAGCCGCTTAAAAAGACACCTAATGTTTAAACACACTGCAGTCTATAACAGTATTTTTTGTGAACTTGGAACGTCCACGCCAAAACAAAAATCAAATCCCATTTTGAAGATGATTAACAAAAATAAAAGTAACTCACTTAAAGTAAGTTATAAAAAGGGTATAATTATAATCGATACTGAAATAAGTGATACTAGCTATTTGCAATTTTTAAATTTACTTGGCAGTTTTCTAAATCGCTTTCATTTCTTGCCATTCATTCTAGACCTTTTTACATATATCTTTTGTTTAGAGTTTAGACATTTGTAAGCAGAACGTATAAGTAACGTGGTATTGTAAAACCTCAAACGTATCATGATTAATTGGTTATTCATGTTCTAAAACTTACTTTTCTTATTTCAGTCAATTGACAAGGAACAGGAATGGGATGAACCGTTGGTTGAATGGATAGCACCCAAATATTTATCCTTTAGTTTTTTGAAGACGATGCGACACAAAGATTGTTTCTTGTCTACAAATATTGACGTTTCAGCGCGTTGGAACTCGACGAACGACATGATATTAGTCGCACTTAACATGCAGAACGCATTAAATGCATTGTGTGAAAACAACAAAGAATTAGGTGGTTTCAAAATTACTAAAACTGAATGGGAACTTTATTCAAAAATTCATAGTTTATTAAAGCATTTTAAAAGTCTTTCTACTTTACTTAGTGAAAAAAATTATGTCACTTTACCGCATGTAGTAGTAGACTTTAATATATTCCTTGACAAAATAGAACATGCTATTCAGGGTATAAGAAGAAATTCATTGAGATCTGAACCCGAAGAAAATTTGTTTTTAGCCTATCAAGTTGCACATACTAAAATGTTAAAACATTATCATAAAACAAATTGGATCTACTATGCCGTCCTTATTTTAGATCCACGACATAAAATTTCAAGATATAACTATGTAAAAAAAAATACTACGTACCGTCGCAGCCTCAACCAACTCTTTTAGTCGAAAATTCTGATATGTATGGTAGTGACGATGATGAATTAGATGTGTATTCCATTTATGAAAAAAATCATATCGTGAATAACAATTAGTGTCAAGAAATTGACAACTATTTAAATTGTCCCAGAGAAAAGCGAAGGAATACTAAAATGGTGGAAGAACCATAAATTTATTTATCCAGGTTTAGCTTCAATGGCACGCGATCTGTGATATGCATTTTTATGATTGGTGTTGCTATTTTTATTGGTGTGAATATCAATCCCTTTTAAAATCCTATCATTTCTTGAATGCGGCTAGCTCAAACTATTAAACACAGAATGCACTACTTCACAACAATAATGATTGTTTAACCACTTTTCTTTCTATTTGTTGAAATAATTTAAATGAAGCAATCCAAAATTACACTGTATAATGATTGATAAAATGTACAATTTTATGTCAATTCAAAACTTAGCCCCTGACTAAAGTATTCACATTCACTAATTTTAATTTTCCTGAAAGCCAGCAAAAATATTTTTGTAATTACTCTTAAGTACCTTTCGAACGTTCTAAGATGTTCCTATTTTTCAAATTCTCAACTGACTTTTTTGTTGACCCTTATAGATACATAATATATAGCAAAATGTTAAAATTGAAACAAACTAATGAAAAATTTAAGATCTCTAACCAGCGTTTTCCTTTCTTGTCGCTGGATTGCTTCAGAGTATCTGTGGTCAGCACCCCTTAATTGTTACAGTCCGACTTGTTTTACTTGTTGGCCAGAATGATGGATTAATGGTTGCTTGTATTTTTCCCTTCGGATTCCTAGAGTAACTTTTAGTATTTTTACGTTTATTTCCTTGTAAGTATTTTTGAAGTATCTTGGGATTTTTATTTATAGGTACATCTAGAGGTACATTTAGATCTTTGGATATACTTTTTGATCTACATTTAGATCTTTATTCGGAGTCAAAAATTGTTAATTATTAAAATACAAATCAATTAATAGTTTATCTTACATTTACGCGTAGAACGGCTATTTTGCGTTGCACATATTAGCACTATCAATTTTTCACTTTTAATAAATTATTGACTTTTTACTAATTGTTACTGGAACGTAATTTTCCACTTTAAATCGACGTGGTTTGAGCCTTGTTGAAGACACACTGTTAATTTTCGAGTTTCCTATGGTATTTATAAGTCCCACCTTTCAACGTTTTAATTGGCGTGTTTGTTGGTCAAGGCTTGTACTTTGCGTCTATCTCTGTAAAACCCGGTATTTATCAAAATTCCCTGTTTCAATTCTCGATAAAAAGCTCTGCCGATCACGTAAGCGTTCTGTATATCACAATATATTCTTAGAATTTCCAAATATTTATTGCAATTTTGTCACGTCTTTCATATCTGTCGATTCTAGTCCAAACTTTTATCATATCGCGGACCGCCTGTTATTTATTGTTTGTTATTTCAAATATGTGGGATTTTCATGTAAATATGATATTCTAATCATGTACTCATCTTTCTAATAATGATGTATTTGAATGCGTTTTCTTATTTATGCGTTGACATTTTAACGAAATTTTTAAATAGCTAAAATGCCAGGTTTATCTTTACCGATTACGTGTTTATTTTGATGAAACTTGATGTATTTAAAACATTATCTTTGTTCGTTCCTTTAACTTAAAGCGTATTATAAGACGTATACATTATTATTTTACCTAAATATTATCTAATTATTGCAAAATGAGCTTTTTCCTTATGCATTAAATTAAATATAATTTATATACAGTGTGCTCGCTATAAACCTTTTGCAAAATATTCGATTTACTCCTATTTAATGGTGGAATTATTTGGTTTTCTTAACGTTAATTATTTTTATATTTATCTTGCGACCCCTATGACCTAATCAACCCTTAAACTACCCTCTTATCATAGCAATATATATAATTATATATATATATATATATATATATATATATTGTTGTGGATTCAAAGGGTTAAATTTGGGGTAAACAATGAAATTTTAACCACCCTGTATAGAGAAAAGAACAAATTATTTACGTGCAAAATTTATTTAATTCATTTAGGGAGAACGGACAAGTATTGACGTATTTTTATAATTAATGATTGAAAGGTTAAAAGTACATAAAGAAAAACATTTTAAAGTTAATAGAATACACATAATTAACTTTATTTTATTTTAATTCAACACGTAAAAGCATAAGAAAACCCACTAGGGTAAGAAAATCAATAATTCCAAAGCAAAAGTTTTCTTAGTAACAAGCAAACGTCAGTTTTGTCTGATACGACAAAGTATAAAATCTAAGAATTGTTGTGCCAAACGGTCGATAATTAACCAACACCTGCGTTTTTAAAAAGGTTACATTAGTCAAAATTATGAGCATATTAAGACAGGACTTCATAGAAAATATTTTCAACCGTCAGTTTGGTTTGAACGACAAGCTAACAAAGTTCTTAAAGAGCAAGGGAAGTGCACGATCGGTTATATACTACAGATAGAGACAGAGATAAAAGTGTTGATATTGAAAACACACGTACCATTTCCACGTGGAGTGAAGATTAGCTGTCGGCAATATCGATTTTCTATAACGCAACTGGGGTTTTGAACGCGACAACAAACATGCATCAGACAGAAATAAAGATAGTTTAGGCAGGATTTGTGACGACAGAGAATATGATCATTGGTTAAGAACAGACATTTTTCCAAACGTAAACAAACGCGACAGGTGGGAGCGATTTCGGATACATACGGCACGTAGACGGAGTAAATTTCAGGAATTTTCAAAACGGTTGTATCAAAATTTGTAGAATTTAAATTTCAAGATAAGCTTTTCACGGGAGGTGTGTCTGGTGGTAGGATTTTGAAACAATATAAATACTGAATGGAAATTATTAAGGTTTTCTTTTTTTTTGTCTTGTCTTCTCTGCATTTCTATACTACTGTACTACGATAAAGTACTGAATGCAGACCAACATTATAGTAGAGTCTTTTTTTGTGAGTATTAGATGTTTTGATAATACAGTAAATAAAGTGCTAGCACGTGTAACTTATTAGTAGCGGCCTTCAATTTATTAACGCAAAATACGTGTAGTGTATATTAGATTAATAGAGATCCGGCTACTACTATACTAAGCTAGAAAATCAATAAATGGAAGCATAATATACGTGGGGTAAGCATCACCAACAACCAGGATTTTATGCTGGTATGGAATGGTACTATGAAACGAGGCGCTTGGATCGCAATTGGGGTTATCGTCTGTAAATAGCTGAGTATCACAGCGCATGATCTCAAAGCCGAGATGTTCTGGTGATAGTCGTCGAAGGAATGGAAGCCTGAAGCATTCTCCAGGTAATTTATTTAAAATTTCTGTTGTATGATAAGCTTTTGTGAAATTTTGGGGCTGTGTGAGTGAATTTTAGGGTTTATTTATGGTTATACAAACTTATTGGAAAAGATACATGTACTGGACAATTTATTGGGGTTAAAAACTGAAAAAGGGTGTATTTAAAACTTACAAAATTTTATTCTGGGATATAAATTGGATTGTAAAGGGTAAACGAGTCTATTGATTTTGTATTAATCTATGCAAGGTAAAAGGCATATACTAAATAAACTGGGTTATTATGAGCTCAACATACTCCAGTGTACAATCAGTTTAGGGTAATATGTGGGGCCCATCTACTCATATTTTACTGAATTTGTTTGCAAATAATAATTAAAATCAAGGACTTTAAAACATATCACATTTGAGTTTGTAATTAGTGAATCAAACTGTTTTCTATACATGTGGATAATTTGACTGTAAATAGCGGTAAATAAAAGATTGTATGATTGTTGTATCATTTGGTGATTTTATTGAATGGTGTGCGAGTGTGAAGGAGGAATGGCTGTATATTTAGGTATCCGAGAAGAGGCACAGCTGAGCTAGCCAGGGAAGTTGCTGAAGATTTTTGAAGCAGAAATAAACGGGTAAGCAATTTTTTTAAATAGTTGTGCATTTTTGAAAATTTTATTTAATGACACTGGTAAATGACTGATGTTAAAGCTTTTTCCCAGCTTCGTCCAAGAATTTTCTAAGGTTCCACGGCATTCTTATGACGGCCCAACATTGGGGCTCGATGTTAAAGGTTTAATTCCTAAGTCTACGAATCCACGGCAATATATATATATATATATATATATATATATATATATATATATATATATATATATTGTCGTGTAACCCCTCTGGTAAATAGTACTTTTTCAAATTATCAATTTAAAAAAAAATTGAAAATTTCACACAATAGAAAATTTTCAAAAAAAAAATTTCTTACCCAGATTTTGCTTTCATCAACTTGATTAATTTATTCAACAGCTCCCTGGCTAGCTCAGTTGGGCCTCCTCTTGGGTACCTATATTTATTATCATACTCTTTACCGTTCACGCACACTCTCAATAAAACCACATAATACTACAACAATCATACAATATTTATTTACCACTATTTACAAATAATAATTCAAGATTATTTACATTTCGGTGCTCAAGTTACACCACAATAAATTCTATTTTTGTAAAATCCAGAATTTTAAATTGAAATATCAAACACATTGAATGTAACAGGAGTAAATGGGCCCTAAATAATACCTTATTTTTCTTTTATTTATAATTATTTCTAATTAGTACATTCTGGAGTATGGTGAGCTCATGATAACTCAGTTTATTTTATTAATGTATGCTTTTTACTTTGCATACTCTTACTACAAACACAAAAAAAACCCATGTACTCTTAACAATAAAATTTTAAATTCATGAGGAATGTTAATAAGCGTTATATACACCTTTAGATTTATATTCAAATACCATAATAAAAGTTAGTTATACGTATTATTTTCAATACGCAAAACAATGCAAAATACCATCAAAGTCCACTCTCACACATCACAATAATTTTCATAGTTTATAAAAAACAGCAATTCTAATGCGCTACTTGGAATTTATTGAAGATCCATACTCCGTTGACAAAGAAGTTAAGTTCCTGCACTCTCGGTCTCGTGGTTCTACTCTGCTTGTCGCCTCCAGCTATTTATGGATGAACACCATCTAAGTTGTGCTGCATGATATTCATTCTAGATCCATCCAAATCCAAATCCAAAGATATTACACTTTTTTTATAATTGCATAATTTACTTTACGTTACTTTACTTTACTTTCCTTCACGAGCTTGTTAAAATATCTGTTGCACCTCAGTTAAAATTAAACTCGACACTAACCACGTTTCAAACTATGAGGCCAACACTGTACTATCTAATTTAAAAATTTTAAATACTTACAAGCTTGTGGTGGATTTCTGTACGTAGTCTAAAGCGATGAAAATAGAAAGAGAGCCTTATTAATTTTCTTAGAGTATTTATACAATTCAAAATGCCACCTCTCGGCCACTCTTCACGCGAAATACTTCATTTAAAATAATACTTCTTCAAATTTTGGTTTAACCGTTTTCGAAATCTTCGAAATTTAGCTCGCTGATACGATATTTTCCGAAAAACCCACATTCAAATTTTCCCCTGTTCGTCTGTTGTACAACTAACTATTTAGCCCAATGATATATTCAGTGACGTCTTAAAAACCCCGCTTATATCAACCCTATTCCTCTCCTATGCATATTATATGTTTCCTTCTAACCTTGTTTGAGTGGTAGAAAATCAATATTACTGTCTGCGTGCTATCTAACCCACGTGGACTGAATACGTGCTTTTCGAAGTGAAATGCTATTATGCTTGTTTCATTCCGAAGCATATCATTGATTGTCCATCCCTTCTGCGCTTTAAGGAAACTTTTGGTTAGCATTTATGCGAACCGTCCGACCGTTTGCACAATATACCTCGAATTTTGTTTTTTATCTACACAAATAAGGGGAACATGACCTTTCCAAAACATGCAGGTGTTCAATTAACGATCGTTTTAAAATAACATTTTTAGGAAGAGTGCGTTTCAAGATATTTCATATATTCGACGTGTTTGTTTGTTAGTAAAGCGTTTTGCCTTGGTATTATCGATTTTTCATGCTCTTATGCGTATTAGACGTTATATCCCTTTAAATTAACCTCAATTAAATTATTTAAATAATATCCATTGGCTTATACTATTTATTTTCTTTACGGACCTATTCAATTTTAATCCCTACTTGTAAAATTATGGTAATACTTGTTACTTTCAATCGACTAAATGAAATAAATTTCGCACGTAAATTTTGGTTGTTTCCTCTATACAGGGTGTTTGAGATTGCATTGTTTATACCTAAATTTAACCCTTTTAAACCACTACAATATATATATATATATGTGTGTGTGTGTGTGTGTGTTGTGTGTGTGTGTGTGTGTGTGTGTGTGTGTGTGTGTGTGTGTGTGTGTGTGTGTGTGTGTGTTATCACGGGTCATCAAACGCTCAAATAGCACCAAACACAACAGTACTAACTTGAGCAAATAAAGAAATATTTTTAGAAAAACTCTAATTATGTATATATTTTTATAGTAACTTACTTAATAAAAATACTCAGTATATTAAATATAAATGTATAGACCAGTGATTGAGAGGATTTATTTCTTATTACATAACTTAATCGCAGATAATAATAATAACGAAGACGTATCGTTTTTAAGATAAATTATGGTATTTGCAATATTCTCCGTATAGAAAGATGTTTTTTAGAGAGTTTCATACGAAAAGTACTCTACGGGTAAATGTATTTTTTATGAACGCGTTGTCAAAAGATACTTTATAAATAATATGATGTTATGGTACAAACAAACATTCTGATTGCAGGAAGGACAGGGATAACATTCAAATGCTTTCTCTTCTTACTGCTATGAGCACTATGTTTTTTTCTCTTGCACTTGATAGTACTAACGTAGCAATACTTAGCATCTCCTGTTCCACAGGCAACATCCAAAAAATGGCAAAGGTAATACAGTTCAAAATTCTTTTACATGTCTAAGATGATGCTATCCCCTCTAATATCTTATTTCAAATTTTTTTGGATAGTTAATTTCTAACAGCGATCAGAACTTTCAATTTATACTAGATTCCCGATAAATAGTGGTTAAAGCTATGAAACTTTGAAGTGTTTGATTTGAGCTCATACAAATGCCATAAAGAAAAAGCTGATTTTATTTCCTTTAATACTATAAACCTAATAAAATTTATATTATATCTCCCGTCAGGTAATTTAAAACGAAATTATCACAGTTTACTTCTAAGAAAAATAAATACTGCAACAATATTAGTTATTAAATTATTCTAACCTTTATTAATAGTAGTTATATCGTGCAAGTTTTTCATGTTCTTAATCTTAGTATTTGACATGTTAAAATTCCAGGAACAGGAGGTAGGGCTACAAAAGGATAAAACCATATACCCTAAGTTGTCTATAGCCAGTTTCAACAAGAAGCTATGGAATGTCCCACATATTATTACATATCTAATATCTCATTTGTTCGGTTATTGAAAAAGAGAAATTCGAGGCAAAGAGAAAAGCTTGCCCATACAAATAATCTAAATAGTGAATATTATGTTGTTATTTCAGATGACTCCAAAGTGATGCAATAAAAATAGAATTAATTTTAGAATGACATACCGTGTATACTTTTAAATATTCGATATCACCCTAACATTTCCTTTACAACTGTATGTCATTTTAGGTCTTGATCAACTTTCCTTTTAACACCAAATTTCTAACTTTTTCAATAACCGAACAAGCGAGATATTCGATGTGTAATAAAATTTGGGACACTATTGTTAAGTACCCATATAGAAAATTATTTCAAGCAAATTGCAGCAAGTACTTTAAGTACTTGAAGTAGTCGATTTACATATATTACTTCAAATATTGATATCTCTGGTATATTTTCTTGCTTTTCTTGCGTAAACTTAAAATAGCTTATAACGCGATACGTTACGCTAACATTAAATTATATTCAAAGAAAGTTAATAATTTTAAAGAGACTAACTTGTTATTAAGCACCATGTATAATTTTAGTTTTCATGTAAAATAGTGTTTGAAAGCAAGACTTGCAATAAAACCGTATTTTTGTTCCAATTAAACTGAAAACAACAATCATAATCGCTTTATTTTCATTAAATTCATAGGGGCATTTGAATAACGGGTTGTAAATTATTTTACATGACAAGAATGTTAAACAAATCACAATTATAACCATAAAATTTTATAGTAAATACGTGTCATAAAAGCTTTTAGAATTATAAAAGAAATTCGTTGAAATACATCCCAGATATGAACTTTAGGAATTTGTTTAATAAATCCCGTACAATATGACATAGTTTTAATAGATATTATTGCAATTTCTATAAATTGGAACATCATACATTGTTGTAATTCTTTTAAAGTAAATCGCAAATACACGTTACTACAATGTACCATCCAGACGTTGAGCCATGAGAATACAAAGGTATAGAGTTTTAATGATACAATATTTCTATAGAATAGATTACAATGTGTGCAACTATGTGGTTTTAGATCAACAAATGAGATATATACCTAAAAATTATATGGTATAGCACGCACTCCTCACGTGCCTTTTGTTATAAACTCAATAACAAGTTTGTACAATAATATGACAAACAACTGACAACATACGAAGCAGAAGGAAAATTAAAAAATAAATCCAATTGAGATTGCAGGCGGACATATAGAACACAGGCACCTGAAAACATTAAAAAAAATTAGAGATACGCGCAAATGGAATAAGTGGGTTTAGAAGGAATAAAAGTCAATTGTGTAGACCTCAGTTATCCGAAAACATCAAAAATGTCACGACGTGCGCGAATATAATAGAGGGGGGAAGAGTTGGAGTTGATAGAAGTGTGTTGGTATATGAGGATTTGATAGAAGGTGCAAAAACTTCAAGAAAAATTGTATGGCAATATCTGAAGGGAATAGGCAGCAAGCGACATGTAAATGAAAAAAAAATGCAAGGGCAGAGTATGCTCAACGCGTAAGTGCGAAATTAATGTCGGAAAACCGTTTTGAAACAAAGGGGGGTAAGAATCCTTCTATTAGTTAGAACATTGTAGGAGGTACAGAGTTAGGGAACTACTGTGTTTGAATTTTTATTAAAGAATAAGAGGGAAAATGCCGAAGCTGTTGAAAATCCTGGAACTGAAGGGTAAGTACCGTTATTTAATGTTTTCAAAACAATATGATGAATTTTTAAATGTTAATTGTGTATGTTTTATTAATAAGATAGTGATGAAGGTTGTTTATATGTTCATTTTTTTCAACTGTAAAAAGGGTGACTACCCGTATATATGGTTAATAAAAAGTGAAAATGATCAAAGGGTTGGGCTCATTAGTGATTTAAGATGCCAGTTTAATTAGTACAATTTAAGGTAGTAAAAATATTAAACTAACGTGTTTTGGAATGTGCAAGGATATATCACAAAGTTAGTATTTAAATGTTTTTTTTCTTTGATAAACGACATTGCTAAGAATTTGAGATTTATTAATGTCATCAATTAAATAGGAAAGCAGTAAAATTAAAGAACCAATAGTTTGTTAATGTTAAGGTTTTTTAGGAATTATCCATTAGGATATTTTAATTTTTTTTTAACAACACCTGGCCATATTACAACAGGGTAAGATTTACCTTTAAGAAGGGATTTATATGTGTATTAAGCTTGTTTTTATGTTAAGAAAACTTAAGTTTTTTTTTATTTTTAAATTTATTTATATAGTAGTTAAAGCCAATGAGTTGTAAAGAATATGTAGCTATCCCAGTGGTAGTATCTCGAAGGAGTATTTTATTTTGCCAGAAGAACTTAATTATGACCAACTTTAGGAAACCAAAACAAGGGAGTTTTATGTGGAATACCAATTTCCACATAGAAATGATATCAAAATTATTGCAATAAGAAGACTCTTTGGCGCCCCTTGATTTTGACAGAGACAAAACTTTCAGAATAAGTGTTAACGCAATGTAGAATTTTTGGATTAAAAACCTTGCTAATTATTAATTTTGAATTTCTTTATTTTCTTTATTTTTTAGGAATTATCCATTAGGATATTTTTATTTTTATTTTAACAACACCTGGCCATATTACAACAGGGTAAGATTTACCTTTAGGAAGGGATTTATATGTGTATTAAGCTTGTTTTTATGTTAAGAAAACTTAAGTTTTTTTTTATTTTTAAATTTATTTATATAGTAGTTAAAGCCAGTGAGTTGTAAAGAATATGTAGCTATCCCAGTGGTAGTATCTCGAAGGAGTATTTTATTTTGCCAGAAGAACTTAATTATGACCAACTTTAGGAAACCAAAACAAGGGAGTTTTATGTGGAATACCAATTTCCACATAGAAATGATATCAAATGATATCAAATGATATCAAATGATATCAATAAGAAGACTCTTTGGCGCCCCTTGATTTTGACAGAGACAAAACTTTCAGAATAAGTGTTAACGCAATGTAGAATTTTTGGATTAAAAACCTTGCTAATTATTAATTTTGAATTTCTTTATTTTCTTTATTTTTTAATTATTCATAGGAACCCATTTCCGCACCACCGCAATTAGCCGATCGATGCACACTTCTATTGCAACGGGGACCCCATCCCATTAGGGCAAATCAAAATTTAATTTATTTAACGCGCATTTCACCCGTAACAAGCCATATCGTTGCAATTTTTTGAGAACTAAGCTGTAGTACTATGTGATTGCTATGCTAGTACTAGCAGATGTAAAAGATAAATTTTTTAAAACGTGCATTGGGGGGAGGGGATTTGGCTTTGCATAAGGCTCTGAACTTTGAACTGCTATATCTTGGCCATTTTTTGGACGTTAGCTATAAAAATGGTGGTGATATGTGGTGCTGTGTTACTACTGGCAGGTGGAAAAAAAAAATTAAAAGACCTGTATTGGGGAGACGGGCATCACCTTTGAACTGTAGCTTCCTTGGTTTTTGCGTGTTAGCTACTAGGTTGGTGGTGTTATGCGGTGCAATGTTGGTGCTATTTAATAAATTGGTGGGAGGGTGTGAGGAGGGGGCAAGGTAATCTTTTCGTATTCTTATCTACGTAGTCAGAAGTCTCGGTACTATGGTTTTTCTTACTCGTCTCCTTTCTTCTAATACTGACCTTGGTGTAAAGATTGCCGTTGCCACATAGAATGTAAAACGGTTAGCGAATACTATAATTTCGAGTTTTGAAAACAATCCGAGATTAAGTTAATAAAATTTAAACAATGCTTAATTTGAATTGCACGTGTTTAATTTGAAGCACAGTGTATAATTGGTACGAAATGTTAAGTTCTTTTGATACAAAGCACCATATTCAAAGCCGATAAAATATACGATCACCTGCGATTTTTATTTTATATGGTCAAAATTTCTATGAAAAAAACAACAATGTTTGGTTCAAATTTAATTCCTTATTATCTATCCTTTGGAATATATTTTTCATTTCTGTATGACAAAGAAAAGCAATTCATTCTAAGCTTCAAATTGTTACAGACACAAAGAGTATAATAGTTTGTTTTTACAATAAAAGGATTCAGCACGCACTTGTGGTTAGTTCCGTCTGCCTTTGCAGCTCCTGAAGCCATACATTGTCGCACATGAATAAGATTGAATGTCTTATACTTGCAATTTCAAGTTGTCTAATAAATTATATGCGGTTAAGTAGTAAGATACATTATGGTTAACAGAATGATTTGCTCTTTATGGTCAAACGACGTTTACGTTTAATGATTATGCTAATGCAACAATTTTGCAATAAATAATCAATACCAAAATAATACAAAGAAGTGTATTTCGTATAAAATTACTCTTTTGCAATTGATTTGATAAATTATAATCTAACTCTATTTATTAAAATGAACTATTGTCAAACACTAAAAATTTCCCCTAAAATAAAACTTGTAACTGCCACTGCGACCTTATATATGGGTCATTTCAATTATTACAAACTTTAATTATGAATATTAAACGTAAAACGGTTAATAATTGGTATTATATGATGTACACAATGTGAACACCGCGGTACTGAAGGGTCAATTTGCATATTAATTCGAATTTTATATTCAACCCTTTGCCAGCGTACATTTTTCACACTTATTACAAAGCTTAAACGTCTCTCGCTGTGTACTCCACACTATTAATAAATCGCCTGGGGTAAAATAACATTCAACATCACTACATATTTTAAAAATTATTCTAAAAAACAGGGATGTACAAGGGGAAGAGTTTAATAAATTCAGTAGATATTCAATATAAACAGGTTTGCAAAATACTTTTTATATTATAAAATATAAATGCAAACAAAGCACATTGCAAAATAAAGTTTATAGTCTAACAACTGGAGTTCTCCTGACCTATTTGAGACTTGCTTTTTACTTATATGAAATTCTCAAGAATTTATTGCTGTGGGAGTCCAATTTTGTACTTTTTATATTAAAGATAAGACTGTGTTCACATAATTTTTTTCTCAAAATTGACATAGCAAATTAATATTATCTAATCATTAATCCTACTTCTATGAAATACGTATAAATGATGTAAACCCAGTTTTCCCTGTCGTACAAATCACATTTCCTCCCATACACTAAATACTATGGAAATAGATAATTACGAAATCTTGATAATATAGCTATCGTATACGACAGAATTAGTTATGAGCTAATGCACATTAGCATGTCACTTTCTCAGTTTATTTTACAAAATCCATTCGTTTCAGTGCTTTTGAATTACATATTACCCGAGGACTGTTTCACTAATTGCCTTTATCTTGCTAGTGCTTTTCAGAAAAAAACGGAGGTTTAGTTTTAACACCATGCCTAGCGGAAACAAATATGTCGAATTTTCTCCGTAGATAGCTGTTAAATGCGCCACAAACTTGTTTTTTAAGATGAAAATACTTTTGTTTACGATGTTTGCCCGGCGTAAGAAAAGCTCCGAAATTTTAACTAGCATTGTATTATCGCAGAATGGTTCTGTAATTAGCGTGTGTAGTTCAGCAGTCAAAACCATTCTGTAACTGAAAAGGAAGCTCTCAGCATTGTGTGTTCTTAAGAAATTAGTGTACGTTGCTGGTGGTTGCCTACAAAGGTACAACATTGACCAGGAAATGAAATTTTTAACCTAGAATTTTGCCAAACGCTTGCTGCTCAAAGCAAGGTAGGAATCTTTAACGTGCGTGACAACACCCATACACGGGACCTCCATTTTACCTCTCATTTGAACGAGGGCACATTCTTGTGAAAAATGCTCGCCTAACATTTTTCTAGCGGGTCGTATCGGGATTCGAACTCGGACATCAGGCATAGTAGTCACACGTATACCAACTACGCCATGGAGCCGCCTTTGTTGCTGCAAAGCCACTTGCCCATTTCGGCTCGAGGCACTGCCCACCTCTGTCCGGCTGCGGCGCACCTCGGCCCGGGGCGCGGCCCATTTCGGCCCGGGGCGCGGCCCATCTCAACCAGATGCTTACCACGGCATGACCCGGCGACTTACACTGTAATCTCGCAAGTTATACCGAATACGTACATACATTTTGGTAGTCAATTTATTTTCTTCCATCCAACTAGATAGTCTTTAATGAATACACATTTTCTACCATATAACAATTTCCAAAAATATAGATATGTTAATGTCTTTAGTCTTGTAGTACACTCTTTATTATAACTAGATCTAAAAGCAGTACCTAATCAAGCACCCGGGCAACTGATAAAATATCCGCTGTATGATTTCCTCTCTGTTTGCTAGTTATACGTTGAACACAAGGTCATTTCCGCTTAGCTAAATATTTCGACATAAAATTCAAAAATTTTAATTCCGTAATTTAATCTTTGTTTATTCTAGTTAGACATTTGTATTTAGTAGGTTAAACGATTTTTAATTCTCCAATATTAAACCTACGTGTATGTTTCTACCATCATTGAATACTACCTTACATAGGAAAGATGCTATCTATACTCTATAGAGCCGAAGGATGTCGAATACATGTGAACAAAGTCGAAGATTACGTTGGAAACGAAAGTGTGAAATAAATTCCACCAGAATGCAAGCACTGCAATATATCGTCTTATGCATTTTAGGAGAAACTGATAGATGTCCAAAACCCTTCATTAACTTCTTCATTGCTTCACATAAATTTAAACAAATAAGTCTTTCTCGACTTCTATATCTACATCATCATTCCATTTCAAATATTCTTTACCACTTGTAATTTTCTTCTTGTTCCCATCTATTTCCAACTTAAACCTGTCTATCAGATCCATTCCAATAACCGCCTCCATCCTTAATCTCGGCACAACCATAAATTTTTGTGGAAATTTTATCTTACTTAACCCCACATCTTAGGATTGCCATACTATTTATGCTTGAAAACCTTCTGTTGTTTGGTGCTACTAAGTTACGTTTCTTTATGGGTATCAATTCATTATTTAATTTTTGTAAGTTGTTTTAATAAAAATCCTCCAAAATTAGAAATGCTTCAGCACCCGTATCTATAAGCACTTTAATAATTTTATCTTCTACTTTTATATTTAACATATGCAATAAGATTTTGTTTACATTTTTATCATTTTATAAATCAATTTGTATAAATTCTCGTTGATATTCGTACTAGTTAATTTGTAAGAATGCGTTTAGTTTGGCAGTTTGACTTTTATTGAAAATTCGACTTTGCCGTTAAAGGGTCTGGTCTGTTCATCACCTCTGCATATGTCCTGTTATAGCTATTGACATTGTTCTGAGAGTTTTCGCTAGTTTTCTTTCCTTGGGGTACGGTTCTATTCTCAATAGTACGGGAATCATTGTTCCTCCTTCCACCGTCTCTTCTGATGGCTTTAATTTGTCCACAGTTGCTTATCTGCACGTTTTCTCTACCGAATATTCTGCTCTGGTGTGTTTTCTCGCCATAACTTCTTTGAAATCTGAATGCATTTACGGAAAGACCCTTTGGTCTGGTCTCCATCTTCTGTGGTTGACCCATTTCACCATGTCGCTAAAGATACTCTAAAAAGACATCTCTATCTACAATGCTTTGTAAAGCGATGCTTTGCCTTACCTCTGTTTTAAAGTGTCCCGCTAAATATTTGATAATCTGCTAGTCCTCTTAAGGAAGATCAAAATATTTGGCAACATTGAATTTTTTTGTGGCATACAACTCCTTTGTCATGCCAATATCACTGTCGTACTTGCCCAGAAGTAAATCATTTCTAACCATAGTGATTATCTTCTCAAATGTGTTTTAAAAACTTAAGTTCAAAGTCTTTGAAAGAGTATAACTCACTTTCGATCAGTCAAAATCAAATTTTTATAGTACTTTTCAACTTCTTAAACCTTTTCTAAATGTTGTAAACCTGGCTTGACAACTTTTCTAGGTTTCGTTTGCTTTTTAGTTTAAATTTTTGGTTTTTCCATTAGTTACTTTCTCACGTGCGCTTTTATTCGCCTTTATTTGAAGAGTTTCCTCTTTCACGCCATCTATATCCTTTATAATCTGGACCACCTTTCCTCCAATCTCAAATTTTATTTCCTCTATAGTCTTATTAGTTTCTTTTAAGCCTGAAGTTAGTTTTCACCGATCTCTTTAAATTTATATTTATTCTTTTCACTTTCTAATTTTAAACATTCTCTAGTTTTACTAGATATTCTCCAAATTTCACTCGTAATTCCTGAGTATTTTTATCAAACGTGTTGCTCATTTGCATTATACTTTTTCATTTATCTCACTCATATCCTTCATACTCTTTCATTTCTCTCATTCATTTCTTTTATATTCTCTTTCATTTCCTTTGTTGCCCTTTTTTTTATTGCTTTCATGCTTTTCGTTCAATTCTTTGATGCATTCCTCACCCATTTCTTGTATACCACTTGCATTCCTTTCACTCATCTCCTTTTGTTCCTGCACACTTAGATTGAGATTTAATAAAGGAGCCAACATTTTTGATTGCAAAGTGTCTTTTACACTTCCATTTTGTCTCAGGATCATCCTTTTTTGGTTTCTACATATAAACGCTCCCTGAAAACCACTTTCTGCCCCTTCACTTCACAAACCCTACGAATTTCTTTCGTTCTATCGGTGATACTGAAAACAAATCAAATATTTTGTACAGAGAAAACTTCCACAAAATCCTACGAGACAAGGAACTCTAATTTTCAGACGACTTAATCGAGCCTCTGTGATGGAATGTTAAAAAGAATGCTGTGAATATTCTGCTACGGCCGCCCTGGCTAATATAAGGATGCAATGGATGCTTGCTTAACAGAAAGTGTGAATTTGTGCACATTTATCTCTTTGGATAGCTTAGCGAAAAATATGTAGTGGACTTTGAAAAATGAAATGAATTAAAGAGATCTCAAGAAACATTTATGAACCATCCTCTATACATTCAAAAACATATTCCTTTACAGACATTCTCTAATTAGTCTTTTTACACACTGAGATATAAATAATGCTTATAAATACAATTTACAGTGTAAGTTTAGACAGAAGATTTATCTTATCGTTACATACGTATTAAATTACTTTCAGCTAATCCTTGTAAAGAATTAGAGAAGCATATAATATTTTATGTATGTCACAAAATTCTCTGTAAAATTTTTTGGTAATTTACATATCCTTGTATTATACTGTCTGTCAGTGTAATTGATCAACGATCCTGGCCAGAAAATTTTGTAGGGGTCAAATCGCGTCGAACACTGCTGATATAAAATAGCAATTGACAACTAATTTCTACACGCAAAATAAAAACTTAATGTAGCTACATTTACTTAATTATACTTAAGTAGCGTATTAGGTTACAAAACAAAGTTATACTTGCAGTTTGAATTGTTAAATTCTTCTTTATGACTATCTGTCTTCGCTTATTAAAACATTAGAATTAACTGCATTGAAAAGCTTTTGGTTCCAAACTTTTAGAGGTCCATTTTAATTAATTTGCCAACCGTTAAAGCATATGTATTTGAAAGTACATTGAATTTTAATAGATTAAAGTTAGCGTGTAACTTTGCACTAATATTATTTATATTAAAGCAATAAAATCGTCGTAGCACCCTATGCAGTAATTATGCCTCATAACTTATGTTCTAACTTCTATGTTACATGTGAAATGCCGACAAGGTGATTACCAATCTTGAATTAAATGTTAGATGCCGTAGAAATAAATGACCCCTTTCTAAATCGTTTCCGTCTTAATACATTGTCTTTCGATTACCTTCTAGAACAATAACACATTTGCATAATTTAACAATCTATCTTGATTTCACGTTGTTATCTCAAATGAACTGTCAGTTTAAAAATTATGGCGATAGTAAAAACTTTCCCACCCTTTATTTGTAAATAAAGCAACAGCTGTCATCCCTCCCCTTCGAACCTCTATAATACAACTAGAGCTATTAAAACGCGTTATCTTATCTGTTTTAATCTTTTGGTATTATTGTTCCGCGAATTAGGCCGTTATTCATACTAGATAATTAATAAACTGTTTCTTGCTTATGACTTATAGTTTTTCAGAATGCCGTATTTATGTATAAGTAACGTAAATATAATTTATTCCAGAATCGTTTCAAAATGTGCTCCTTTGAAATAAAGCTACTTTTTATAAAAACCTATAAAAATGGCATTTTAACAAGAATAAATGCTTTATACAATTTACATTTTAGAAAAGTATTGAATGTTGGTGCTTTTATGTCTAAAACTATTTGTCTTTCATAACGGCGTATAACGTTTATTAAATAATGGACATCGTAATTATTTACTACTTCCATAGTGGACGTTTTTCAGTCTGCATACGCGCAATAAAGCTTATTTTAAATGGTTTTTTAAGAGTAATTATTTATACAGGGATTTGAATGCTTTTGTTTTGACGGATTTAAAAATTAGGCTTTGTTCATAAATGTTATGTTCTTAAAGCGTGTTATTTTACATAGAAATCTTATTTTATGTGCTAAGGGTGTATACTTAAATTGATTATACAAGGTAAAATTTAAATATTAAGAAATTTTACTTTTTTTCATTTAGGGTCGGTTTTCTCACAGCATTCGGTGCTCAATGACCTCTCGTGACCTCATTATTACATTAATATATGTTAATAATGTTAGTAAACAGTCCCAAAACGATCGAATAACTTGGTTATTTGGAAACTAATAATGTTTTAATTTGTCTTTGGTATATTTTTCAAACTAATAGATTTATTTATCACATCTTACTTTCTTTCACGTGTTTAAGAGGAAATACAAACAACTCCGATTTTTTAAATGGGACAGTAGCTTTTTTTATATTTTGCTAGAAGGGGAATAAAACACTGTCTTCAAAAATAATAGCAATTTACTCTCTTCATAAGAAAGTAATACATAAAAATTAAAATTTTTCTTCTTAGTATCAAAATATGTTTGAATACAGGGATATTCTATTATTGTCCAATTGTTATGACAAATCACTAGTGTTGCTAACTTTGTTGTACATTAACTAAAGCTTATACGTATTTGAAAATTTTAATTACTAGTATGGTAATGAATCCAACTGAACTGAGCGAATATACTGGACGTGTACGATCTTTAGATGAAGTTTGCACATTGTTTAATACACTCTATATGTATCAACAAATCAGTAGTATAATGTATAGGATAACTGGAAAGCACAGGACACTTAGTGAAGTAAAAGATTTATTGAGAAGTGGACGTTCAAGAACAGCAATAAACAAAGATAGCAATCTGATATTTTATTATTAATTCAAAATATTCTCACATCCCCATAACAGAAGTAGGACAAACTCACGAGATCTTTCAAAAATATGCCTACAACATTCTATAGTCTGCAACACCAAAACCTTCCAAAATGCACCTTTTTCCAGAGTTGACTGAAGATGATCCAGATTGCTAACTACTAGTAGGATTTATTACAAGATAACCCAATTTTTGTAAATAAAGTAACTTTTTCTGATGAAGCAACGTTCTATTTCAATGCTACGGTTTGCGGGCACAATTGTCATTATTGCTCTACTGATAATCTTCATTGGATAGAGGAAGATCATAGTCAACATCCTCAAAAATGAAATGTGCCTGGTATGGTTGAAATAAAAATATTAGGACCTTTTTCATAAGAGGGAGTTTGAATTGTGATAATTATTCAAATTTATTGAAAAACGAAGTTGTGCCAGTAGGTAGCTACACCTCTCTACCCAAATTCACATAATCCTAATTATTTTAGTTTGAATACAGTCGAGTTCTACCACATTTTGCACGTAACGTTCGTAATTATTTGAACGAAATATTTTCTGCACGTTGGATTGAACGCGGAGGAGAAATTAATTGGCCTATCGCCATTGGATTTTTTCTTGTGGAAGCACTTAAAGTATCCAGCGTATAAAAATCGACCAAAAGATCTGTTGCTATTAGAAGAACTAATCGCTGAATCATATATTCTGCAAATAGTACAACATTCACTAAGACATTTTATTAATCAACTCATCACTGCTATGTTTTAAACAGAGCAGTGTTAGAACTTTTTCTGTAGTGTCATACCTTGATTTTGTGTCATCGGCTTCTTGTATAGCTTTCTTATGAAGATGAAATTTCAACTATTTAATACTGTTTTTGACAATAATATATTCGTATATGCAAAGATACATCGATTTTGCGAAATAAGTGTTTTTCAATTGTTCTCCGAATTAATTTCAGACAAACGAAGGAGTTAGAGACATATCTTTATGAGAGCCGTTGATGTTGTCTGAATAATGGCTATACCTTTTCTGCCATCGGGGGTCATAACCAAGAATGAACTGAAATCGAACATTAGTCTAGAAATTTATTGAACGTAATATACCTCTCCTTTAAAGGCTCATACTACAAATGAGAAACTACGATCAAATTACCTGCATCATAAATTTCAAAATAGCATTATCACTCTATTGTGCGATTTTGTGTTAGTCTTTACGAGTAACCCTTTTAACAAATTAGCTTGTGACTACAGGATCAATAATCCAATAAAATTCTTAAAAACTAAAACTTTTAACGGATTACTAGATGTTGTAATAAATCAACTGCCAATGAGATTTACTGGTCTATGAGGTGTTCTAGAAAGCTTTTCATTTTTATCATCGCAAAAATTAATATATCTGACATTAGGAATTGAATTTATCCATTGCTCTTGTAAGTAGGTATCGAAAAATTGGCAGTTGAAGGTTTGTCTTTCAAAATTGATAAGAAATGAAATAAACTAGAAGAAAAAGTCAAAAAAATTTCAAATTTACTAATCGAATAAAGTTCAAGTTTCATTGTCTGTCCCCCTGTTCCTATTGCAACTTAGAATTATACTTGACGTTAACCGTCACTACCTCCACAACCGAAAGAAGCGTCCCAAAGTTGAAATCTATAAAGTCTTATCTAAGAAGTACAACGACCCAAATGTGTCTAAGCAGTTTGTCAGTTTTTAGTATTGAGCACAAAGTTGTGAAATTAGACAAGTGAAGTAATTGATCAAAAAGAAACTTATGCTAAATTAGGTCAATTTTAATTTTTTGTCAAATTACTTATAATTTGTTATGGAACAGTTTCTTTCAAACTGTAAGTGTTTTATTTAAAACAAAAACAAAGTTTTGCTGTGCGTAAACTGCAGTGTTTAAAATAAAATTCCCAAATGGAATCAGTTTTATAGTTTAAGCGAGCTTCGTCAAGGACCTAGAACAATTCTTCCAGTATTGATGCAATCTGGTATCTTAAATAAATCTACAAGCAGATCGAATATCAAATAGTGATAACTAGCATAAGTGAACCGTTCAAAAACATCATGTATCACAAGTTTTTAGCGCCTAGAGATATATTTATCTCTTTACCTGTTTGTACGTCTATGTTTTGTTCACACATTTAAAAATTCTAGATTAAAAGTCTCTCATAAGAACACTAGACAATTTGTTCAGTTAGTGGTAATTCCTATATAGGAGTACAATAGAAGTAAATTTAGGAGCAGTACACAATACATGGGAACCCTTACTTTATAACCATATCTCAAGCAAACTTAAGAACCCATCGCTATTTACTTTTAAAATAGCTTTGAAAGTATTTGTCATAGCAACGCACTTAATAAGTGTTTTACAAATGATCTTTAAATCCTCTTTTAAATTTTAAATTAACGGATTTCCAAATTTTAAGCTTTTAGAATTGTTATCTTTTAATTGTTATCACTTATGCAAGGTCCTAGTACCGTATATTTGGTAAGGAAATATATGTTAATAATACCGTAAGCGGAGGTAACTTTATGCCAGCAGCATAACTTTGTGCCACTCTTATTATTTGTCAGTTTAATTGGCATTGTCCAACTACAGCGCAAAACTACATTTGGATCTGAGATGAGTAACCGCAACTAGTCTCATGCGTATCTATTTCTTGCTTAATCTGTGTTCCTACTCAACGACTTCCAATGATTATAACCTTGCAAATGTCAGTTGTTTTTTGGGAGATAAACCCCTTTTCTGTATATTTCATCGGAAGCTTAAAAACTATGAAATTTTTAAAAGTGGAGGTATATTGTTATTGTTGATTGTTATTTGTAGACTATAAATATACTAAACTACTTGCGTAAATATGAAAGGCTTGTATTTTGCGCCTTTTTATTTAAAAGATTAAATCTTTGAAGCGTTACTTCATGCCAGGGCGGTGTTGACATTTTCTGGCACAAAGTTTCCCCATCACATTAATTTTACTTTTTCGTACTGAAAGTACGTGGTACAATGTGGTACTTTTTTTTTTATAGGTACATAAATGAACTACGATACCTTACATGTGATTTTCCAAAGCTCCACCCGAAGGTACTACATTGGCCAGGAGGCGAGCTTTTTGTTGCCTGAAAATTTAGAATTTTGCCGAACCCTTGCCGTTCCAGACAAGGTAGAGATCTTTAACGTGCGTGACAACACTCACACACGGAACCTCCATTTAACCTCTCATCCGAACGAGGGCGTAATTTTTGTGAAAAATACTAACCTGACATTTTTCAAGCAGTCGGCCGTGTCGGGATTCGAACCCAGGACCTTAGGATCCGTAGTCTTACGCTTACTACATTGATCCACGGCGACGCCCCGAACTACCATAGCACGAAATCTAGTGGAAAGGCTAGGAAGACGTTTGTACACAAACTATACACCTGAAAGGTTACAACAGGCATTGAATGAGATTTCGATAAAAAATATTTCCAAACGACAAGCCGCCGAAAAATATAGCATACATAGGAATACACTAATGAACAAATTAAAACTGCTTCATACGGGTGTGCCAGGTCGTCAAAAGATTTTTACAGATGCAGAAGAATCGGAATTTGTTAAACATATTATTGCAATGTCTGCATATGGATTCCCAGTGACTCCTTTTAATTTAAGAGTCATTGTGAAAATGTATTTAGACAAGACGGGTAAAAGGAAATTCGCTTCAAGAATAACATGCCAGGTGTAAATAGGGCGCAATCCTTCATAAGCGTCATAAAAATGTCCTGGCACACGGGTTGCAAAAAATATATCACGTCCGCGTGCAGCCGTTGATGAACTAATTATAAATGAATATTTTGACAATTTAGAAATAGAATTACTGGGAGTTCTATCTACCAACCTATGGAATTATGATGAAACGAATCTTATAGATGATCTAGAATCTAAAAAAGTTTTAGTAAGAAAAGGAACTAAGTATCCTGAAATTATCAGAAACTCACAAAGGCTAATACGTCTATAATGCTCTGTGGAAACGCAGCTGGTGAAATCGCTCCGCTGTATGTGAATTATAGATCTCAGAAACTATGGCACACATGGGTGAATGGAGGTCCCGATAAAGCACGCTACAACTGTAACAGATCAGGCTGGTTTGACAGTCAAAGCTACAAAGATTGGTTTATGATGCTTATGCTTCCTATTTTAAAAAAACAAGAAGATAATAAAATATTACTAGGCAACAACTTAAGCTTTCGTTTGAATTTTGATGTTGTTACAGCCTCTGAAGCAGACAACATTTCCTTCATTGCTTTACCGTCAAACACAACCCATTTGCTTCAGCCGTTGGACGTATCATACTTTAGACCTGTCAATATAGAATGGCGTAAAATCCTAACCGAATGGAAAGGTACAGGTTATGGTAAGCGGAGTTCTACAATTCCTAAAGACAGCTTTCCTGACATATTAAAAAAATTTTTGAATAGGTCCATCACTATGGTTCAGATAATTTAAAATCTGGCTTTCGCAAATGTGGTATTTATCCGCTGAACAGAATAATCGTGCTCGAAAGACTACCTAAAAACGTCTTAAATGAGGATGCGGAAGTAGTAGGAAAATAAGTGATTCCTTTATTGAGTTTTTGAAAACACAACGAGATGATACCACGAAGCCAAGACAAATAAGAAAGCGTAAGTCGAATTAATGTGATTCCTGGAAAAAGCATATCATCTGCAGACTTAGTGACTTCTGATAACGCTGATGCAAAACATAAGAAGAAACGAAATAAGAGATTTCAGAAGAAGACATCATATTCATCAACAGAGGATGAATGTTTAGATGGTTATTCTGTTCAGGAAAGTGACTGTAGTCCGTTTGAAGAAGATCCTGATTATGAACAGCCAGGAACATCTGACAGGCAAACTAAACACTATCTTGATGCAAAAATAAATCATGCTAGATAGATCCCGTGATTCAAGTGTTTTAAAAGAACATCTTCTCAATAGTTTAAAACTAAGCAGTAGTAGTGAGTCTAACACTAAAATCTTTAAGGAAGGTGATTACGAAGTAGCAAGCTATGATGGATAAGAATATCCTGGTAAACTAATTGACGTTGACAATGACACCTATTTGGTTAGCACCATGAAGAGAAGTGGTTGATTGTGGAAATGACCTGACGTGCACGATGAAATATGGCACAATGTGGAAAACGTTTTAAAGGTTATTTGTGAACCAAAAATGATGTTAAAAAGAGGATAGCTAATTAAGTTTTTTAATAAAATAAGCATTACTTATATATTTTTTGTTTCATTATACCTGAATGGTACCTAATTTGTTTTTGCAAATTTTGCTATTTATATGTCTGACTGTGATTTGTATGGGGTATTTTTGTTTCAATTACTTGATTTTAACTAGAACTTTCACAATTTAGTTCTTAGCACAAAGTTGCCCCAAATGCAAGGTAACTTTGTACCAGCCTGTAGAGTTGCTTATCTCAAAAAAGTATGAAAGCTGTCCAAGTTTGCAAATTTTGAATTTAATGGTCAGTAGATAGACATTTCAAAATAATTTTTTAGGTTTTGCCTAATTGCGGTAAAATAAGTTTTATTTATAAAAACCTCAAAATCTGGCACAAAGTTACCCCCGTTTACGGTATGTAAAATATGACTCATATTCAATATATGTAAATGTTCCGAAAAGGTACATGTATTATTGTTAAACTTTCTTTTAAAGCTTTTAATAGTTTTTCTGGAAATAAGGAAAAGTGTTATGAGCTTTACAAAATAAACTAAAAATACAAAGCATCATTAAACTCTGTGCAACATATACAAAATAAATAATCGAGCTTTTTTGTGTTGTCTTCTGCTTCTAAATTGATGGGAACATGTACGAATCGCACTGAACATATAAAAAATAGTTTGAGTTTATCTATTTGCATGACAATGTTTTATTAAGTACATTCAATGTGTCTATATCCCCATTTTAAGATTATACGATAATCCACTTTTTGTTTACGCTTGAGGCCAAATTTTTGCCTTATATCCACCTGAGGCTTACAGATTGGAATATTTCTACGAAATAGCAGCATGCTGTGTTGGTACAAACAGACATCCCTTTGTCTTTAGAAGACGGTCGAAATTGTTATGTCCCTTTGCTTTTGTTCAATCTGCAACGTGACAATTTTTAATTCCAGTACTTAAGGAACGTAATGGGATACTTAGGATTAATGGCAGCAGGGAACTAATAGAATAAAGTCGTACTTGTAAAGTTACGATGCATATATAGAAGCCAATATCGTAGCACTATTCCATTCACCGCATTAAGTCTCGCAATTACTGAGCCCAGATTACCCATTTCCACCCGCTAACGTGAACTTTATACAAATCACTGCAATGGAAATTTATAATGCAAAGTTGCACGAGGGAACGGTCTCGATACAAACGATCCATATGGCCCCTAGCAGCTAATATTTAAAATCTGTTAGTTTACGATCTTTCAGTTTGAAAGAGGATTTTTCTACAACGTAACCCCTCTTAAAGTTTTAAACTTATAGACATCATCGCTAAACCGTGTGTAACCATCTGTCCCATTCGTCGACTAATAAAATGTTATACCATAAAATAGTCTACTCATTTCGTATGATTTATTAATGTGCATATTTCTTAAGCGTCCACATGGCGTAAAGGTGTTTTGAAAAGTCCTGACTTCTTAACCTTTCAATCGTAAATTGTTGTTTGCCATTTCATTAAATACAATCAAGCAAATATGTAACGAACGTCGCGAACGAGCGTCGTTATTAATTACCAATCTGCCGTTTCCCCCGCGCTTTAATGGATCCGTACGAGGGTTGCATCTCACACAGTTCACTAGGTCCACCCGTAATGAATTCCACTTCTCACTTATGATTTACAACTTCATTTATTGTCATAGAAATACCAGAGATAATTAAAAATTTCGTTGCATAGCTTCAATAGATACGGTTACAAAACTTTTCTCTAAGGTATCAACTTTTAATTACTTTTGAGGGCGGTACTAAGTATAGACGCGGGAAACCACGGAACCGTGATTGCAACCTTTGAAAATGTCGTTATAAATGAATAACCTTTCTGTCCAATCAGCTATGTATGAAAATAACCTTTTATTGTGACATTCTCGCATTTGACATGTATGAAACGTTTTACCGCACAATTCACGCTGAGCCGTTATTATGCAGTTTTGTATCTTAAATTTAGAATGTACACATTTGATCGATTGTGAAAAGTGCGATCTTTAAATAACTTAATTTTTAGTACACTGGCTTGCTAGTATCTGAGAAATGACCGGTCAAATCAGTGGCGTAACTACGATTTTTGGGCCCCCCCGCAAAAATTTTAAAGTGGGCTCTCTTTAAAATGTATTACTTTTACTGGCTTATATTTAGCCATATTTTTAAATTATAGTACATGTAGAGAAGGAAGCAGTATAGAATTAAATACATATACTATATTAATCAAGTGCTTTATTAATTATAAAACCAAATTACATAAATTCAAACTTATAAGTTAATTAATATTAAATCTACATATTTATACGCCGCACAAAATTATTTACACCTAAAAATTTGATACAGTAAAAACCTATGAGCTAGCAGACATTCCAAATCAAATTCAAAATTTTGTTTTTCTTGCATGTTTTGCTGCAAACGCGTTTATTGTATCCTCTATATTCATATTTTTGGCAGTGTCATGTTCTACTGCTAAGAGGGATAAATCGTCTAATCTATCTTGTGAAGTGCGGTTCCTAAGATAATTTTTAATAATTTTTAATTTTGAGAAAGATCTCTCCGCACTTGCAACGCTAACGGGTAAAGTTAGGTATAACATTAAGGCTGTTATGGTGTTTGGAAAACTGCTAGAACCTGTAGATTTGGAAAGTACTAGATATTCTAAAATTGTAAGATACCGTTAACATTTTTAATTCATCACAAATAAGTCTATTATTTTTGAGTGTAGTAAGTTCTATACCTATAGCATCATTTAAATCTTTGTAGTAAAATTTTTGCAATTGTTTTGCCTTAGATAAAATATCGTCTGCAGTTAAATTCAAAAATACATTAGGTTCTAAGAAATTAAACTTTTCGTTTACATGAAAAAGCGATTTAAAACGATTCGACAGCTGTGAAATTATAATATCCATTACGCGATAAAATACATTTATTTTAAATTTAAATTCTTCATCATTAAATCGATAATCATTGGATAATTCATCGTAATGCTTTTTATTTTTGGTTGCCTTTTTTATAAATTCCGGTTGAATATTCCATTGCCCTGCAACTTTCGCTGCTTCCTCCTTGATGTTGGAATAGTTATTTCTTGTTTCCTTGAAAAATTTTAAAGTTTTTGTAATAAGAGAGTTATCTGATTAATATTCGCCTTTTCACTCTGAGCAGTTTGTGAGAGCTTGTTAAGCTCTTCTAGAATTTGACTTAAAAACACTTAAAAAATAAAATTAAAATTATCCATGCTAGTTAATATTTGCTTTGCGTCATTTCGTTCATCTGTTTTTTTGATATCATAATAATTTTATTAAGAGACATTACTATATCTTTATACCGAATTCTTATGGCAGCTAAAGATTTTACTCGATCCGCCCAACGTGTCGGATTTAAGCGTTTCAATTGTGTGAAATTTTCTTTAAAAACAGAAAGCCAATTCCATCTTACTATACTATTAGCAAAAATGTATATATGTTTTCTAAAAGTAGAAAAACGATTCTATTTCTTTTATACCTTTAACGGCATCATTTATGACTAGATTTAAGTTATGGGCACTACAGTGCATATATAAGGCTGCAGGCTCTATGTTTAAAATTCTCTTTGCACGCCAGAATACGTACCGCTCATAACGTTAGCTCCATCGTAGCCCTGCCCTCTACATTTATTTATATCTAATTGCATGTTGGTTAAATTGCTTAATATAGTATTACATAGTCCTTCAGCAGATTGGGACTCTACTTTGTAAAACCCACAAAAGTTTCACAAATATCTATTTTGGTTACCTCTCCCAAGCTGTCTTTTTAAAATCAATATATCTTACAATTTTACTTAATTGATCAATCTTAGTTATATCCTGTGTAGTGTCTATTATGATTGAGAAAAAAGGAGCGGATCTAATTTTATTTAATAAAATATTTTTTAAGTGTGCGCTTGAAGTATTAATAATATCGTTTTGAATTTTTGGGGAAAGATATTTAATTGAACCTTTGGGTCGTTCAAGCACTTTTTGTAATATGACAGCATGCGCTGGGATAGTGTTAAAGTAACATTGAAAAGTCTGTGTAAAACATTTTTCCAAAATTCAGTTTCTTGTTTTAATAGTAGAGTATCTTTCTTATCTATGGTATAATTTTTTTTCCACATATCGTAAATAAAACAACAAGTTAAATGAGATTGAGCAAGCAAATCCTCTTTAATTTTTTTTGATAAACCATGCCAATCATTAATTCCGGTCGTCCAACTTGACCTTACTGAAGCAAACAGCCAACATGGTTGACAATAAACACAATTTTTTAATTTAGAATAACACAACCACCCATTTGAATTGTGTGGTAAGTTTAACGTATTGCTTTTATTTTCGCTTGCAGTTATTAAGTAATAATAGTGAACTGAAAAACTTCTATTTTTATTATCTTTAGGAAACGCACCATCTGGTCTACACAATCCGTAATTAATTATTTCTTTTCTTAAATTGTCATGTTGTAAAACATTGATTTTTAAAAAATGTGCAAAATCGGTTGGATATTCTTTCGTCAGATCCATAGATAGTTCATTAAGTGAAAAGTACTACTCACATTTACCTCTGTAATTGTAGTGGTATCTAGTTCCAAATTTCTATCGCGGCCGTCATTATGTGATGTACTTGCGCCCTGGGTGAGAGTTTTTAAAATTGTTGACGACTGCTGTTCGTCTGTAGCGGAACTAGTAGATGCTACTGTCGAAAGCCCAATTTCTTTCATAGATTGTTCTTGTTTTTCGGACTCTTTAGAAGTAAAAAAGGAACTTATTTTTGGAATCTTGCTCTTTGATTTTTCCAATAGTTTCCTTTTCGTTTTTTGCAGCGCCGCTTGTAGTGCTCATTGTATATTATTTCCTGCAATTTTGAATGAAATTAATTATAATGTAATTAGATAAGTAATAATTATTTAAAAGCCTTTTGAAATTACAAATAACACATACATACTTTGCTTTAAATGCTTTAATTAACAAAATATAAATGATTTTATTGAATGCTTAAAGATTTATTTATATGTATTTCTCAGCGCGACTTCAACTATGATCAAATCAATAGTAGTTTAATAAAAAATAGATATAAATACTTACGTTTAAATATGAAAGACCTCCTGTAATACGAACACAACACTATTGAGTAAAACGTACTGGAATGCTTTTTTACTTCCTTTCCGTTATATATAATGCAGCTAATGCAAATACGTTGCAACCAGCTGACTAGAAACCACAAAATGAATTTCTTTCTAGTATTATATTTCTAGAAAGCGAAGGTTACTAAGCTACCTGCCATCCTGTGAATCTGTACTGTACAGACAATAGCCCTTTTATTCCTATTTAAAATCCCACAAACCAAACTAACCCTACTATACGTCGTTTAATAATGCTTTACCACTTTATACAACTTATCACTTAAGAATAATATAGACATCTTTGTTATTAAAGTTTACAGTCTCTTTCATCTGTTTATTAACCCTTACAAAATAGGACAGAACGGATAGAAAGAAGAAAGGATGCAGGCTGCAGGTGGTGTTCAGTATTTATCTTAATTATTATTTCTTGTATTTCAGCAGTTCCTAGTAGTAACATCAAGAAAACGTTCGTTAACCTGCGGTTTCTGAAATATCTGCAATATTTTTTTGACCGTTTCTTACCTGCCAAATACGTTGAAGATGAATAAGTTGAGTTTATTATCGTTTGGGCCTTCTTGCACTTGGGGCCCCCCCGCATAGCGGGGGCTGGCAGGGGTGTAGTTACGCCACTGGGTCAAATGTAGGAATGTGACATTTTGTATATTAAGACGAGTATTTTTAATAAATTACTTGTTTTGGATTTTGGACAATTTTATACAGAGTTTTTTGACAGCAGTCAATTTGATATCAGAGAAGTAGTTGAAATTCTATAAATATCACTTGAAATTTGTTTTAGTGCATTCTCCGGTAATTCATCAGCATCATTTAATATTTTCACAAGAGCTTTAAAAACGCGCTCTTTGGAAGAGCTCAAGCTGGACTTAGTGACCTTTTAGTTTATATATTCTAAATTCTGTTTTTACAATTTGACGATTTGTTGAAAGATTTAAAACAGATACCATTTATCACAATATTTAATATAAACCAGAAAATGAAATGCATCTGCTGTAAAGACGAACTTTGGGCAGTGGGGTGGGTAGGTAATTTTCTGTAAGATTGGATAATGTTTATAGAGAAGTCCTATCACGTCATGTCTATAAAAGACATTATTACAATTTATTAATGTATCAGAGTGTGTTACGGGTAAAATGAGCGTTGTGTTAATAAATTCTGATTTGCCCTAACGGGGTCGAGACACCGTGATATAAGGGTGTGTCGGTTTACTGCAGTGGTGTAGGAGTGGATTTCAGTAGAAGAAATAACAAAAGAAAATAGGTGAATTCGAAATAAAAGTAATAAGGAAAATAAAAATAATAACTAGGATATCTTAAATACAAAAATCTACGTTACGATAATCACTTATTTTGAAAGACTTCTTATCTTTGTCATAATTAAAGGGCGCCAAATCGTCTGTCACGGCAATCCCTTTGTTATTATTTCCTACACGGAAGATGGTTGTTTTGCATAGGCTCCCTTTGCTTCGGTTCCCAAATTTATCACGTTATATGGTACCTTTCTTTCAAATATCTTAGAACATTTATTAAGACTTTAATAAAATTAAATAGAACTGAAAAATAATATGCATTCCATATACGATTCCAATACTAGGGTAGCTGGGTATTCTTTACAAATGTACCTATTTACCTATTAATCTATAGGAACACTGTGGCACGATTTAAATAAAATTAAATAAAAACCCTTAACCACAAAAAAGATTTAAATTACTAGATACGTATTTCGACCACTATGTGGTCATCATCAGTAGAAAAAAAACAAGTGAATTCACTTGTTTGTTGTTGAGAACACCAGCCTGCGGGTGAGGAGAATATCCTCGATAGTGTTTAAAGCAACAATATAGTAAATTATACAGCTAAATTTTTTTTTTTCTACTGATGACCACATAGTGGTCGAAATACGTATCTAGTAATTTAAATCTTTTTTGTGGTTAAGGGTTTTTATTTAATTTTATTCCTATTTACCTAGTTTTTAAATAAATTTAAATAAAAATTAACCTAAAATTAGGCTATATTAACATTATATAATTTCAATCTACATACAAATAGCCTAAATGTATTACCCTCGCTCTGGTCGGGTATTGCTACAAAAAAATCCTAAGAAGATAGAAGACCTTAAATATTATCCATTAATCATACCATCACTCCAAATTTTTCCGTTTTCCATATTAAATTACACAACAATCATAAATCTTAATTTTGAAAACATTGTTAGTAGCAATCATAGGAAAGAGTTAAATCCCCACTTTTTTGTTTTATTTTTTTATTCTTCGTTTCAAATACTAATGTTTAATGCTTCAAAGGACACTAAATTTTACCAATAAAATTTACATTTAGAATTTCATACCAATATATTTTTTAATATTTCAAAATGCGCCAAACTTCCTTGCGCCACAATATCATGCTTAAATTTTAACCAACACTAATTCCGTTGTTAATTTATCATTCAACAAATTAAGTAAACTTCCTCTTTCGATTCATTACCTACTACATGAATGCAACCAATTTACATTTATAATTCACGTATACATTATCACAAAGTATAATTATAAAAGCTAATAATATTTCTCATTGCCCTAAATTTTATTGTTGTATAAGAATTAAAGATTTCCAGAAACCATGAGTATGTTCATTTAATGCTTTCTTTTTTAAAAAAACTTTCTTAGCGTACACAACCCGGTTGTTGGAGCTATTCTTGCAGGTAGTCCTTTTATTACGGCACACACGAGTTATTAAAATCGCGTGCAAGGACAAAACAGTTTCTTGCCAAAACTGCAAGCGAAGCTCTACAAAAGCTCGCGCATGATTTAAATTTACCCCTGTGCTAATTTTGTTCAATGTTACTTTCAACTTAACCTCGTACCAATATCCAACCACGCGGTTATTTCTGCCTTATTACGTCTTTGTATGATCACATGTTCACTTTTCTTATTACTGAATTGGGAATAATTAATTAATCCTTTCGTCGGATGCGATTATTGTCATTTCATTTCACCACTTCCTTACATCCAGTCCCTGGTTTTGTCATGGTACTGTCATCCTATTCGGTTTACAAATTGAATCTAGGGATAATATTTGTGATATTATGTGATTTACTTAGGTTAACGTATTTGTTTTCTTCTGTCTTCAGCAATATAAATAAATAAATTGTAACATCTTACATTGTATTGTATGAAATTATAAATGTTATCTGCAATCTGATATTCATGAATTTTTGTTTAGGTTCTGAGTGTTTACATTAGATAACTATGTAACATTAATTCGAATTTGGCTTACTAAAATTTTTAAAAAGCTTCCATATATTTGAGATTTATAAAAACACCGTTATTCTAGAGCTTTCTTAAAATTACATAATTCCGCTATAAAGATTTGCTGAAATGAATGCTTTAGTTAATATCCACTTATTTACAATTTCAACAACGTTCCGTTTCAATATGCCAGAGACCATTTTCAGAATCATTTCTTGCTCACATTTCCAGTCCAGCACCGTAACATTATCACCACACATCTGAGACATCAATTACATCGTTAAAACTATAAAGTCTTACACATTTTCACAGAATCTCAACCTCTTCTCACTTGCGAGATGAATCTCTCCTTGTGGAGTTTTATTTCCACCATCCAAATCGACCAACCCCATGAGTCACCCTTACACGCACGCAAGTAACACTTATATTGTTCCAGACACATTAATATAAGCATTTTTCTGCGCTCACCGCGAATATCTAACAATTTTACATGATAGCATCGATCCAGAGCTACGCCCATTTTAACGATTTCCTTACTGTACCGCGCACTATTTGAAGCGTCCCTTATAACATCTTTTTAGTCATGCACCGATACATGCCTTGTTAGCTGCTAAATTTCGACGCATCCGAATCGTAAACAGATTTGAACATCGCGAACTTTCACGCGCCTGCAATGTTGCACACATTCTCGAAAATCTTTCTCCACATTTCCAGCGCCACGAGATAACACCGATCTTGATTTGCAGAACATTACTTAGAATTTTCTCAGGCACCCAAATCTCTTTACACCGCATTTTGTCAGATGCACATGCTCCCAGAGCTACCGCCCATTTAAGATATTCATATCCTGTACCGATTTCTGACTTCCGTATCAACATTCTCCCGACACGATCGCACATCTTGTTATCTAAATTGTGCCAACTATGTGCAATCCAAATGCTGTTAAACCAGAAAACACATTTAAACCATACTGGACCACCACTTTACCATTACTACGTCAGCATTTACTGGAAGATTATTCAAATCTCCTGCGCATCCATATCCTTATAGACGGTTAAAATCTAAACTATTCTTAAAACTTTTTATTACAAGACAATTTTTACTAATACAGTTTAAATTTGTAAACCACATTTCTAAATACATATTCACAATTTTTATTTTCAACCTAGAACTTGTCATATCGGGTCATACTTATTAATATTTATTTCTAAATAGAGCACCTTTTCCAAAGACCAACCGGACCCCATGTTTCAAATTCCTCTGATTTTGTTCTTATGGTTTCGCTTAAGACCTCGTACATATTTTCCAGATTACTAGAAGACGTTATAACCACATTTTTGTGTTAAAGGATTTCACATCGGTAGCCTCTTCCCCATTTTGATGTAAACGCCGTAGAGTTCGCAGTAGACTTTTACTGCTTATGTTGTATTCTTTTTCATTTATTAATCGAATAAATCGCTCTTTCTGCTTCCAAAGAAACTCGGCACTCCATCGTCGACACTGGCGTTCTTTATGCGATAGCTAGCCATACGGTTGTTAAACGCAGTGCTAACCATTTCTACACCATCGTCGCTAGTAGCGGTAACTGATGCATTTTATGTCTGTTGCTCCTTAAATGTGCGGCATACGTAGTTTTTCCATTTCGAAATCGCATACTTTACACATAATTCGTGGTTGTTTCGTACAAGACCCTTTAACAGCTGGCGGAGCTGAACGTTTACGGCTTAATGACATCCGTGCTGTTTTTCCTTGTGTCGCTGTAAGTTGCCCATTCTCGTAAAAGCGAAACCGCAAGTCCCACAGTTTAAGTACTTTGCTGGACGGATGTATAAGCAACTGGACGATGTTACACCCCCCCCTTTTTTTTTCCCCGGTAAAGTAGACGTCACAGGGCTCGCATTTAAAAACGTTTGCAGGTACCATTTTAGTACAAAACAAAATCCACACTATAAGACTTGACTTGTAAGCGAACTAACTTATAACTAAAGAGTTTACTCTGCGCACCGGCTTTATGTACCCTATAGAATGCAAACCGAAGGTTTCCGAAGAACCGAACGAAGTTGAGGATTCAGCGGAACTAAATGACGTCATAATCCTCGCTGCTCGTCCAATACATTTAGCGCCAATGCATGCACCTGGTTCGCTTCGTCGATGGTGCGAATGCCGTTAGTAAAAACATCGGAAACGTCTTCCATGTTATACGGATCGCGTGCATATTTAAAATCCAAAGGGTGGTACACAGCACACAATTGTGTGCAAGTCGTGCTGTAGAAGATGCAGTGCTACTATAACCAAAACACTTTAAACCATTACTAAGGGGGGGGGGGGGGGGGGGGGGGGGGGGGGCCCCCCCCCCCCCCCCCCCCCCCCCCCCCCCCCCCCCCCTACTGCTATTCTTGTAATTGCTAGAAAAGTCACTCTCCTTTTACTGTTGGGACCGATGCAAAGCACCATTTTTTATACTTTCTATAGCACATCGCGCACTTTTTCGTCTGATAATTTTGCTTCTGTAGGCTTTTACACTTTCGCATAGCGGTCGACCGCACGTAATGATTTCTAGAACCGGTAAGTACTTGATATCGTCCAAAAGAATTAGATGCTCGATGTCTGTCAACTTCCAATTCCCTCGTAAAGGTAGAAACTGTCAATCATCCATTATTTTCAACCGCTCTGATAATTACAAACATTTTCAAACGACAATGCCGGATTTTAAACTCCGAGGATCTTTAAGTCGTGCAATTACACATCCGACGCGATAAATATTTTGCCAACTGTAAATACATGCATACCCCTTCCTGCGCAGCTTTCTTGTAGTTGCTTGGAAAAGTCACCCCATTTTACTTAGGCCGCAAAACCCACTTTCTCTTCATATAAGTGTACACACGCACTTTTTCGGATAATTAAATTTTTTATAGGCCTTACACTTTTTAATTTAAACATCTAATACATCAATTAACCACTTTCGATTATTCTAAAGGAACCACCACGTCACCACCGTTTTAATCAACGATCCATGGGCTCCACAAACGTGACGTACTTTAACACCTGTCGTTTTAAAGTCCACGAAAACCACTTTTCAAACCAATTAATCGTTCCATTCTACACGACAGCTTTACGTCATAGGAAACTTATTTCTAACAATTCATCATGCCTTTATGGTCCACATTTCATTACTTAGACCACGGACTTTAACTAGTGCCCATTTAATCGTCCGCCACCAGAGCTTTCCAACACTTTATACCTTAGTTGTAAACCCTCGGTTTTCTTAACACAATGTAACCTTTAATCTTTTTACGTATCTTTCCCCTACATCAGTGGTTACATTACCAACGAAATTCTAATACACCATTTAACATATCTCTTAATTTAAATTTTTGTTAAAGTTATTTTTCAAAGGCTCATCTTTTAAACACATTATTTGTTTAGATAACTAAATTACATTTTTAGACCCCAAATCGTAAATATTTTAAATGGAAACCCTACAAAGTAGATTTGAAAACCACAATTTACAATAATCATCTTTATTCTAACTACTAAACCTTTTCGTAACCAAGACATTCTTACCAACCTTCCCAGAAATCTAAAACCGCGTGTCCCGCGAATACCACGTGGAGATAACACGTATACTCTGTCAACCAGAAAGCAGGAAATTTGGAAGGTGGGCGAAGAACTTAAAATTATGGAATCTTAAAACTAATATATACAATAGATTTACAAATCTACTAAACAACTATCTTATATCTTTACTCCCCATGCGTAGATTGTTGTACTATTAGGAATGATTACCTTTTGTCATCTTCCTCGATAAATTAATTTTATTAATATAGCTGGTACATTAACGTTTTTACCCAACAAGACAGTTCCAATAAAGATTGATTTTATTTCACCGTCCCTCTGTACCCCCAATCCCATAGACCCCGAGCCCGCCCATGCATGCTATGCCCTGCCGCCCAGATCACTCGTGTTTTCCAGGGTAACTCCAGCCTTTATAAATAGGAACAATTTTCTATTAAAATTTTTTCTACATTATCAAATAAAATTAATACAAGTGGTATTAAACTTTTTAATCCAAAGTTTCACAGAAACACCTTTGGTTTGGGTTTGCAGTTTAATTTTTCTAATTTTATTATTAAAATTTTAAAAACCCTCATCCCTTTAACCATTTTTGAAAAAAACTCAGGTTTTTAAAAGTACCCGCAGTAGAACACATTTCACACCTTAAATCTGCGCAACCATTTTCACATTATATCTCACTTTAACTAACATTTGTTTACACCCTTTACACGACCACTAACATTTAACAGATACATCGTCTTTTAACCTTTTTAATGCCCATCCTCATAACGAACCCAACCATTCTTTCAGAGGAAACAACGGTCCGGACACGGATACATTTCAGATAGCCGGAGATTTTGGCGAAGAACTAGCTGGAATTTAAAACTTCACAGATACATTATACAACAACAAATCCATTAGATGATTGTAAGAACGAATACGTATTTACCTCGAAAACCATTTTATGCGCTAAATGCACCGACAACGGCCAACACAGAACAGACAGATGCTGGACACGTTAATCCTGCTGCCGTCCACATTCAGCGCACAAGCGCCCTGTCGCGTTCTCAGTGCGAATGCCGTTGAACCATGCACGTCCGTTATACGTGATCGCGTTCATTAAAGCCTTTATAAGCGAGAACACACATAATATGTACAAGTCGTTTCAGAATTATACTTAACCAAAAACATTTAACCATTTAAAAAATACCATTTTGTCTACACGAATACAGTTTTTAAGTTTAAATACGTCATATTTTAGAATGGTAGGCTAATATTTTCCAAATGAATCCCCGAAAGTAATTGCAGATTAAATGTACTTTTTGCCCATTTTACGACGTGTTAATTGATTGAACAATCAGATTTTCCTTCGAGTTCTCTAAACCATATTTTATAGCAACACGCAGCTACAAGTCTGATGCCTTGATCGACTGCTTTCTTGTAATGAGGAAATCCTTTCCTCCCTTTTGTTAATCCACCACAGCACCATTGGTTGACTTTCTATAGCACTCGGTTTTACGATCCGAAAGTTTCACAGCTTACACTTTCTGTACGGTCACCGCACGTAATTTGTTAGAACCGGTATACTTTGATAACGTTTTAGAATAACGATGCTCATCGGTCAACTTCCAATTCCCTCGTAAGAATGAAACTAAAGAGTCAATTCATCCAACTTCAACCGCCCCCGGATGATTTCAAACATTTCAAACGACAATGCCAAATTTTAAACCTCCGTGATCTTAAGTCGTGTAATCCAGCAGCTACGCGTAAACTAACATATTTTGCAGTCATTTCATCATTGTACCTCCTTCTCCGCACTGCATCTGGTTGCTTGAAAAGTCAGTCGCCCTTTTACGTAGGGCCGCAAAAGCACCATTCCATACTTTCTTTATAAGTGTAGCACATCGCACTTTTGTCGGATAATTAAATTTTGTTTATAGGCCTTTACACTTTCGCTTATTTAAACATCTAATTCAATTTTAACCACTTTCGATTATTCTAACAGGAACCACGCATACATTCGCCAGCACCGTTCTTTTGATCCAACGATCCTATGGGCTTCGCACTAACACCGACGTATCTTTCTACTATTTGTTAAACAAACTACCGGATCGCCATTGTGGACGTAAACAGATGTTTGTGGATGTGTACGAGAATATGTAACCATATACATTAACCAGTCTAAGCTATTTTATTTAGTCCACGAAAACTACTATTTTCTAAACCATAATTAATAATCGTCTTTATAGGTTCCACATTTCACCTTACCCAATGACTGGTGCTACGTACATGGAAACTTTAATTTCTTATTGAGAATTCTTATTCTCCCGCGCACTGCTGCGTAGTTGCATGCCTACCCCTTTTGAGTATGCTCGTATTGACCCTCGGTTTTACTCAACTACAATTCGTGAGACCCTTTACTTTTTAACGTATCTTTCGCCACATCTAGCAACATTCTCATCAATCAATAGCAATACCAATTCTCACAGTTTGTTACAGTTTATCCATTTTTTCACCAGGACATCTTAAGTGAATATTTCGCATCATGATCTTCATTTTGCCCAAACAGTAAATAGTTAAAGCACCCGATACAAATTATGCTTTAACAGCCCAAACAATTTTCCATCTTTATTAATCTATTAAACCCTTTTCCAACCAGACAAGTTAACCACCGTTTCCTAGAAATCAAACCCATGCCCGAAACCAGGAAAACACGTATACTCTGTCAACTCGGATCAGAACAGAAGGATTTGGAAGGTGGCGAAGAACAAAATATAATTAAACTATTACAAATTTACAAATCTATATAAGCAACATGCATTTATCTTACGCCATGCGTAGATTGTTTCTATAGGAACTGATCGACTTTGTCACGTTCCTCGATAAACTAATTTTATTAATAAGCTGCGTATGCAAATCGTATTCTTTTACTCCGGATACATACGCAGGCAAGTACTCCCACCAAATAAAGAATTGGATGCTTGGTGACTGTTAACATCCGCTTCCCTCGTGTACGCCCAGCACATCCCAGCCCATGAGCACCCTGCGCATGCACACCCTGCCATGGCGCCCATGCGCGTACGCACCCTGCCCATGCTCGCTGCCCGCACCCCTTCTGTGCGACTGCTATTTCGGGTAACGTTACAGCCTTTTATAAATAAAGAACAATGTTATATACTATTATAAAATGTTTATTCTGACATTATACATAACAAATTTAAAATATTTAATACCAAGCATGGAGTCATTTAAACTTAATTTTAATACAAAGTTATACACAGAAGACAGTCCTTTCTTTATGTTTGTTTGCAGTGGTTTTAATTTTATCTAATTTTTTTTTTTTTTTTTTTTTTTTTTTTTTTTTTTTTTTTTTTTTTTTTTTTTTTTTTTTTTTTTTTTTTTTTTTTTTTTTTTTTTTTTTTTTTTTTTTTTTTTTTTTTTTTTTTTTTTTTTTTTTTTTTTTTTTTTTTTTTTTTTTTTTTTTTTTTTTTTTTTTTTTTTTTTTTTTTTTTTTTTTTTTTTTTTTTTTTTTTTTTTTTTTTTTTTTTTTTTTTTTTTTTTTTTTTTTTTTTTTTTTTTTTTTTTTTTTTTTTTTTTTTTTTTTTTTTTTTTTTTTTTTTTTTTTTTTTTTTTTTTTTTTTTTTTTTTTTTTTTTTTTTTTTTTTTTTTTTTTTTTTTTTTTTTTTTTTTTTTTTTTTTTTTTTTTTTTTTTTTTTTTTTTTTTTTTTTTTTTTTTTTTTTCTTAATTCTTGCATTGGTTGTTCCAGAACAACAATCCTACAGATGTTGCTTTTTACTTTCTTCGTATTGCTTATACAGTTTTAGTAAAATACACATTTGAAAAACCCCAAAATCTTTTCATCCATGCAACAGCAGTAGACCCGGATGTCGTCCATCGACAATAACATTTTCCTCATTACACTGCTGTTCCACTTTCGATGGCAGCACATTTATTTTACATTTCTTCCTTCCACAGCGATGCATGTCGCACTGACATTTTACCGCAGTCACCGATATCTTCTTTGAATGCAGATCAGCAACACCGCTTTAAGACAGAAGATTTTACTGCTCCTTCAACACACGGCAACAGCACACAAACTTCGCCGATCAACACTTTACACTCCACTGCGTAGACAGCTTGACCATGCCACATTCCTTTTTAGATAAACATCCACGTCAGCATGTACCTTCAGATGTCGTCAGACGCAAAACGCTCGCAACGCAACAAAGCATTGTCCGACACAACTGGTACATGTGTTGCAGCCACCATCACCGCATCTCGCCGTCAACCATATCCATTATACAAAGCTCTGTTACCCATTATCCGCATTGTCATCCATCAAAAAAACAGCTCCCAGTTACATTCACCAATCGCGTTACATTTGAATTTTCGACGTCTTCGATTCCCACAGTGAGAAACGTTAACACCGCACACGACTCAGATTACTCGTTCACGCACACAATCACTAAACTCTCGACAAACAACACAACATTGTCACATCATTATCGATTCATCGTACTATCTGCCGAAGCCACTAGTCGCACACTATGCTCACTTATCGCACGACCATGAAGCCGATGTCAGATCACGCACAAGGCGAATTCAGACCGCGCATGATGCCCACATGATCCACGACCACATGACCACATGACCATGACACATGACCACATGACCATCATGACCACATGACCATGCCATGACCTAATTGCTTTTAATGAGTTTTTCATTAAAACCCATTAGCACAATTGCATTTAATGAGTTTTTCCATTAAAAACAAGTCGCGGCGTGAACCTATAATTTTCCATCTAACCTAGGTCCAATTTTTTAATGGAAAACTCATTAAAAAGCAATTAGTGTTAATGGGTTTTAATGAGAAAACTCATTAAAAAGCAATTAGGTCATATGGTCATGTGGTCATATGGTCATGTGGTCATGTGGTCATATGGTCATGTGGTCAATGTGGTCATGTGGTCAATGGTCATTGGTCATGTGGCAATTTCACCCTATGGGAATTTCATACTTAACATCCTACATATATCCGGATATATGTCGATGCGCATCCCTGTCGGCTTAGGTCGGATAACAACATATTCGACTATCTTCGGCAATATACGCCCCCACTCTGTAGAATACATAAGAGAACAATTTTTTCGTATTTAATTTAGTATTCGATAGTAGCTAGAACGGTAAACATAAGCGTCTCAAGGTGATTAACGTTTCTCAACTTCTTGGGAATAAAGTGAAACCGACAAATGAGCGATTTGGATTATGGCTGTTGACAGAAAATATGTGCAACAATAATCTGGTAACAGATATTGGTAATATTTGTTATGTCGAAGGCGAACAGATGCTGACTGGTGGACTACACACACCAATTACAGAACCATTTTGTGACAATATAATGTTGGTTAAAATTTGCGACTTTTCTGACGCCGAACAACCATCTGCAAGCAAAAGGATGTTTATCCTAAAAAAGAAATTTGTGGTGCATTTAACAGCTATCTACGAAGAAAGTTTGACCGATTTGTTTCCGCTAGGCATGGTGTTAAAGCTAAGCTTCCGTTTTCTGGAAAGCACTAACAAGATGGGCCAGAGAGTAAAAGAAATTATCGGAAAAGAAGACCTGAATGCATTAATAAAAATTCCAAAATCCTATATGTGTTCCATACAAAGTGGAACTAGCAGATGTTAAGTTGGAAACTTTATTGGAGGAACTACCAGATATATTAGACGAACTCGAAAAGATTATTTCTATCTTTTGACATGGATGTAACCCAAGATTTTGCGGGTATATTTAGCAAGATGGAGATGTGTAATTATTTAACTACAAACCATAACTTTTGCTATAAGAGCGAATACGAAGAAAAGTGTAATATTATAGTTGACAACGATAAAACTGTAGGAATTGATTGTTTAACATGGCTAACAACCAATGCAAGAATTAAGATATACAAGAAATTTGTGTGTCAGATAACAAGTCCTGGTGTTAATAAACAACTTGGCAATCATATACTAGATTTTTACGTTGTCCAGATGTACGTTTACGGGAAACATTTGCGTCTACTTTGGCCAAAAAACAGGGTATTACGCGATTGGAAGCGACAATATACAACTGTGCAATTGGAAGCTATGTCAGTGCGGAACGGGTTTATAATCCCTTAAAAGACTGTTTAACGTTATTGGAAGATAGTGTTATACTTCCTAAAGGCGCCAATGTACTCGGTACCACTTGCCAAAATGTGGAGTAAGCTATCGGACAAGCTACAAAATAGTTGCTGTTTAGTGTATAATAACCTGCTACAGTACGTGTATTGGGGAATGGTAATACAAAGAAATTGACGGGCTTGAAATTAAGTTGTCCGAAAACCAAAAGAAAGGGAAACATTGATAAAGTATGCTGGCTTTTAGTTTTAACTATTTACCTGTAAATTATTTGGAGATAGTAGAGGAGGAAGACAGTCCAAGATAAAATAAAAATCTTACACAAGTGCTACATTAAAGCAGGTAGTACATATTTTACACAATCTGCAACACCATATTCTACAATTCCAAAAGAAATAGTCATTTCGGAATTGGGATTGATAAATACACCTAACATTCGCCCAGAGGTTGTACGACAACGCACAAATATTGGTAGTAAACTCTATCCGTTTACGTTAAAGGAAATTACCCCATTATGTATGCCATACGCTGTAAGTGGAAGGAAAAGACAACTGAATTAGAGGAAATGGATGCAAAAAGGCGAAAATTGACTACATGGAAAACACTGCGACAATACGCGAACAATACAAAGATGTGTTAGACAAAGAACATCTTATTAGAGAAAATGAGGAAGAATTAAAAGATTATTTTATGTGTCGATGGAACTGACTTAGATACATCCGGGTTGTACAAGCTGTATGCATTTGCGGTTAGTAAGAAAGACTCTTTAGTTATGTAGGTGTTCTTGCAGAAAAGGATGGTACTAAATCCGTATACTTTTTAAAAGGTTATTCTAAAACGTATTTATCAAAATGGCAGATAACAAAGACGAACTAAGGAATGCGGGTTTCGTAACCTTGGCGTACACCACACGCAAAGGGGTTCCGCTAAACATTGTATATTTACCTAGTAAAGAACCTTTCGGATCATTTAAAACCGAGGGTCTTACAACCTATAACAACCATATATTCCCAAAAGTGGTGGATATGCAACTACACAACGGTGTGTGGGAGAAAAGGATTTCCTCCAATACCGACAAGAAGAAGTCGATCAAGCTAACAAGATACGTATGCAGGATATAGTGGAAAGCTGCGATTAAAAGATTGTCACAAGCTGCAAGAATTACACGAAGGAATGGATCTGGTTGTCGGGGAATCAAAGACTTTAAATATAGAGGCAAACTTCGGTACATTTTACAATTCGAAAACCTAGACGGTCTTTATGTATCAAACTATTGGTTAGAAAAGGAGATAGAAGACTTGGGTGTCGATTTAAATTTTAAGCTGCGAATAAAATTAGATAAAATTAAAACCACTGCAAACAAACATAAAGAAAGGACTGTCTTCTGTGTATAACTTTGTATTAAAATTAAGTTAAATGACTCCATGCTTGGTATTAAATATTTTCAAATTTGTTATGTATAATGTCGGAATAAACATTTTATAATAGTATATAACATTGTTCTTTATTTATAAAAGGCTGTAACGTTACCCCGAAATAGCAGTCGCACAGAAAGGGGTGCATGGGCAGCGAGCATGGGCAGGGTGCGTACGCGCAGGGCGCGCATGGGCAGGGTGTGCATGCGCAGGGTGCTCATGGGCTGGGATGTGTTTGGGCGTACACGAGGGAAGCGGATGTTAACAGTCACCAAGCATCTAATTCTTTATTTGGTGTGGAGTACTTGCCGGTATGTATCCGGAGTAAAACACGATTTGTACACGCATATAATTAATAAAATTAATTTATCGAGGGAAGATGACAAAGGTATATCATTCCTAATAGTACAACAATCTACGCATGGGGACGTAAAGATATAAGATAGTTGTTTATATTTGTATAGATTTTGTAAATCTATTGTATATATTAGTTTTAAATTCCATAATTTTTAAGTTCTTCGCCCACCTTCCAAATCTTCCTGCTTCTATCCTGGTTGACAGAGTAGACGTGTTATCTCCACGTGGTATTCGCGGGACACTGTGGTTTTAGATTTCTAGGAAACGGTTGGTTAAAGCATCTGTCTTGGTTAGCGAAAAAGGGTTTTAAAGATAGAGTTAAATAAAGATGAGAAAAATTAAAGGTTTGGGGTCTTTAAAACGCATAACTTTGTATGGGTAGTCCTATTTAAAATTTATTTACAGATTTGGGGTCTCTAGAAAAATTAAATATTAGTTGATGCTAAACAAAATATATTTATCTTAAAAGAGTGACTACCCCGCGTATAATAAATACAATATAACACTTGTAAACAAAAAATTGTAGAGAAATTCAAAGACGATTTAATGTAGGTCCAGTATTAGAATTTGTTGGTAGTAATGTTAAGTCCTACTGTATTGTAGGCGAGAAAGATACGATTAAAAGATTAAAGGGGTCTCACGAATTGTAGTTAAGTAAAACCGAGGGTCTTACAACCTATAACGAGCATATACCTCAAAAGGGGTAGGCATGCAACTACGCAGCAGTGCGCGGGAGAATAAAATTCTTCCAATAAGAAATTAAAGTTTCAATGTACGTAGCACCAGTCATTGGGTAACGGTAGAAATGTGGAACCTATAAAGACGATTATTAATTATGGTTTAGAAAATAGTAGTTTTCGTGGACTAAATAAAATAGCTTAGACTGGTTAATGTATATGGTTACATATTCTCGTACACATCCACAAACATTTGTTTACGTCCACAATAGCAATGCCGGTAGTTTTGTTTAACAAATAGTAGAAAAGATACGTCGGTGTTAGTGTGCGGAAGCCCATAGGATCGTTGGAATCAAAAGAACGGTGGCGGAATGTATGGTGGTTCCTGTTAGAATAAGCGAAAGTGGTTAATTGATCGTATTAGATGTTTAAATAAGCGAAAGTGTAAAGGCCTACATAAACAAAATTTAATTATCCGACAAAAAGTGCGCGATGTGCTACACTTATAAAGAAAGTATGGAATGGTGCTTTTTAGCGGCCCTACCCGTAAAAAGGGCGACTGACTTTTCCAAGCAACTACAAGAATAGCAGTAGCGCAGAGAAGGGGTATGCAATGTATTATACAGTTACTGCAAAATATGTTAGTTTACGCGTAGCTCGGATGTGTAATTGATCACGACTTAAAGATCCCCCGGAGGTTTAAAAATTCTCGGACCATTGTCGTTTGAAAAATGTTTGTAAATTATCAGAACAGGAGCGGGGTGAAGTATAATGGATGATTGACTGAGTTTTTCTACCTTTACGAGGGAATTGGAAGTTGACAGACATCGAGCATCTAATTTCTATTTGGACGATATCAAGTACTTACCGGTTCTAGAAATCATTACGTGCGGTCGACCGCTATGCGAAAGTGTAAAAGCCACAGAAGCAAAATTATCAGACGAAAAGTGCGCGATGTGCTATAGAAAGTATAAAAAAAATGGTGCTTTGCATCGGTCCTAACAGTAAAAAGGAGAGTGACTTTTTCTAGCAATTACAAGAATAGCAGTAGCGCGGCGAAGGGGTATGCATGTATTATACAGCGCATTGTTGCTGTAAAATATGTTAGTTTACGAGAAGCTCGAACGTAAACAAATTAAATTTTAATCTATAATTAACCGCGATCGTAAAAATGGGAAATTAATGGTTAATTTTAATACTGCTAAGCATATACTTTCGCTCGGTGATTCATTTAGAAAATATTCAAGCCTACCATTTCCTAAAGTATGACGTAGAAGTTATTTAAATTAAATTACTTTATTAGTAAGTATCCTGTAGACAACAAGTTGGTATTTTCTTGGTAATGGTTTAAAGTGTTTTTGGTTATAGTAGCACTGCATCTTCTACAGCACGACTTGCAGACAACTTGTGTGCGTGTGCTACCACCCTTTTGGATTTTAAATATGCACGCGATCCGTATAACATGGAAGACGTTTCCGATGTTTTTACTAACGGCATTCGCACCATCGACGAAGCGAACCAGGTGCATGCATTGGCGCTAAATGTATTGGACGAGCAGCGAGGATTATGACGTCATTTAGTTCCCCGCTGAATCCTCAACTTCGTTCGGTATCTTCGAAACCTTCGGTTTGCATTCTATAGGGTACATAAAGCCGGTGCGCGAGAGTAAACTCTTTAGTTATAAGTTAGTTCGCTTACAAGTTAAGTCTTATAGTGTGGATTTTGTTTTGTACTAAAATGGTACCTGCAAACGTTTTTAAATGCGAGCCCTGTGACGTCTACTTTACCAGGAGGGATGCTCTCAAACGGCATCAGAACAAATGTTGTGGTGTAACATCGTCCAAGGTTAAGCTTATACATCCGTCGACAGCAAAGTACTTAAACTGTGGGACTTGCGGTTTCGCTTTTACGAGAATGGGCAACTTACAGCGAACAAGGAAAAACAGCACGGCATGTCATTAAGCCGTAAACGTTCAGCTCCGCCAGCTGTTAAAGGGTCTTGTACGAAACAACCACGAATTATGTGTAAAGTATGCGATTTCGAAATGGAAAAAACTACGTATGCCGCACATTTAAGGAGCAACAGACATAAAAATGCATCAGTTACCGCTACTAGCGACGATGGTGTAGAAATGGTTAGCACTGCGTTTAACAACCGTATGGCTAGCTATCGTATAAAGAACGCCAGTGTCGACGATGGGTGCCTGAGTTTCTTTGAAGCAGAAAGAGCGATTTATTCGATTAATAAATGAAAAAGAATACAACATACAGCAGTAAAAGTCTACTGCGAACTCTACGGCGTTTACATCAAAATGGGGAAGAGGCTACCGATGTGAAACTTTAACACAAAAAATGTGGTTATAACGTCTTCTAGTAATCTGGAAAATATGTACGAGGTCTTATGAAACCATAAGAACAAAATCAGAGGAATTTGAAACATGCGGGTCCGGTTGGTCTTTGGAAAAGGTGCTCTATTTAGAAATAAATATTAATAAGTATGACCCGATATGACAAGTTCTAGGTTGAAAATAAAAAATTGTGAATATGTATTTAGAAATGTGGTTTACAAATTTAAACTGTATTAGTAAAAATTGTTTGTAATAAAAAGTTTTAAGAATAGTTTTTAGATTTTCTTTTAGGTATGAGCCGCAGGAAATTTATAATTTAGAGGGTGTGTGTAAAATGGTAAGGGGTGGCCCTATTTTAAATCTGTTTACAGATTTGGATTCTACATAAAATTCTAGACTAACAAGATGTATTGCATGTATAAAAAATTTATAAGGACCGTCAGAAATCGCTACCAGCAAAAAAAATAATCTTAAAATGGGGGTAGCTCTCTGGGGGATGGAGCTATCTAAAAAATTTAAAGAGATTTGGGTAGCTGAGAAAATTCTATTGTTAATTGATACCAAACAAGATAGGTTTATCTCGTGGGTGGAAATGTGGAGAAAGATTTATCTCGCAGAGGGTATGTGTAACATTGCAGGGCGTGGTCCGATTTCAAATCTGTTTACAGATTCGGGATGTGCGTAAAATTTTAGACTAACAAGATGTATTGCATGACTAAAAAAATTTATAAGAACGCTCAAAAGTCGCTACAGGTAAGAAATCTTAAAATGGGGGTAGCTCCCTTGGGGGTGATGCTATCTGAAAAATTGTTAGAAATTCGGGTAGCTGAGAAAAATCTAATATTAATTGATACCAAACAAGATAGGTTTATCTGTGGGTGCGGTGCCAATAGACACCGAGAAGTATCTCAAAAATTTTAGGGGTTAGGTTATCGATTTTAGGTTAGGATGGTTGGGGTAAACTCCCACAAGGAGGAGATTCATCTCCACAGGAGAGAGCAGGTGGAGATTCTTAAAAATAAGACTTTATAGTGCGAATTTACATGTAAATTTGGTCCAGATGTGTGTGGAAATGTGGATGCTGGTGGAAATGTGGCAGTGGATTCCCTGAAAATGGTCTACTAATATGTATTTAACAGAGATAAAACGAAGGTTTTGTAATTTTTAAAATTATGAGTTTGACAGAATCGGCAATTTTATTGAAATGCTCTGGTTACTAAACACTACATTTAATCAGAATTATGCAGTATGTCTCAATATTAATCTTGTACGTTTGAGATTAATTTTCCCCTTTTTACACTCGGTTTTTATTTACCGTAATGTCCTCTGGTTACATGTGATCGATGGCAAAAATAAAGTAATTTGATAGCAAATGATCGCCTCAGTTGTACTGCGATAGTGTTTAATTGCACTTTAATTATAGTTTTTTAGATATTTTTATGTTATATTATTTAAGAAGTATTTCAATTTCTGGTTCAAATATTTAACATTTTATTTGAAATCAATATTCTCGGCATGCCCGATGCTATGCCAGGACAAGGGTATAGTTTGCCAGCGCGTATATTACTAAGGGTGTACAGATATACTGTAAATATAGCGTACATGTTACTTTACAATATTATTTAGACATCATCGGCTACATTGTTGTTTGTGTTCATGCTATACTCCAATAACTTGTTCTTGTTTATGTCCTTGAGAAAAGCAAGTTATTGAAGCATATAATGAGCACAAACAACAATGTACTTGAAGGTTTGTCTAAAAAGTATTTTAGAGCAGTATATATGCTATATTTACGGTATATCTGTCTAACCTTAGTAATATATGTAGTAGCAAACGATACCTTTGCCCAGGCATAGCATCAAGGCGTGCCGAGAATATTGATTTCGAGTAAAATAACATACACAGGTACACATGGCAAAGGGGAAATGCGAGTAGTATAATTGATTTGGTTGTGTTTGATAAAAGTCTAAGATAGCTGGTAAAGGACACGAGAGTAATGAGAGGATCTGAGTGTGAAACCGATCATTTCCTAGTTTTGTCCAGAATTGATCTTAGCCGAAAGTGGGTTTGGAGAAGAAAGCATAATATGAGGCAATCAAGGGTAAATCTAAAACACTTGTTGGAAGAGTCGACTTAAAGGGAGTACTAGCGTACTCCCTTTAAGTGTTAGAAAGAAAGTTACATGACTGCAAACAGGAATAGGATAATGTCCTGAAGTTTGAGGATGTGAAGAAAGCATGGGATTGTTTGAAGAACAGTGTAATGAAATGTGCTTTGGGAGTATGTGGAACGACAATGATTGGTACATATAATAAAAATTCATGATGGAAAGATGAGATGAAAAAGGTTGTCGAGGAAAAGAAAGTGGCATATAAGAAAATGATTGCAGAAAAAGATATTGAGTTAAGAGAGCAACTTCAGGAAATATATAAGAAGAAAATACGATGGGTAAGGAAGATAAAAAAGGGTGGAAATAAGTGTCTAAATGGCATTGTTAACAGTAGAAATAAAATGGTTTGGGACGAAGCACCTGTGAAAAACTGTTGAAAAGAGTATTTTAAGATGTCGTATGGTGGTGGCAAAAAGGATACGGATAACTGTGTGCATGATGAAGAAAACAGTAATATATTGGTCAAAAGAGTAGATAATGGCATAAACCTCGAATACATTGTAGATGAGGTATGAAACGCGGTGAGAACTCTCAAGAATGGCAAAGCGGCAGGTGTAGATGGAATAACAAGTGAATGCTTAAGTATGGGTCTGAGGTGCTTATTGAATGTTTGTGCAAACTGATAGAGTTGTGTATAGAACAAGTGAAGGTGCCTGAAGATTGAATAGTGCGATCATTATCCCTTGGCACAAAGGTCAATGCAGCAAGTATGAATGTAAAAATTATAGTGGGATAAGTCTGTCGAGTGTACCGAGTAAGGTGTATGGAAAAATTGATGAGCAGAGCATGATATGGGACGTTTAATGTGGTTTTATGCCTAAAAGAAGATATGCGGATCAGATATTCGCAATGCAACAGATTGTTGAAAGGAAATGTATGCAGCATTTGTAGATCTGAAAAAATTGTATGATTCTGTGTACAGAAGTGGATTATGGACGGCGCTGCGTGAATACGGTGTAAGCAAGTGCTTGATAAAATCTTTCAGAGCAATGTACGAAGACAGTAGAGCATGTGTACGGGTGAATGGCTACATGGGGCAATACTTCGACATTGTGAAAGGTGAAAGATAGGTCTGTGTGATGTCTCCAGGGCTGTTCATTGTATTTATGGATAAATGTATCAGGCAGACCTGTAAAGAAATGGAACAGGTGAAAATTGATGAAACAAATGTCAGTGTCCTGTTATATGCAGATGACGCAATATTGTTGGCCAAATCGCCACAAGATTTGCAGCGAATGCTTGACAGGCTGTCGACAGCGTGTGGAAATATCCGATTAAAAGCGAATGTAAATAAAACGAAAGTAATGATTTTTGACAGAGATGGTGGACTTGACGACTTTGTATTTAGAACGGACAATGACACTATAGAAAAAGTGAATGACTTCGTGTACCTCGGTAGAAAGTTTTTGAGCAATGGAAGGGTGGATCGTGAAATAGAAAAAAGGACAAATGCTAGAAGAAAAGTGTCTGTAAGTATGTGGGCAGTGAACTGAAATGAAGGATAGGGTATACATGCAAAGCTGGCCATTTACAACAGTGTGTTTGTGCCAACCGTTCTGTATGGAAGCGAAATTTGGGTGGCAGAAAAAGCATGTTAGTCGTATAAATGATGCAGGAATGAGGATCCTAAGAAGTGTGTGCGGAAAAACATTGAGAGAATACGTGCCAATCGAATGGGGCAGAGCAGAGTGTGGAATACAAGTGACCCCTTAAAAAGTTCAGCAAGCGAAGTACGTTTTGAAGGTTTGGACATGTGGAAAGAATAAATGAGGATTGAATATCCAATCGTACGCACGCACGCACGCATGCACGCACGCACGCACGCACGCACGCACGCACGCACGCACGCACGCACGCACGCACGCACGCACTCACGAACGTAAGCGCACACGCACGTTCGCACACACGCACGCACACACACACCGTGCGTCCCAAAAGTAACGGATATATTCGATTAAATGATTATTGACAATTTCTGAATAAAAAGCTCTGAAACGTCGATCTTTATTTTTAAATTGTCATTTAATTATGTAATTTTTAACCCCCCACCCTTCACCCCTAAGCGCTAGCATTTAAAAATTTTAAATAGCAATGTATCCCTTGTGATACCTCAATTAATAGCATTTTTCATGCAGAAATAGAATTTTACAAAAAATTCTAAATCCGTTGATAAACAACTGTTTTATTCAATAACAACTTATTCACTTAAAGTGACAATTTTCGGGTATGCCTTGACAAACAAAATGTTTGTAAAGTGTCAAATAAGTTTAGTGAAAGTACGTTAGTTAAGTGCGTGTTGCTTGTTTAATAATAAGTCAGCAAAAATGAGACTTAACGAAGCCTAAAGGATTGTAATTTTAATGATGATTGGCTTTGGAGATAGAATTCGAACGCACAAAGAAGTTCAAATTTTATTCAATGAAATTCATCTCGGAATATTGGACACGTACGAGATAAATCTAAAGATGGACGTCCATCAGCTTTAGATGAAGATTTAGAATTGGATGTCTTGCTATTTGTGCAGGAAAAATCCACATTCAAGCGTTGCGGGAGTCGCTTCACAGTTAAATGCATCAAAAAGTGCAGTTCATAGATTTCGCCGTAAGCAAAAATTTCACCCTTACAAAGTGCAATTAGTGCAAGAGTTATCAGATGATGATTTTGATAGGCGAGCGCAATTTTGTGAGACAATGATGGAACTTAGCAATGAAAATCTTGGATTGGAAGGAAATATTATGCTTTCTGATGAGGCAACATTTTATTTAAATGGTACCGTTAGTAAGCAGAATTGCCGTTATTGGGCTGATGAAAATCCGCACTGGATGATGGAAGCAAATACACAATTTCCACAAAAGATTAATGTTTGAGCGGGGATAGTGGGTAATAAAGTTATTGGACCGTACTTTTTTGAGACAACACTCAATGGGGAACAATATCTAAATTTTCTCCAATTTGAATGAATTCCGGCTTTAGCGGTACTACATCCGAATGCAGAAGAACCTGATTCACCTGATCCCAGTATTTGGCTACAGCAAGATGGTGCGCCTCCCCACTATGCACATCCAGTACGGGAATATCTCGATCAAGTATTTCCTATGAGGTGGATTGGTAGACGAGGACAAATTGAATGACCCGCAAGGTCTCCCGACTTAACCCTTTTAGATTATGTTCTCTGGGGTAACTTAAAATCTAAAGTATAGTAAACAAAGTTCAACAAGAGTTCGTCTCTAAATTAGGACACTGCCTAACCGCTAACGGGCAGCAGTTTGAGCATTTAATTGAAATTGGGTTTGTTTTTGCTTTTTATTTAAGTATTGTTTATTGAATAAAACAGTTGTTTATCAACGGGTTTAGAATTTTCTGTAAAATTCTATTTCTGCATGAGAAATGCTATTAATTGAGGTATCACAAGGGGTACATTGCTATTTAAAAATTTTAAGTAGGGGATGCTAGCGCTTAGGGGTTAAAGGGTGGTAGGTTAAAATTACATAATTAAATGTTAGAGATTTTTACTCAGAAATTGTTAATAATCATTTAATCGAATATATCCGTTACCTTTGGGAAGCGCAATATATATATATATATATATATATATATATATTTATTTATATATATGTATATATATATTACTGTGGATTTATAAGCTTAGATAGGTGTACATAAGTCAAACATTTATTTATTTGTAGGTACCCTGTATGTAGAAATCAATTTAGAATTTAAAACAAGTCAATATAATTAATTTTTTATACTTTAATTTAGGACGAGGATAATAATTAATTACCAATAAAATTGATGACAAGGACAGAAATCGTGTTCAATTATTATTATAAAAGCTTTTCATATCGGGGTAGTATAAAAATCAGTAATTTCTTAAGGGTCGCATTCGCTAAAACATTTGTGTAACTGTACAAGGTTGAATATTCGAAAACAAGCTACGAAGGTTGTAAATTTCAGGAAACGAACATGCAGTAGATAAATAATTCCAATAAAGCTTTTAAACGTTCAGAATATATTTCGACGTACAACGTCATATTTAAACCGTAACCTTGGTAGTTTGTACCCATGGAAACTAATATCTTAATAAAAATATTTAATCATGAATTTAGATTTTCAAACTTTGCTTTAGATTAAATTTATGCTTTATAAAATTGTTTACCTAACAAAATCTTGTTACGAATTTTTCAAAGTTGTTGTTTGATGGGCGCTAGTGAAACTTATTTTTCTAAATGGGCGCCAGTGAACAAAAATCTTCCGACATAGCTAGGGGTCTATTCCTGGGTAGAGCAATAAGAAGTGGGGGGGTAAGTCGAATTTTGTTTGCAAACCAAAGCTAAACAAACTTAAATAGGCGCCACCAAGTCCTGAGATAATCACGATAAGAGCAAAGCACAATTCTAAGGGCGGGCGTGGAAACCCAAAGATAAAACGATCGCCTTCGTTAACAAAAACCTGTCTTATAAAAATAAGACGCAGCTCCTGTAAGAAATTACAAAGATTAAATAAAGAAAATGTAGAACACCATTTGTGTCCTAGAAAAGTATTAAAAATAAAAAAATGTATATCCAGTATGCTATTGGCACAAAATTATTACTCAAAAATTCTACCTTTATGTTATCAGATTTGATCGCATTTGACCAAAATAAAAGTCTCAAAGTTTAACTAATTGTTTACTGAAGTAAAAAAACTTTCTTTTAAAATTTCAAAACTTTTTAACAGGTAAAAAATTCTCAACAATAATGTTTATAACAAAATCAAAATTTGTCTTTTTAAAGCAAAAGACAGCTCACTAAACATAAGCTTGTTTTAAATATTTGATCAAAATAATTCGTAAACACAATGCATTAAATTATCATTTCTATCTTGGGCATATCTTATCAGGTAGATTACAGTTTCATAATTAGTACGCAGCGTGTATTTAAATTTTAATACTTAGTTTTTATAATTTATCTGTGAATAAAAGCTAATTTCTAGATTGAAAAATGTTTAATTTAAATTTTAGGAAAGTTGCTCGAAACATCTGCTTTCACGGCAAACATCTGCCAAATGTTGCTACATCACAAAAAAGTATAACGTCGAAAATATACCTTGAAATTTATCTGAAGTTTAAATGGATAAAGCTTACAATTATATAAACTTAACCTGACAAAAATTTTTTTCTACGGTTTGTAGAACCAGTTCAACAATAATCGAAAATGAAACAGATCATATGTTCATAAACATAATAGCAACTTTCGTGCTTTCTTTATGACCGTCTGTTTTTCAAATTCTAACGACATTCTAACCACATGCAAAAATTTCTTAAATGTAATAACAAACCAAACTGCATCTGATTCTCCTAGACAAATCCGAACAGAAATTCCATCAGTTCCAAACAATACTATAAGCCATTTCAAACTTGGGACAACAGCAATCACGAACACATGTCTGCAATCTTATGTTCTTGTACAAACCCATACAACTTACAAAACCAAAATCTTCACTTGTCCTTTTCTATTGTTTTTCGTAGGCGCGCGTTAGTAGAAGTTACTGAAATTGTTCCAAGTCTAGCATGACCTGAACCACTCACACGAATAATTCAACCGAAGGTCGTATGCCTCTAGTCTGGAATACATCTTGATGAATTAATTGCTAGGGCGACTAACGAACCAAACTAGAAACGAATGATCGCGACGGTATTAAAGACTCGCGGTTAAAGGTTGGGAAATACGTAGGATGAAGGATTGTTAGAGATGCTTGCCAAAATAACTTTATGTGACACAGATTTTTTACTACAAGAAGATTATTAAAACAAAGCGTTCCATTAGGTACTATATGGAACATTATTAAAGAGTAAAGCACGCTTAGCGCATTATCCTCGTAATTCAATGCGAATAAATACTGATTAAATTAAACATGTTACAATCTTTATAAATTTACATTATGAATAATATTGTCAAGTACTTGCTTACACATGACAACTATTTAATAAAGTTCAAGATTACTTATTAAAAGATCTTATTATAAAACTAATTTTGTAAATATGTGAGTCGTTTAGTCAGTGCTGAAAAGATGACAAACGAAGCTCATAATTGTGTTAATGATATATAGTGCCTATTTGATTTAGAGGCCTTTTTTTAAATGACCAAGATTAGTAATATAAATACATAAAATTAATGGAGTATTTAGAAAACTTATAGTAAATGTCGGTCAAAGTAAATCAGAATATTTTTCAGTTAATATATGTGTTGATATTTAAGAGCTTTGATTTCTTTATCAACTTAGAAAAGGTTAATTACACTCAAGGAAGCACTTAGTGTTTATTCTATCCATACTTATCTTTAAATTCTATAAATTATATATAAACCAGAATTGCATAAATTCAGTAAGTAGAGTGTCCATGCACTAATACACAAAAGAAAAATATCATAGATGCACAAAACCTGTCTGATTTATTGATTTTTTCATTTTGAGGCGCAAACTGCTGGCTCTAATATTATTTTATTTACTTAATTTTATTTCAGGATAAACGTAGTACCATCTAAAAATACAAAACCTTGTATTCCAATAACAGAATATATTCCTTGAGGTTCCTGTATTTTTCTTAGCGATATATATTGTTTTTTACACCTTACCTAAGTACAGTGGCGCCCTACCCATCCGTATTTATTTAACGACCCCTGATAGTCTCTCTAAACCCCTGAAGATAGAGTTCAGAGCTAGTGCGGAAGTCTTCAAAAGTCAGTTGTATTAATACGGATAAAACTACATTTTTTGCACGACTTTTGTGAGAAAAAATAAAGATCCTTTCTTTTAGAAAGTTGCATCATTCTATGAAGAATCATCTTAGATAACAATAATTCTTGCACGATTACTTGCTTTTTCTCCCACAGTAAAGAAAGTGCATGCATCGTTAAGTCTTCAGTCCTGGAACTGATTAGACGCCTACCTCCATTGTGTCCTATTCTGAGTTAACCTACACATTTCCCTAAAATTCTCACAGTCTGCATCTTTCACTATCTGCGTGCAATATTCTGATCTAAGTCTACACTTATCTCTCTATTCCTATATCTGCTTGTAATATAGCCCGCACTATTCCCCAAAAATGCCTTAAAACATATCGTGCCCTTCTATTTTTCCTATTTCTTTTGTTTCAGACAGATATCTTTATTCACCTACTACTTCTATAACCTCTTTGTAATTGACTTTATTTATCTATGTTGAAGCATAACATTTCAAAAGGCTTCTTCCTTTTCCCCTCTGCTTCTCCTATTGTCCTAATTTTATAAGCGTACAGTACTGTGCTCCACACATATGCTTCTAACACTTCTGTATCTGTATCTGTTTCTTGTTTTCGAAACAGCTGGTTACTAAACTAAAAATATTTGAATAAGGATTATGGACAGAAAGTTGAATTCCAATTTTAAAACAAATTTCAGTATTATTCATTTTCCAGTTATGTGACATGTTGTGGTAATTCGATACCCATTAATGAAACTTCGACACGAGGTCAATTAACCTACCCAGCTTCACAAAGTATGCAAGTCTAAGCCCGAGTTGTACAAGTACAACATCCCTTATAAAATATTGATAAAAATAATACTAATAATAATAATAGTAACAAACATAAGTAAAAGCATAATAACAGCCAAAACAACACCACACAACTAACAAACATTATACTAATCCACAAATAAAAGAATATCGCACAACTAATATAAATATCTAGCTCAAACACACCCAGTATGCAGAAGAACATAGGAGAGAAAATAAAAAAATACATACAACTAGCTAAAGGAATCAAACATGTGTGGCATTAAGATAAAGAAAAAATAATACCGATCATATTATCAAGTACAGGAGTCAATCCAACAACCTACACCAACACATCAAAAAACTACAACCACATACAAACACATTCACACATTTAAAAGAATCAGTCATACTCAGCACATGTACAATCACTAGAAAATTTTTAAATACATAACGTTTGATAATAGTCCACGTGTTTAAACACTAAAACCAGGTAACGCTATTTGAGAAGATAAACATAATAATAGTAATAATAATAATAGTAATAAAACTATAGAAGAAATCACAACAACATAACACAGAGTAAGAAAACTGGAACAAAAACACTCCACGGGAAACAGTCATACTACCTTACATAACCATATATCGACCAAGAAGCATCAAACACATGGCTCAAGAAAGGCAACAAATTCAGTGATTCAGAGGGATTTATGATACCGATACAAGACCAGACAATCAATACACTAATATAGTAAACACATCATTAAAGATCCCAACACAACAACAGACAAATGTAGGCTATGTAAACAAGAAATATAAACAATAGAGTACATCACAAGTGGATGTCCAATACAAGCAAACACAGAATACATCAAATGACATGACAATGCCGCAAAAATATACACCAACAACTTACCGTACAACACAAACTCACAAAGGAACATACACCGATATACAAATACAAACCGCAAAACATACTTGAAGGCACAGAACACGAGCTATACTGGAAAAAAGCATAATGACCGAAAAAACAACACCACACAAGAAACCAGACATTACACTTATCTTCAAACAAAAGGAAATCACACAACTAATAGAAATATTTATCCTAAACACATCCAATATAAAAAAAGGTACCAGGAAAAGCAGAAAAATATATATACAACTAGCTGAAGAAATCTAAGACATATGGCACCAAGGTAAAGTAGAAACTATACCGATCATATTATCAAGTGCAAGAGTTATACCAAACAACCTACACCAAAACATTAAAAAATTTATCTACGTCCAAACACGTTGACACATCTACAAAAATCAGTCATACTCGACAAATGCACAATATCTAAAAAATTTGTAAATGCATTATAACTTATAGATAAAAAGAAAGCACGTTTGACTACTAATACCAGATAAAACTATCTGAGGGAAAAACAAAGTAATAATAATAATAATAATAATAATAATAAAATTAGTAATAATAATAGTAATAATTCCTCAGAGACCTGTTACTTACCAAACAAGTACGTGCATGGCAAACCCGAGATACCTGAACTTAGCTGTCCTCTGTATCACCTTTATTTTCCATCAACACCCATTCTATCAAACCAATCCCTTCATCATGCTCTTCGCCCTATCAAGTATAGTTCCATAACATATTCCTAAAAAAGCAAACTTAAAACTAAGCTGTAAAGCAATCCATGGCATTGGAGGTCAGCAAGATGTCATAAGCTGATGCCTGTTGGGTACCAAGCCACTCCCTACAGTAATTAGCCCTACCTGGGCATTGCGTATCTGATCAAGTGGACTATCATCACCACACTTCTCAAGGGAATGCGACAAAATTAAGAAATAAAAAGACAAAAACCATATGAAACCAAGGGCAAGGATGTCGTACAAAGAATACACCTGACCAAAAAGCACAAAACATAATAGACGCAAAAATAAATGATAGTTTTAATAGGGGTGTCTTAAGAGACATGTTGTCCAGAACCACACTAGGAGAAATACAAGACGAAAAAAAATGGACATACGAAGTCAACCCAAATTTCATTCTATGTTTTTACCAAACAACTAACTGTGAAACAAACATAACAAATAATAAATTTACCACACAAAACATTCACAAACAGATATTCAGAACTAAAATTCCTCACAGAACAAAAACTGTCAGACCAAGTACGAGTAATAACCAGAATCAACAGAATACCAAAACCAAAAGTAGATCACATAAAAGAAGAAGCCTGACAAGCACCCAAACAGAAACATACACCAAAAAGCAAAAGAAGACACACACATACACACACACAGACACACACACACAAAGTAATCAGTAAGGAAAGCAAATTAACACACAACTACCACATGAAATAGCACAAGATACAAACAAAGAAATCACAGAATTAAAAAAAAAATTTGAAATAACATACAGAGAATTTAAAGACAATAAACAATGACATCAAACTATTCATACACAAAATACCAAATAACACAAACATAAACACAATTGCACACGTTAGCACAATGATAGAAAGCAAAATACAAAATGACACAACTACGGAAGGATTACAACAACTAATCCATACGGGGAGTAGTCCTCACATAAGAGTCCACACAAAATAAAACATGGAACAGATAAGAAACAAAAGATACGAGCAATACCACCATGGCTACACAGAATAGAAACAAAAACACTAAACTGAGAAATACTGAAACAAAAAGCACTAGAACAACTAGACGAAGAAAAACAAAGACTATAAGCACTAGCCAAAAAACTAAGAAGATACCAAAAAAGTAAAAACATGAAAGAACAAAGCAAAATATTCATCTAAAACCAAAGTAAATGCTACAACACTATAGACAAACCGAAATTACAATAAACGACCTCCCAAACATAATAGACACCAAACACTTTTGAAACAATCTATGCTCCAATCCAACCCATCACAACCAGCATGCATAATGAATCGAAACAGAAACAAACAAATACAACACAATAAAGGAGAAGCAAGAAATAACCATTACACGAAGAAATTACACAAAACATTGACAAATCACATAACTGGAAAGCATCTTTCAATGACAAAATAGCAATCTGCTGGTTAAAGAAATTCAAAACTTGAAACACGCCCTGCAAAATTCTTCAACAAATATATCACATATTGTCATAACACCACACACACTAACAGAAAGAATAACATCTCAACTCAAAAGATGAAAAAGAGTTAGAAACGCATCAAAGTATCGTACAATAACATGCCTACCAACAATATACAAAATATTAAGATCCATAATAACGCATTAGCTACTCACACATGCAACACAAAACAACATAATACACAAAAAACAAAAGGCTGCAACGAAGAAACACAAGAATGCAAAAATCAATCGATAATAGCCACAGAAATAACACACGAAGTTAAAGTATACTACCAAAACGCATAGGATAGCATACTATATTCATGGTTAATACACATAATACAAATATACAAAGCAAATACAAGACAATAAAATTCCTAGATACAATAATGAAAACCTGGAACACAGCACCAATCATAAAAACAAACACGTGTAACATAAAAACGAAACCAATAAAACTTAGAAGAGGTGTGTACCAGGGTGACGCCCTTAGTGCTTTCTGATTCTGTCTAGTACTAAATTAAATATCGAGCGCATTAAACAATACAAAATGCGTATACAGCACCACACGCACACATTAACAAAAAATCACCCACTTTCTGTATATGGATGACCTCAAACTAGTAGCATGAACAAACTAACAACTTATTCACCTATTTAAAATAACAGAAACATACAGCGATGACATAAACATGACATTTGGAATAAACAAATGTAAGAAAATTAGTATAGTAAAAGGTAAATTTACAAAACAAGGAAACTACTCACTAAACAGTAACAACGATCAAATACAAACAATGGACAATACAGGCACATACACATATCTAGAAGACAAACAAAACTAAGAATAGATGACTCACAAATGAAAGAAAAACTGAAACAATAATACAACCAAAGAGTTATAAAATAGTCAATACAGAGCTTACAGCAACAAATAAAGCAATAGAAATAAACACATGTGCAGTACCCATACTAACCTACTCGTTCTGCCTAAAAAGATGGAACAATTCTAGCCTAGAATCAGTCAATACACTCACACGATCACAAAATAATATTATGAAATATGGTAAACTTTTTATGGTGTAATTACGCCATATGCAAATTGAAAAGTACATATATACAGAATGCTTCTGAAACATTCGGAACTTTGTTGTGCTATCGAAGTGAATTATTTACAACTATTTTTATTAGAGACCTGAAATTTATTTCGATAATCCAGCATTACTTCTAATATGTATATATATATATATCATATATATATATAATATATATATATATATATATATATATATATATATATATATATATATATATATATTACTCACTAGTAACTCCTTAATTAACTTAATATCCACGATAAAAATCGGCTTAGAAACGTATCTAATTAGTTAGGTTAAATAACTTTTCTTATATAATGGTAAACCCTAACGACGACTTGCTACCGTTTTTCAAATCAAATTATCAACTTATACATACTTTATTCTAATTTCAAATATTATAACACAAAAATACTCTAATCACATAATTTAACCAATAAATACAAACGTTCCTTATTCAATTTTGAAAGCAATGTAGTTTTTTTACCCTGTAGATCACGCAAGTCGTCTTTGCCTCTATTCTGCCTCTGGTCATCTATTTGTGTTGAAATAGTTCAAATTGCTATAATTCTTCAACTAAATACCATTAAACATCAAAATTGCATTCCATATCCATATACGCTTATAAAACTTTATCTTGCAGTAGTCAATCATTATTTGTTCATTTTACGTACTTTCAGTTAATCTCTTTCACTTCTGTTTGTTTAAAACTACTTTTTCTTTGCGATTTAAATAAAATACTTTCAATTATTAAAATTGTAATATTTTACTACGTGATACATTATCACTAGTTTGCGACATCGTGATGTTCTATTGAGTATGGAACAACTATCTATCAACTGCTTCCTTGATGCGCTTTTAATTGGTTATGTACTCCTGCCTTGTGTTACGTCATGCATCTAAAATAATCTAGCGAATTTTAGAAATTGTTTCTATGTTCTCATTAGTACCAGAAATGGGCTGGTCTCTTTACATCAGTATCGGGAAAAATCATTCAAAAATTTGTTGCTCGAATATCTCCAAGTTACGAATCAGTACCATTTATTTATGCGTAATCAATATATAAGATTTAAGGCTGTAATTAATGTTATCTTTACGATATTCAAGATTTACGGCTTCTAATTAGGACGATGTCGTTCATCTTTTCTGTTTCATGTGGTTACTGGATTTTTCTAGAAGTTCAATAAACATGGTTTTAAGTTATTATTTATTTGAAATACAATCCTGGTTTCTTTGAATACCGACAGATATTTTAGAACGCAAAGAAATGCGCTTTCGATAAAGTTTGTTATCAAAAGAAAATATTAAAATGATACATCCAGTTCAGTGCGCTTTAAAATCGTGTTTTCCTTTGAATATAAACACGTTCAAATGACGTGTTTTATAATATTTATGCATTTACGGGTTCGAGTACTTTATACTAAAAGTGTCAATGAAACACTTAAAAAAACTATCTTCTACGCGCGGAATATTCTGAATACTATTATCTAAAACACCATTTCTTCGTCACTAAAAATAAACACTTCTTTAATCAAGGATCTTTTGTGCATTTATACTCAATGTACTGAGCGCTTCAATAAATACACTTCTCTATGAAAATGATCATTTACATAATTTGAGCCTTTTCTCAAATTTCTCCCAATTTGCTCGGGTTTGCGTAATCACATCATTACAAATGATGCCAAATGATCTCTTGACGGCCTCTAATAACATTATTTTTTTCCCAAATTAAAATATAAAATTTGTAATCAATCTCCCTAAGTTCAGGTTGAGCGCCATATCTTTTACATTGATGAATAGTTTTCTATTTTTATTTCTGATTGTCTACTATATGCAATTATTTACATTAGATTTATAACACACGCGCAGATTTCTCTACCTATTATGACCTTTTCTTAAATAATTCAACTTCGGCTTCACATACTGGGGGTCCAAAAATCAATCGCCCTTTCTTCTTCTTCTTCCTTAATTGGTAAACCTCAAGGGCGTTGACATATCAAAGACTTAAAACCTGTTTCATCTGCCCTTAACGAGTAATATAAACTTATGTTTATTTTCATCCCATATCTAAATATGTTTCTCTTTGATTTGTTGTCCTTGTTTCGTCCAAACTTTTTTTAGCTTTATCTTCCGTAACTAAACATTATCTACTTATTGAACCTCTTTACATTTAAATAATTATTAACCCTTTAACCCAAAAATTTTAAACCTTGTTATGCCATCTTAGTCTTCTGTTTTTAAAAATAGCCTCCCATACCGCGTACAATTTCCTTTACACGATGAGTACATACAAGTATATTGGATTTTCCTTTAAATTCTCATCATTTATTTGGTTATTATTCCAAAATTTACCACAGTCATTAACGTGGTTGACTTATGTTTCGTCTCAATAACCCAGCAAATCGTAACGACCTGTCCTAAACTGATGTCTAAGGCTGATGCTGTGCTAATGGGATACACTTAGCAAGCTCAAGCTATTCAGTTACCGCAGTTGCAATTACAGGAAATTCCTATTCGATTTGCTTTTTGAGGCATATACTTCTGTCATATGCATATATTTCTGTTATCAATCATTTCTATTCCATAGAAATGCTAAAGCATCCTTTTGTTTTTCTTGAACATGTTGGTGAGGGGCTATGACCTTTTTGTTTTAAATATTATTCCCTATCCTATTATTGTACCGAAATTTCCTATTTTTGTCTTTAAACAACAGTCTATTGTACAACTACAATTGTGTTTTCATGGTAGTCATGTTTTTGAAATTATCATGGGATATAGTATATTTGTTTACGCTATCTTTGTTTGACCTTCTTACTGCAGCAGGTGTGCCCTGTAGGAAGATGATTTGTCTGAGTTTATTTGGAATTTAGATGTTTTCAAGTACCTACGTTGTGATAAAAGTTTTATCGTATCGTTAATATCGCAGGTTGTCTTTTAGATCAATCTGTTTCAATAGGGACGTTTTATTTCAAAAAATTTGGGTATTAAAATTTATTAATTTAAGGGTTAGGCACTTTACTTTAATATTTATAGAAATCCCCGTTTAATTAATGTAATTCCGCTGATGTTGTAAAACCATGGGATTAGTATCATTTACACGGAACTGGGCCACAGGCTTATCATTGCAAACCTAAGCGCTAACGCAGGATTCCGGCGTGAAAGGAGTTTTCATTTTCCCACTAAAACAAGCGAAAGTGTGTTGACCCGACTGGTGGGAGAAAACGTAGAAAGCAAGGACCATCGATTATTCAAGGAAGACTATTGTACTGCTACATCTGCCGCATCGATAACTTATCGTACCAGGCAGTGTTGACGCGAGTGTTGCCGCGATTTTAAAATGTGTCGTATGTAGTGTTCTCGAATAGTTCTGTTGTTTGATCCAGCACCCAGTCTATTGACGAGTTCTGCCGGGACTTACAAAATTTTTGAAGACGGAACTAGAAAGGCAGACAGCTTAAAATACAGTTCTTTTGTTTATAATTTTCTTACTCGTAGGTATCCAATAAATTGCAGACGGTACGTTACTGATTTACGCTCACAATGCACGTATGATTATGAACTTATGCTGCAAGTCACAATTAGTTAAACCTAAGCTTACGTTAGAGAAATTGTTACTGTTACCATTCCTTTGTACATTAATGTCAACATGCTTACCAAATTCTAAATTAAAGTAGGTCGATACCTGGTTCATTTGAGTTAGGATTATGCTAATTAAGCTTACTATTTCGTTTTTAACTTACGGAGTGCACTTCGCAGTGCAGGTGATATTGACCATTTTCTTTTGTATATATATTGCTGTGATAAGGGGTTGTTTAGGGGCGTATTGAGTAGCAAGGGTCGTGTAGCAACTATAAATAGCAATAGGAATCAGAAAACTGCATTTACTTAGCAGAAAAATAGGTAATTCATACATTATGTAAATAGCAAGCACTTAACACCCTGTATATAGACCGTAATTAACTTTAAACGATGCAAGTAAGCATATCTTACAACAATAGAATGCGTATTTAGCAGAAAATTAGGTAGTTCATACATTATGTAAATAGCAAGCATTTAACACTCTGCATATAGACCGTTATTAATTTTAAGTAATGCCAGTAAGAATATCTTTCAACAATAGAACGCGTATTTAGAAGAAATAATCGTACATGTAATTAAACATATGTTGAGAAATGTTTAATTAGTTATAAAACAAATACGCAGTAGAAAAGATAAAACCTAACAAAGCTACTGCAATTACGCTTGAACAATAAGCGCTTTGATAAGAAAACGCAGTTTCAAAGATGCATAAGCGCACATGAACGAAAACAGCATTAAAGTTACATCATTTATTTTATACAATTATCCATAAGGCGATATCTACACAAAACAAGGTATGGCAAAGATAACGAATAATAAGGTATCGATAACATATACACCATTACATGGAAATTCGAATTAATTACATCAGAAACCACTTCAAAATGCAGGTAATGTTGAAGACAGGGCCTGGTTGGTTGAGATAATCGCAGAACTGCTTGAAAACCCAGTCCACATGTAGTGGGAAAATGCTATTTAACACCCATTCTGTAAATATCAAGTTCAAGTTACAGTGAAAATCGTGCAACAATTACGAAGAGTTTTTGCCGTTTCTTTTTATAGAAAACGTAAGTAGAACTTGGGTAATTGATTTAAATTAAATATTTATAATAATAGGGCTTCAAGTTTGCGTGGGCGATAATTCAAGTCTGTGTCGACCATAATTCTTCAAGTCGTGGACGACAATAATATTTCAAATTTCTGGTAAATAAAAATTCTAATTCCAAGTGGACTCAAAGGGGACAATTCTAATCAAATTTTGGTACAATTCTGGTACAATTCTAAGCTGTGTCAAAAGCATATATGGGAAGAAACTCAAAGAATTTGCAGACACTTATAAAATAAAGACGAACGAGGTAACTTTTGGAAAACATGGGGTAACTGTACTCAAATACTGGTTCAACTAAGCAGAGCATTGGTAGACGATTGAAGACAACAAAAATGTGTTGATCCACAACACGAACAACATATTTCAGGTCAGATCTATTTATTTTAAGATATATTTTATTTAAAATTTAATACTGAATTTATTCAATTTATATAAAACTTGTAATGAAATCAACAACAAACATCTGCATACGTTAAACTTACGTAATATAAAGAGGTCTAGAACGTTTCAGATTTTTTTGTAAAGAGGGTGTAGCTTTTGGTGACTTTAGATTGAATTCAAAGTATATAAATTTTGGGACAAATAATACTTATAATATTAATTGATTGAAGGGTGTATTTGAATAATTTCAAAAATTGTAAATAATATTTCTTTTCATTATATGAAACTAATTGACTTTGTTTTATCAATTCAAACAAATAGGTAATCATAAAGGGGTGGAGAAGAGAAAAATTGATCATCGTAACGTTGTGCACTCAGTGTAGATTAAAAAGAGCTAGCCGTGGTATAATAATAAAGTTAGTAAAATTTGAAGTGAAAACACAGAGCGGTGGCGTTAAGTAAAAACGTTCATAACACCGAGTACGGCGTTATCATATCAATATATATATATATATATATATATATATATATATATATATATATTCTGTGTAATTTCTGCTTGTACATATTTAAGGCTGGAATATGTTGTAAGTATTCTTGCATGATAAATGTATTTATTATTTAGATTTTAAGATTTTATATTTGCTTAAAGGTATATTTTGATATTATGTAATATGCAAATTGACACTTTGTTTACAATACGTTATAGCAGGACGATCACCCAAATGTGCGTTATTGATTTTTGTAGATAATCTTTTTTGGGACTGTTTGTCTAATTAACCGTGATTGTAACTATTTACTGAGTTTTCCAATTTTTCTTTCTGTATTATTTCCCCACTCTACGACGTTTTGGAGCTAACCCCGAATCTAATTCTTTTGGATTTCTATTCTACTTTTCTCACCTCTTTTATTGCGGTATTCGGTGTAGGCCATCTTTTTTACTTACTCTACTGATTTCTTTCTTGTCTCGTAACAAAGTTGCTGGATAAATGGATGTATTAGCATTTAAAAACAAAAGTAACGAGTGGAGACTATTTGTTGGTTTATCTACTTTAAACTCGAAAGGAGTTCCCTTCCATAATCGAAATTTGTATCCCTTGTTTCTATTGCCCACGCAGTACATACGAAGGAAAACTATGACAATACAGAAATTTCACATGATAAAGTTAAGTATCCAGAACAAGGGAACATAGCACTTTGGTTAAGTATGCAACTGGGTTACACCAAATTTTGCTATTTTCTCTACGAATGGGATAGCAAAGCAGAGGATAATAAACACTACTATGTAGAAAACTGGAAAATGCGAGAACACCTTGTTGCTGAAGAAAAAATGCTACAGGTCCTCTTTTTCTTGGAATAAAGAAAGTTTTGCTGCTACCTCTGCATATAAAATTAGAACTGATAAAAAGCATTGTCAAAACTTTAAATAAAGATGGTGAAGGATTCCAATACCTGAAACAGAAGTTCCCTGACTAAGTGACGCAAAAATATAAGAAAGAATCTTTATTCGGCCGAAAATTCGTCACCTCATAAGGGGCATCGTATTGATAGTACTGCATAGACATCATTTAAATAGTGTGTTCCAGTCTCGTAAGATATACAAAGACAAAAATTACGAAATATTGTGAATGTTCTAATTTTCATCCCCAGCGATATTGGTTGTAACACGTCTTTGCAGATTTATTTTCTCTACCCGCATTTGGACTTTTTGCGCGCAAACCTTGGGTGTATGAGGAGTAAACATTATGTATTGTGAAAACCGATACTATGTATAGTAAAGCCCCACAGTGTACTTAGATCATTGTTGGATCCAAATCAGGATGCTCCAGAGGTACCCTGCAAAAAAGAACCCCACGAAAAAAAATTCTGTAATTCGGCAGTGACGTGTGTGCATAATTTGTATTATAACAAATGTAATTATGTAATTAAACAAATGTTCCGCTATAAAAATATAAATAACCTTCGACTGGGGGCGAAAGAAAATTCTGTTAACTGATTCGTGAGCAGCGGAGAAAATCTTATCAGAAACGCCCATCGTACATTGGAATAAGAACAAATTACAATTGATTGTGTAAATTGTAATATGAAAAGGTTGAACTATTAAAATTCCCCTAACGCTAGAATTAGTATATGAAAGTTTAAAATAATTTGACATAGTAGAATCATAAATTGAAAACTTCTTTTAGGTTAGGTAATGACTTTAGCTGTTCTGAACAGACCTGCACCTTAAAGGAGTTCTAAATTACTAAAACATGTGCAACGGTTTAAGTGTTTTAGTGACCTAAAGAGCCGAACTATAGGTTCAACCAAATTAGTGGGATCTTTAGTGAGGATCCAGAATCAGACAGGTCCCCAAGAGGGAAGCACCTATTTCGATACTTAGATTGGCAGATACCGTGGGGTTCGGTATGACATTCTAAGACACACTACTGCGATGTAGAAGGTAATGCAAAACCACCACATTGCCTCCCAAGTACACAGCGTACTTAAATTCTTACTCAAGATGATGGCATCCTCAGTGGTAAAAAAATTCCAGAGTTAAAATTGTCACCCATTCGGATATCCGGGATTGGACTACTTTGAAAGATGTGATCGGAAAGTTTAGAAAAATAGTCGGGAACATTCTGCGAGTCGGAGTGTGGGTTGTCAGAAGTATTACGCAAGTAGGTCAGCTAGATAACTTGAAAATTAAAATTGATAGATTATCATTAGATATAGTAAAGAACAGCAAAGTTCGGTGCCCAGAGGTGGGGATTTTTGGAGTGCAGACTTTAGAGTAATTTACTTATTATCAAAAGAAAGAAATTCAGGTGTGCGGATAGTTATGAGAAAAAAGATAGGACACCGTGTAAAAAACTACCTACAAAAGAACGAAAGAGTACTCATGGTTAGATTAGAATCTTAACCGGTGAATACGGTAATTATACAGGTATACATGCCCACCTCTAGCTACAGGGAGGAAGAGATAGAACCGATCAACAAAGATATCGAAGACATACTAAGATACGTAAAAGGACGCGAAAATTTAATAATTACGGGAGATTTTAATGCAGTGGTATGCGAGGGTAGGGAAGGAGCGGTAGTACGTTTATTTGGCTTAGGCATGAGAAACGACAGGGGAAATAGGTTGGTAAAATTATGCGACAAAAGCAATTTAACCATCACAAACACATTATTTTATCATTGTGCTAGAAGACGATACATGTGGAAGATGTCGGGAGGTATAGAAAGATATCAAATAGATTACATTCTTATTAGACAACGGTTTAGGAATCAAGTAAAGGACTGTAAAAGCTGCCCAGAAACAGATATAGACACTGATCACACGTTGTAATTATAAAGGCTGTCCTTAATTTTAAATATTTGAGAAAAAGGAACGGAAAAAAGACACTTTGACTTGGAGAAGCTAAAAGATAAAGATATCCACGAAAGATTTTAGAAAAGGTTAAATGAACTGCGGAAAGGCATCGGGAAAATTTTTTATACTAAGGAAGTAGAAACAACAGAATAGCATTAAATACAACTTAGATATGGCGACCAGAGATATTCTGCGATATACATAAAAAGAAAATAAGAAAGCATGGATAAAAAAGGATATTCTGTATTTAATAACAGAAAGACGAAAATATAAAAATAAATCAGACGAAGCAGGAGAACAGAGATACAAAATCTTAAAATGTAAAATTATTCGCAAATGAGGGAAAGCTAGAGAGCAATGGATTGATGAAAAGTGAAAAGTCGTACAAACTAAGATGGAAATAGAAAAGACGGACGAAGTATATAAACTAATTAGAATGAATTTTATGGGTATAAAACCGCATAGCAAAAATATAAGGTGCGCGGAAGGAGACATCATTATGGAAAATATAGAGAACGTGGTTTGATGGCAGGAATATACATACAGAATTTATATCGAGGAGATGAACTAACAGCACTAAAACAGGAATCATACATTAAAAACAATGACTTGGAATATCCTATACTTAGAGATTAGTTTGAATTAGCATTAAAAGGCCTTGAAAAATGTTAAGGCACCAGGTATAGATATGGTGCTATCAGAAACTCTAAAAGCCATTGGACAAGTAAACAGAATGTCTCTTTCAACTTGTAAGCTATATGTATGAGACAGGCGACATTACCCAAGAATTCAAACGTAACATCATAGTCACTATACCAAAAAAGAGATGCACGGGTAGATGTAAAAATTTTCGAACAATAAGTTTAACATTACATGTGATTTTCCAATGCTCCACCCGAAGGTACTACATTGGCCAGGAAGCGAGTTTTTTTTTTACCTGGAAAATTTTGAATTTTGCCGAATCCTTGCTGTTCCAAGCAAGGTAGGGATCTTTAACGTGCGTGACAACACTCACACACGGGACCTCCATTTTACCTCTCATCCGAACGAGGGTGTATTTTTGCGAAAAATGCTCGCCTAACATTTTTCAAGCGGACCGTGTCGGGATTCGAACCCGGGACCTTGGGCGTAGTAGTCACACACATACCACTACGCCACGGAGCCGCCTACACAATAAGTTTAACAGCACCCGTATCAAAAATATTAACTAGAATTGTACAAAGACAGTTGGAAAAACGGGCCAAAAATGTACCAGGATAAGATCAATTTGGGCTTAGACAAAACAGGAGAACACGGGAGGCTATTTTAGCTGTGAAGGTGATAATGGAGAATACAATAGAAAAACGAGAAAGCGTGTCTATAGGGATTGTAAATCAGGACAATAAAAAATATTCGATATGCTCAAAAAGATTGGAATGAGTTTTAGGGATAGACGGATAGTACATAGCTAAAACAAAGGGTAAACAGCTGTAATAGAATTAGAGCAGGAACGTAGATAAGTAGATATTAGGAAAGGAGTAAGACAGGGATGTGCCCTATCCCCGTTAATTTTTAACTTGTACATCAAAGAGGCAATGAATACTGTCAAATGCAAGAGGATATTTGGAATTATTATGCAAGAACAATAGATTGATATGCTTAGATTTGCAGATGATATAGCGGTATTCGCATTTAGCAAGGAAGAGTTAGATGCAGCTCATAATGAAATGGAAACAGTTCTAACAGGGAGATACGGTATGAAAATTAACAAAATAAAACTAAAGTACTAGTATGCAAAGGAGGGGAGAATAAATCAAAAACAAGAATACAAATACCAAATAGGAAACGAGAACTTGCAAGAGATTAAGGATTTCTGCTACCTAAGAAGCCAAATAACGCAAGATGGGAAAAGCGCAAATAATATAAAACAAAAATTAGTTTAAGGTCGTGCTACATTTAACAAAAAACAGCAATTACTGTGGTCAAAGACAATAAATATAGAAACAACGAAAATATTGTCAAAAGCATATGTGTGAAGCACTGCACTGTAAAGCTGTGAAACTTGGACAGTAGGAGATGCGGACTGGAAAATGATTGAAGCCTGTGAAGCGTGATGCTACAGACATATGATGAAGATATCATGGACAGATAAAGTTAAGAACAAAGAGATTCTATAAATGGTATGGGAAGAAAGATATATGTGGAAAACAGTAAAATATAGGAGAAATAAGATTATAAGTCACACACTAAGGCATGAGGGGATAGTGTGGAATATATTAGAAGCAGAGATGGAAAGAAAAGGGAGGTAGAAGTGAACCTAGGTTAGACCACTGCACACAGATGCTCAAAGGTGTAGGTTGTGGAAATTTCAGGGAAATGTGTAGGCTACCTCAGAATAGAAATAAATGGGGGTACGCGTCCAACCACTTCTAAGACGGAAAACCTTATGACGAAAAAATAAAATAACTGTACCTAAACCTGATGATTATTATAAGCAACTACAAGTGTTGGCTTTGCAATTTTCTCAACTAATGTTAATTGTGTGAAAGAATTTACTGGAGAACTATTAATTCGGCAAATGTCTGGGTATTTTGGTACCCACAGGCTGCTTAACCGCTGAATATCCGTGGAATAGGGTATATATTTAGAAAACAGTAGAAGAAGAACCGAACTGTATACAACAAGAAACAGCAGCGGCTATGTTCGAAGACAAGAAACCTAGAAACAATGACAAAAGGTTGGAAACATATGTGTGGAGCACTACGTCTATGAAATAGGGACAGTAGAAGAAGCAGACAGGAAAGGAAGAAGCCTTTTGGAATGTCATGCTTCAGATGTATGATGATGATAGCATGGACAAATAAATTTAATAACAAAGAGGTTATAGAAATATTAGGGAAATAAAGATATCTGTAAAAAACAAAAAGTATGAGACGTAGAAGGACAGATTATGTTCTAAGGCATTTTTGGGGAATAGTGCTGGCTATATTACAAACAGGTATAGGAAAAAGACAGGTAAATGTAGACCTAAATCAGACTTTTGCACGCAGAAAGTGAAAATGAAAATCAATTTCGATTCTAAAAATTCTAAAGGAACGGTAAACAATGTTTTCTTAATTAGATACGTTCATGTGTTCCAGAACAAGCAGTCGATAGTAAAAACACGGTTTCTTTTTATTTGCGTCATTAATATCAGTGAATAACTTGAAAGAAGCAAACAAAAATTTCAAGTATACTCTTTAATTGACCGGTTTAATTCCTCCTGTAGTCCGTTTCCCGATAACTGATTGTTGGAGGCGATGACGCCGGAATTGATGCCGGAGGGTAAAAATCGTAAACCTGAAAAAGATTACTAAACTGTAAAGAGAACAGTCGTCGCCTACTTTGCTTATGGTGATTACAAAGCTCACAAAACATCCCTGACTTTATACTTTTTGGCTAATTTCGCTATATATTCATTAATCGCAATTATTACCTTTTATGAAAGAATGAAAAAATAATTTAAATTGTCTCTTGGGTACTCACTCTCTGAACTACTATGTTCCGGGACTTTAAATCGCATTGTTCATGCTTACTTTAGTAATTTTCCTTAACCGTTTTTAGTAACTAAACTGTCGGTTGGAGAATCTCCAGTCTAAATAATGAAATTTTGTAGTTCTTTTAACAACTTCAAGTTTTAAGTTCGATGCATAGAAATAATAAGACCAAACATGCTATTCAGTACATTTTCAAAAGTAGTATTGAATTCCAAACATAATTACTGTCAGTCATGAATTCAACTTGAATGTTTTTATAGCATATTTTTCTTGACTTAGTCCTTTCATTGCAATGCAAACGTTTTGTTCTAATACGAATAGATAGAGAATAATTGATTGCTGCATATGCATATAATAGGCGTCTAAAACTCGAAATAACAGCGCTAATGGAAATTTGCGTTGATATGAATATTGATAAGTTTTGTTCCCTTTACTGAGTTAGAAACCTATTACGACCTGTTTAAAATACATGTGTTAATATATCTATGCATATGCTTGTCTATTGTATTCGTCGCGTGAGGGCTGTATTAGCATGTTGCGTTGCATGCGGAAAGTGAGGGAGCGTTTTTATCAACAAAAGCTTGTTCGGGAAATCAGATATCTCAAAAATACATCAGTATCTGTCAGATAACGGGAAATGTGAGATGACCGTGTGACATCAGGATCACATATCGTTGTTAAAGTGCCCATCGCTAAGCTACCTGTTCATCCCAATCAAAAAGTAATTTGAAACGAGGGACTTCTGCGGTACGAGAAACCTTCGGATCCTATCAAAAATAATGATGGTTGTTATAGGGATTCTTTAATATCGAAGCAAACAAGTATATCTATACGTTGAGGTCTTTTGTGTCCTGCTAAAATCCAGTAAATTGACATAAATACGTACTGTTGACGATGACCAACTATCAACGGTGTGGTCAGTAGTCACTCGACCCCACAAAGGCGGAAGGGGTGACCACTCCGGAAGATCGTGACAAGCGCACACTTAGGGATGCTCCTCGATTCGCAAATAATTGTTTGTTTTCTCACGCTCGGCCTGATACACTAATTGATGCGATGTATTAAAGTGCACTCGTGTGCAATCACTTCTGGATCCTTGTATTTTGTCCCTTCATTACACGCATTGTTAAGACAAAACTGAAATCTCGTCAAAATACTACTACTCTGCTCAATTTTATACCTAATCAGACCGGAAAGAGATTCTGAATGAGTAATGGACAAAAACGATTGGTATATTAGGAATGAACTTGAAACTAACTATCTGCTTACATTAACTTTTGATTGAACCAAATACGTAACTTAATAAAGAATTATTTGAAATAAGCTAGCTACAACATACTTAAAGTGACTTTCTATTGAAGTCTAAATGAATAAAGCTTTACAAACGTAATAATGGATTTTCCGAGCAGACAAGTGGTTTTAACGGTAATCAATTAAGGGTGTATTGTTCTCAAGGGTTGAAAACAACGTGGAATGCCTATTAATGAACGAACAGACAAAAATTGCTTTTGGCTGCTGTGAAATATAGCATACTTTGCGTAGAATATGTATATAATTTCATGTCCGGTACCTTTATGAAAGTTAATAGGTTTAAATGGAATTAATAAATGGAAACATTAGTTAGTAGAGTGCTAGGATAAATTACTTATCTTAGAAGGAAATCTTACATTGGGCATTATTTTAATAAGTTAACCCATTTACTGATTGTCAATGGAATAAAATGTTTTATTTACAGCAGTAGAATATGCGAGGATAATGTCATGATGCTTGGGTCTGAGAAACTGAGGTTGATTTTAGTTATTACTCCAAAGAGCGAATTTTAAGTGAATTGTAGCAAATTCTCAGGGTAGAAAATACATATTTTTTGATCATTCAAGGTCACGAATCTTACAGAAAGGTAAAATAGGATACTCTACAGATTTTCACGCCACTAATAGTAACGAACATTACAAAAAATTTAAGAATACACACAATGACGCGATTTAAGGATTCGCCACATTAGGCTACTTAATAAAATTAGAATTAAAAAGTGGTAATAAAGTATGTTTTTAAATTGTACAATAATGTTCATGAGGAAGAGAAAACTCTTAAATTAATTTTAAGTTCATATCAAGTGGTCCAAAAACGCATAAACAGCATTAGTGTAAGGAGGAAAAACATTTTTAGTTTTAAGCAACAATTAATTTGAACGAAAAGCTTTAACAAATTTCAGATTTTGTTAATGATATTTAATAACTAACTGTAGGATGGAGATTTACACGCATAACAACAAAGTTGCATTCAACAGTAATTTCCGTTACACATGCTTAACAAATAATCGCCTATTCTTTTGTACTTAAAAGAGAGCATAAAACTACAATCTATGAAAAATGTTATATTTACAAGTTTTTGCTGCAGTTTATCAATTATGATGAGTAACTTTATTGTACTATAGAGACTATTGTTTAAATACAAAGTACAGGCTTTCGACTTGTCTTACAAGTGCATCCAACCTCTGCGTGAGATTAAGATGTCATATAGTTTGATTAGATTCTATTGTAATAATACGCTAGCTTTCCTAATACGTTTTAAATGATAATAAGAACTTTATGTATAAAGAGCAAACGTTATTAGTTATTAAGAAGGTTGCACTAATAAGATAATAGAATGCAATTGTATTAGTTATATAGAAGACGCTGTTTGCGTTCTGACCATGGAGTGGATAGAAGAGTTCTTTTTTAATCAGTCAGTTTAGTTCAATGCAATAGAGTTTCAGTACCAGACGGTTTAAATATTTAGTAATGTACAAGTGAAATTGTAGTTCAATTTACCGTATTTGTCGCTGCTGTATACAGAGACAAACGGAATTAGAGCTTATATTATTTAAAGTTAAATTAATAGTGAAATATACCTTAAATAATAAATTGAAAAGATTTTTAATTCTAAATTTTTAACTATGTTGTAGTAAGTGGAAGTGAAAATTTTGAAACGAATAAAAGTATAATAAAATTTTTTTAAAAAACCAACGTTAAGGAACGAAAACTTAAATTGCGTTACGTGTAATATTGTGAGTTATTCGTCAATAGCTTATTTCCTATTTATTAATTTATAAAGTTAACAGAAATTCTAAAACAAATACCGACTTTTTAGTTATTAGTGTTTGATTGCTTTTTGTACTTCAATTAAAAATGGTAAAACATTTTGCAATAATAATAATAATAATAATAATGCAGTTTCGTGTATTAAGGTATGTTTTGTAACGTGACATTTTTTTCTGCAGCAATGTTAAGTTACTGCTCCGTAAATATCTTGTATTCACTCTTTAAATTTCTATTTTTATGCGAGTTTTCTTTTACAATTTAGTTTCATATCAATAAATATAATTATCTGTTTGGGTGTTAGTAAAGTTGCCTATATGCGGTTAGTGTCTTTCTTAAAATTTACAGTTCATTTAAATAAAGTACCATGCTTGTAATTCTTATACATTTATTCTTTATACTTTAGTCCAGTTTATAAATTTGGTTGTGTTATTATTTATGGAAAATATTTTTTTAATTCATTAGTAGTTAAATCTCGCCCATATACAACTGATGTGAATGTAAACTTTTGTATGTCAATATCGATAGTTGTTTTATCCCCCTTCCTTAAATTTCTTTCACTTGCCTGATGTTTGACGGCACTTCTTGTTTATCAACCAAATGATAATGTTGTATCTGTCTTCTCTGAATGGTATGTAATATACTTTAATGCTTTTGTGTTTCTTTAAAATATTTCTATGGAAAGGATGGTAAAGAATTTAAACTTGCATCAATACCTAAGGGCCTATCATTAAGTTTAACGATGTTAAGATATATTCAGATATAATTTAACAGTTTTTTTGTCAACACGGGGATATTTCATTTTCTTATACAATTTCATTTTAGAATCCAACGTAGTCCTAGTTAATCCTATTTCTACTTTTACAAACTTTACGTTCGAGTAACTACGTTTCAATTGTAGTTTAAGATGGTATCAAAATCTTCTTTTGTGCAATAAAAATTACTGGAATATATACCTAATCTCTTTCACGTACGCCAGATGTAACTTTTAAAGGACATAAGTTTCTACAGTTCTAAGTTATTTTACCGTAAGGTATGTGTTTCAATTTATTGATTTATATAAAAAATAAAAAGTAAGTTTAACGCTTTTCCAAATTAGTTGTGCTTACTGATACATTAAGTATGAAATGCAGTATTTGTCATTACGTACATTTATTTATTACCTAGATAAATAACTTAATAAATGGTTTGTAATGCCAAAAGTTTCATGAAAATGTTTGGTTACATATTTGCTATTAAAAATATTTGGTATACATATTATTTTAATAATCTATAGGAACACTGTGGCACGATTTAAATAAAATTAAATAAAAACCCTTAACCACAAAAAATATTTAAATTACTAGATACGTATTTCGACCACTATGTGGTCATCATCAGTAGAAAAAAAAAAAAAAAATTAGCTGTATAATTTACTATATTGTTGCTTTAAACACTATTGAGGATATTCTTCTCACCCGCAGGCTGGTGTTCTCAACAACAAACAAGTGAATTGTGACATTATAACTTAAATCTACCTAATTTATACTAATTCTAAATCTACTAAAGCGGAACCAGTTTAATCTTGCTTTCTCATTGGTTGTTGACCAATAGGGAAAGCAAAGCAGATGACTCTATTGGCCCTTTATCGGTGTTTAAGAGGGGTCCTTTATGTTTAACAATTTTAATTGATTCATAGGCATTTAAGGAGGAAAACGTTGGTACCGCTTTTAACAATTTAACATTTTCTAGTTCAACGGGGTGGCTGGTTTCAAATATATGTTTGGCGACCTGAGACCTTTCATATTTACCATATTTGAAGTGAGCAATGTGTTCTTTAAATCTTGTTGTTATATTCCTCTTGGTCTGACCAATATATTTTTGAAAACACCCTGGCCCTGCACAACTAATTTCATAAATCCCCGACTTTTGCAATTTTTCCACCTTGTCTTTTGGATTACCTAGCAAATCTTTAATTTTATTAGTATTAGTGAAAGCAATTTTGAAATTACACTGTTTGAATATTTTATCAAGACCCTTTGTGGTTTTGTGAAACGGAAGTTTAACATATTTAACATTATCGTTAGGGGTGGTTGATTGCAAAGTCGTTGATTTACGGATGTTGATCCTATTTTTACACTTTCTAAAAATATTATCTATAATATCAGAAGAGAAACCATTGTAATTCGCTATTTGTTTAATAAGAGCAAATTCCTTATTAAATCTGTTTTTATTTAAAGGGAAATTCAATAACCTATTAATTAAAAAGTTAAATGAAGCCAACTTATGTTGTATGCTATGATTAGAGGAAGACAAAATAAAGCGATTTACATTGGTTTCTTTTCTATAAATGTCAAATTCTAATTTATTACCATTTCTAATTACTAATGTATCTAAAAGGGGTAATTGTCCATTATTCTCTAGTTCATACGTAAATTTTATGCTTTGAAATTTTGAATTCATTTCTTTAAGAAAATCATCAACATTTGATTTAGAAGTGTCAAAACTGCAAAATATCATCCACGTACCTTAACCATATTCTTGGGAAGTATTTGGAGTTTTCTTTTAACTCGGTTTCAAAACGAGACATAAATAAATTTGCTATGAAAGGTGATAAGCTATTTCCCATTGCTGTGCCTTCATGTTGTTCGTACAACTTGTTGTTGAATTGAAAACAGTTCTGGGACATGCAATGCGAAACAAGCTTGATATAGTCCTCAACTTTATCATCATCAATATCACTATCTATAAGAACATCCTTTAAATATGTTAAAGTACGTGGTATTAGAACACTAGGGAATAATGAACTGACATCAAATGAAATTAAGATTTCGTTCTCTTCTAATGTAATATTTTTAATTTTATTAATGAACTCTAAAGAGTTTTGTACAGACAAACTATTAAACTTTAAATTCTTAAATTCATTTGACAGCCATCGTGATAAATAGTAAGTCGGTGAGTTGATACCTGAAACTATTGGTCTCATCGATTTATTATTTTGTGAATCTTTGGTAAACAGTAAAGCTTTGGCATTTCAGGATTCGAAATTTTTAATTTTAATTTTAGTGTGGGCGAAATTAGGTTTGGACATTCTTTCAAAACAGACTCTGTTGATTTAATCATTTTATTTAAAGGAACTTCATTTTACGTTTTCTGACTATTGGTCTGTAAGGACCCTCAGACAACAAAGTCTCTACTCTATCAACATAGTCTTGTTTATCCAGAATAACCAACCTATTCCCTTATCAGCCTTTAAATAATAACAATTCTTTTGTCGTAAATCTTTAATAATCAGATGATCTTTCCTTGTTTGTTCTGAGGCATTCCTTGCGCAAGTGCGTAAGTTGTTCGAAAGTTGAATTTTGCACGCGTTTCTAATAAAGTTTTTTGAATTGTCATCTAATTTTGAAATAGATTTTTCAATGCCAGCAATAATGTCTTCCAAAGGAGTTTTCAAATGATCTACTCCAAATTTTAGGCCTCGATTTACGACAAAAGAATTGTTATTATTTAAAGGCTGATAAGGGGAACAGGTTGGTTATTCTGGATAAACAAGACTATGTTGATAGAGTAGAGACTTTGTTGTCTGAGGGTCCTTACAGACCAATAGTCAAAAAACGTAAAATTAAGTTCCTTTAAATAAAATGATTAAATCAACAGAGTCTGTTTTGAAAGAATGTCCAAACCTAATTTCGCCCACACTAAAATTAAAATTAAAATTTCGAATCCTGAAATGCCAAAGCTTTACTGTTTACCAAAGATTCACAAAATAATAAATCGATGAGACCAATAGTTTCAGGTATCAACTCACCGACTTACTATTTATCACGATGGCTGTCAAATGAATTTAAGAATTTAAAGTTTAATAGTTTGTCTGTACAAAACTCTTTAGAGTTCATTAATAAAATTAAAATATCACATTAGAAGAGAACGAAATCTTAATTTCATTTGATGTCAGTTCATTATTCCCTAGTGTTCCAATACCACGTACTTTAACATATTTAAAGGATGTTCTTATAGATAGTGATATTGATGATGATAAAGTTGAGGACTATATCAAGCTTGTTTCGCATTGCATGTCCCAGAACTGTTTTCAATTCAACAACAAGTTGTACGAACAACATGAAGGCACAGCAATGGAAATAGCTTATCACCCTTCATAGCAAATTTATTTATGTCTCGTTTTGAAACCGAGTTAAAAGAAAACTCAAATACTTCCCAAGAATATGGTTAAGGTACGTGGATGATATTTTGCAGTTTTGACACTTCTAAATCAAATGTTGATGATTTTCTTAAAGAAATGAATTCAAAATTTCAAAGCATAAAATTTACGTATGAACTAGAGAATAATGGACAATTACCCTTTTAGATACATTAGTAATTAGAAATGGTAATAAATTAGAATTTGACATTTATAGAAAAGAAACCAATGTAAATCGCTTTATTTTGTCTTCCTCTAATCATAGCATACAACATAAGTTGGCTTCATTTAACTTTTTAATTAATAGGTTATTGAATTTCCTTTAAATAAAAACAGATTTAATAAGGAATTTGCTCTTATTAAACAAATAGCGAATTACAATGGTTTCTCTTCTGATATTATAGATAATATTTTTAGAAAGTGTAAAAATAGGATCAACATCCGTAAATCAACGACTTTGCAATCAACCACCCCTAACGATAATGTTAAATATGTTAAACTTCCGTTTCACAAAACCACAAAGGGTCTTGATAAAATATTCAAACAGTGTAATTTCAAAATTGCTTTCACTAATACTAATAAAATTAAAGATTTGCTAGGTAATCCAAAAGACAAGGTGGAAAATTGCAAAAGTCAGATTTATGAAATTAGTTGTGCAGGGCCAGGGTGTTTTCAAAATATATTGGTCAGACCAAGAGGAATATAACAACAAGATTTAAAGAACACATTGCTCACTTCAAATATGGTAAATATGAAAGGTCTCAGGTCGCCAAACATATATTTGAAACCAGCCACCCCGTTAAACTAGAAAATGTTAAATTGTTAAAAGCGGTACCAACGTTTTCCTCCTTAAATGCCTATGAATCAATTAAAATTGTTAAACATAAAGGACCCCTCTTAAACACCGATAAAGGGCCAATAGAGTCATCTGCTTTGCTTTCCCTATTGGTCAACAACCAATGAGAAAGCAAGATTAAACTGGTTCCGCTTTAGTAGATTTAGAATTAGTATAAATTGGGTAGATTTAAGTTATAATGTCACAATTCACTTGTTTGTTGTTGAGAACACCAGCCTGCGGGTAAGGAGAATATCCTCAATAGTGTTTAAAGCAACAATATAGTAAATTATACAGCTAAATTTTTTTTTTCTTTTTTCTACTGATGATGACCACATAGTGGTCGAAATACGTATCTAGTAATTTAAATATTTTTTGTGGTTAAGGGTTTTTATTTAATTTTATTTACATATTATTTTACTAGTGTTTTGTAGATTCGTGATAATTATAAACTTTGTACGACTGTTTGTCTACCGAATATTTTTCAGAACAACATTGCCTGTCAAAACTTGTATTTATTATGAAATATAGATTTAATTTAACGAATAAAAGAACGTATAACCTTAAGCCTACAAGTTGATATAAGAATAGCATGATCAAACAAAATCTTTATGATTTTATACTACATTTGACTTATGTCCAAAGTCTTATTAAATTAATTTCTTTATTTCGTTAACAAATTTTTGCAATTTCAATTTATCGTAATAAAATACTGAAGCATTTCTATTTCACAAATCTGCTTTTTAATTTTTTGATCGTAATAACTATAGCTTTTCAACTCCTCTTTATCTTCCGCCTGAGATTTTAAGTCTTTTGCAGCCTCCGCAACTAAAAACGCTCGAGTCTAGCTGTGACAACGTAATTTATTTATACCGTGTTGGGCACGTATTCTTTTCATCACATCTGGAAAAGAGTAGAGTGTAGTTTATTTAGACGTGTTAACTTGTTTATTCTATCCGAGACTGTTATCAAAACTATTGAAATATTTTTAAACTCTTAAAGATTACAATAGAAAACCTAGTAGTAATTCACTTACCTTTTATTACCTGGCTTGCCATAGTCGTCTAATAGGAATTCCAGATGAAGGGACAACAAATATAACAGAGTAATTATGTAATATTTAAGAAATACCTTCGCCCTTTATTATTTAATAAATATAACTTAGTTTGGTCCAATGACGTAACTATACTCTCGCCAGCCGTAATAATACGAGGCGGGGGCTATGCCATTTGGTCCAAACGATAGGAATTTCAAATTATTTATCATAATCAACAAATAATAATTCAACTTCAACGTATACAAATTTGGGTGATAAGAAACGGTCACCAAAACTGTAGGTTTTCAGAGATTACTAAGAATTTCAAAGAATAAGTAAATTCATATTAAACACCACCTACAGTTTACATCTTTCATCCTGTTTTATTTTCAAGAATTAATAAATAAACTGTTAGGAAGAAATTGTTCACACATTGGTTGCGTCACCAGATATTCTATGATTACCGCTGATACGGTATGGGACATACGATTTGTTCGTGTTTTGTTAACGGCGCAATACCAGACACGTATGTCCCGTAGACATTATTCTAATTATCTCAATTTTTTGTCAACAATACTGGGCGTTTAGAATAAAAGTAGTGGCCAGTGCAATTAAGGGGTCCGATATATGGTTTATGTAAACAGGGAGCAGATATCATAAAAGTAGACGCCTGGAAATACTTAGTCTGAAAGCAATTACATTTTATAAACACGTTTAACCTTGAACATTTTTTCTAATTTGTTTTCTTATAAATAGCGACTTTCATCAAAACCAATTGATTAAATGTAATAGACAACATTTTCGACAACATATATTTACAATAAAACTATCAGTTTGACTTTAAAATAATCGAAATGAAATACGACTACTAAAAATTAAAAACAAAATAAAAAAAGAGGAATATATAGACGTATCTGTATAAATACATATAGTCGGCTCCATGACGTGTTGGTATGCGTGTGACTACTATGCCTAAGGTTCCGTGTTCAAATCCCGACACGGTCAGCTTAAAAAATGTTAGGCGAGCATTTTTCACCAAAGCTCGCTCTCGTTCGGGTGAGAGGTGAAATGGAAGTTCCGTGTGCGAGTGTTGCCACGCACGTTAAAGATCCCTAGCTTGCCTGGAACAAAATTCAAAATTTTCAAATAAAAAACTCGCTTCCTGATCAATGTAGTGCCGTAATCAGGGGTGAAGTGACCCATAAGGGCAAAGTAAGATAAAATAAACGGTTTTATTTCAAAGCTCATTAATCCATCATCTTTTGCACTAATATTAAATTTTATCTATTTTTTTTTGTTTTTCTTGAATTACTCTACCAGCAGACTAAATGTGTTGACTTTTCCTGTCAATATATTTTTCAGTTGTACAAGTTTATTTTTGATGTTAAAGTTGTTGTTCTTTCTCTCCGGAAACTTTGGCTGCCAAAATAATCTAAAAGCTCTCTATTCATCTGATTCACTTTTTTACAGGTAAACTATTTACTAAGTATTGGTAATTTTATAACTATATATTCATAACCAACTACTGTTTTTTGTTAGAAAAAATTTAATTTTTAATTGTTCTTGTCGGCGTAAATTGTCTCACTTCACTTCAGTTACTCTTAAATGATATAATTAATATATATATATATATATATATATATATATATATTGATGTGAAAGGGACGCGTTGGGCGTCACTAAAAAGGTGATATAGTATGGCCTCACGTTGGAGCGCCGCTGAAAGAGAGAGTGATGTGGTAAGCGCCGCACGTTGGTGCGCCGCCAGTTCAACGGAATTGACGAAGTTTTCAAAATAAAATAAAACAGCAATATCACAAAGCATTTATACAGTATGAAATATTTTCTCTCATACTAAAGTAGATAGAACATTTACATCGTTTTTTTAAACATAAAATAATTTCTAAAAAAATGTTTCTTACTTTATTTTAAATCTACAGAATTAAATTTCTTCTTTAATGGTTGGTTTACCTGGTTGTGATTATTTCCACGCTTGTAATATTTGTTTGGCTACAAAAATTCTTGACAGATAATCTATTAAAATTCAGAATTTTCGAACTTTGAAAACAAACCTTCCTGGCCGAAAATCCTCACAAAAAAATATTATATGATTGACACTCATCATTCTACTTTAAGTTAAATACAAATACTCGAATAACGGTTAAAAATAAATCTAAAAGTAATACTTGCAGAATCCACAAAAATACTTCTCGTAATTAAATATTTTCTTATTTTAAATTGACGTCAAATCGGCGTCTTGGAATAAATGTTTCATTTATTAATTAGTTTATTTACGTAGTTCTATAGGTATGACTAATATTCTGCAGAATTTTTTAATAAAAATAAATTTCTGTAATGCACAGGGAGACTAATTTAAACACTAATTGCTTCTTAATGCAAATGGATAGCATTTTATAAAAAATGTTTGTTTTTAACATTAAAACGTTTTTTAATTCACTTATTAGAATTGGGGTTTCAAGTACACGAAATTACTTATTTTTTCTAAATTCGTAAAGCTAGTTCTGTTCTATGCTATTTACAGCAAATAAAAAGCATTTTTATTAAAAATGTATTGATGATTAATAGATAAAAATAAAAGACTGTGTATTTATCAAAAAATGATTGATTTGCGTTCGCATGAATGCGTTTTACGGCTTTTTGCAATAAGTATTTTTAAATATACAACTTACGTTACTTGCTATTTATCGAAAATACGTTTATATCATACAGGGTAATTATTTATACACGCACAATTGCTTTTTTCGCTTGTACATCAAATATTGAATGTACGCTTGTATTATACAGGGCGTAACTATAAATTTACGGAAATTTCGGTTTGTTTTTTCGAATTCTTTTATATTTTGGTGGGATTTATTTCTAGAATTTTGGTTTCAATAACCTCTTGTAACTCCTTATCACGTCATTATATATAATATTATATATATATATATATATATATATATATATTTATATATATATATATTGCTATGATATGGCCCTCGTTGAATGTCGCTAAAAAAGTGCATCTTTTCGAATTTTGCCTGACCAGCTCAACGGAACTGACGGAGTTTTTAAAATGATATCAAACACGGCAATATTACAAAGCATTTATACAGTATTAAATATTTTCTCTGATACAAAAGCATTTAGAATATTTACAACATTTTTCCTTTCAAACATAAAATAATTTCTAAAAGTATTGATTACAAACAAAAATTGTTGCCTACCTTATTTTAAATTTACAGAATTAAACTTATTCTTTTGAGGATGGTTTACCTGGTTATGGTTAATTCCACGCCTATAAGATCTGTTTTGGCCAGAAAAATTCTTGACAGATAATCTATTAAAAGGTCAGAGTATTTCGAACTCTGGTCACAAATTTTTCTGGTAAAACCCTTTACATAAAAATATTATATGAACAACACTTATTATTATACTTCACATTTTATCGTTTTTTGTCTGCTTCTCCTACTGCCCCTATTTCAGACGTACTGTGCTCTGCTGCACACATATGATATCAACAATTTTTTCCTTGTTTCTATGCTTATTCTGGTCGAACATAGTCACTGCTGTTTCTTGTTAAATGCAGTTCGGTTTCCTTTTTATTGTTTATAAATATGTACCCCGTTTCGCCGATATTCTGTTTTATGTGAAGAGGGTTAAGCAGTCTGCGGCTACCAAGATCTCCCAACACTTGAACATTTACCGAATTAACAGTTTTCCAATATATCCTTTCGCACAATCAACATTAGTTGAAAATATTTCAAAGCCAACACCTGTAGTTGTTTATAATAATCATCAGATTTAAGTGCAATTGTTTTTTTCGTCATTAGGTTTACCGTCTTGAAACTGTTTGAACACGTATCTTCACTTATTTCTATTCTGAGCTAGCTTACACCATTCCCTGAAATTATCACAGGCTAGCTGCAGCTTGGTTCTCCTGCTATTCCCTAATTATATGCCATATTTCACCAATGTTTCAACACTTAGACATTTACCGAATTAATAATTTTCCAGTAAATCCCTTTGCACAATTGACGTTGGTTGAGAGTATTGCAAAACTAATACCTGTAGTTGCTTATAATAATCTTCAGGTTTAAGTACAGTTGCTTTTTCCGTCATTAGGTTTTCCATCTTCGAATTGGTTGGACGTGTACCTCCATTAATTTCAGTTTTGAGCTAGCCTACACATTTCCCTGAAACTCTCACAGCTTGCATCTCTCACTATCTGTGTGCAATGGTCTAAACTAAGTCCACCTCTACCTCTCCTTCTTCCTATCTTTGCTTCTAATATAATCCGCACTATTCCCTCGTGCCTTAGTATGTGGTCTATCAACCTATTTCTCGTACCTTTTACTGTTTCATACATACTTCTTTCTTCCCTTACCCTTTCTAATACTTCTTTGTTCTTAACTTTGTCTGTCCATGATATCTTCATCATGCGTCTATGCACTGCATTTCAAGGTCTTCTATCTTTTTCCTGTCCGCTTCTCCTACTTTCCAGGTTTCACAGCCCTACAGTGCTGTGTTCCAAGCAATCTTTCCTTGTTTCTATGTTTGTTGCTTTTGAACACAATAATTGCTTTTTCTTGTTAAATGTAGCACGACCTTATGCTAATCTTTAGTTTATACCTTTTGCGCTCTTCTCATCTTGCGTTATTTGGCTTCCTAGGTAGCAGAAATCCTTAACCTTTTGTAAGTTCTGGTTACCTATTTGTATTCTAATTTTTAATTTATTTTCCCTTCCTGTGCATACTAGTACTTTAGTTTTATTTTTGTTAATTTTCATACCGTATCTCTCTGTTAGAACTGTTTCCATTTCATTAAGAGTTTCATTCAATTCCAATAATTAAAAAAATATTCTGTATTTTCAATAATGAGCATCTTCGCTAACAAAATAATTATCTCATAATTGTTTTATTTCGAAGTACTTCACATGATTACGATTTTGCACGTCTTTGGACACTTAAAAGTCCTATAGTGCAAAAAATATAAATTCTCACGTTTTAAAATATCGGATAAATATCACAATAACTGTTCCTCAAAGAAACAGGATTTATTGTAGGAAAAAGAAAGAAAAAAAATTCTATTAGTCGGCAAGTGTGAGATGTTGTTTTTGTTCGACCCTACAGCATACAATAAATGTGGTCCTAAAACACCTTTTCCCGGTAGCTCCACCATATATTAATCGCACTTTTAGTACATCATGAGAATTAGCTGTTAGGATAGTAGGCATTTTGAAATTTGCAAGAGGATGTATTTTAGACCTAGGGTTCGGTTGAAATAATTTTGCGACCATTTAGTAACAGCAAAAAGGTCTAGAAGCACATCTGAAAAGTTAAGATATAGTCTAAGTAAAACGCGTTTAAGAATAACAGTTTAAAAATCAGATAATAGAAGCATAAAAAGCTGTTAAAACGTTAATGATAGAAATTAACTTACTTGTTTCAATGAGCGAGCATCCTGGTCTCGACCCATATTATTAGCTTAAAGCCGCTTGGTCTAAAATAGAAGATTCAGAAATAACTAATTAATGATTAAGAGAATTGCAAGTTTTGTATACTTCCTGAGCGAGGATACTGGTTTTTAAGGAAGGTTTAGACGTGCTATAATTTGCTACATAGCAAAGCCAATACTTCCCAGATTTCAAAAATATTCGCACGAAATCTTACTATAATTTATGCTGCAAACTATCCTAAAGTACGTGATACAGAATTTTAAAAATTCTAAAAGCTGTGACGATTTTGTTTTACAACAATATTGTAAATATAGGCTGCAATATTTAACTAAACTATGCAACAACATCATACAGAAACTAACATATTAGATAGAAACTTCCCTATAGAATAGACCATTCAGTTTTCAGTAAATTGTAATTATTTGCAAACTTTTATTTAAGGTTATATGATTTAAACGCTTTTTTCGTTACATCCAATTATTTGGACGCGGAGTATAGATTTTATTATATCTCCTGCGAGAAAACATTTGTATTTAATCTTTAATACTAATATGCGGTAAACCTGCTAAAGATAGTTCCGTAAATTTAGTAAGCTTTTAATGCGGTTACTAATCCCGCATTCTATTGAGGTAGCAGTTAGGTACTTTTGAAAACCCCTTAACTTGTGACAAGGATAAATTCCATTTTGAGAGAAGAATAATAATTAAAAGTCATGAAGCCTTTCATCTATTATGCATGTCTTGTTCTGGTAATTGATCAATTATAAAAACGGCGAGGGGGTTTAAGAAAGGGGTACCTTGAGAAATTTTTGGTTGGGTTTAATGTTGTATGATAATTATTAACACAGTGTAAAGTGATAAACTTTGTTTATTTGATTATGTATATAGCAATTGCAATTTTGTAAAGAAGAAATACTTTTGGTGTTGTACATAAATTTGAAAAATTTTGGGAATTGTTAATTTGAAATTTAATAATATTTGTTTATAATTGTGAAAATAAATCACACACCATGAGTGCTCATATTGCCTAAGGCAGTTTTATTGAGTCATATATTCTTAATTATTAGCATCGTAGAAGATCGTTTTCTTTTAGGTTTTCCATCCATCACCTGAAGAGCTAGTCCGTTATGCTGATCGAAATAGATTACCGTTTGACCATTTGTAACCACTTTGAAACAGCTTGCGACCGCTTAGTAAATTTACAGATAAAGACGTTTTAATTGGAGAGCAAATAATATTTGCAGTAAATGATTCGCAAATTCGAGAAATAGTACTTTAGAACAGATAATTAAAAACTAGAAAATGCAATCGACATTTGCAGGGCTATAGAAAGTAGTGTAACAATTCAAGAAGGAATTATTAAAAATCTGTTACTGTCACTGCGGTTAAATGCAGTGAGGTTCGTAAAACCTATAGCTAAAATCAAAATAAATACTCAAGAATGTCCGCTAACAAGCAACATATTTTATATCGGATAAATCTAAATGTTGTAGTTATGGATTACAACACCTGATGGGCAAGTGTCTTAATAATTTTTGTATTCGCTGTTTTTGTAAAAAAAAAGAAGGCACTACAGGAACCTTTACCGAAACAAACGGACAAACAAGGTTATTTGAAATTGATTCTGTGAAATGATTTCTAAATATTAAAATCGTAGCAGCAGCAATAGAATAAAAGTGGACATGGGTTGTTAGAAAATAAAAATTAATCTTAACCGAGTAAAGTCCACTGGTACAGCTTTTTAGTCATATATATATATATATATATATATATATATATATGAGAGAGAGAGAAAGAGCGAGAGAGAGAGAGTAACTATAAAAAAACTCGAAATTTTTTTAAAATTTCAGTTTTTAAATATTAATAAAACTCTTTTAATTTTCCTTCTTGAATCCGATTAGTCAATCTAAATAAAGTTATAACACATAAAAATTTTATATTTTAACTGGTGGAAAAATGTTTTAAAAATTTGTAGGAGCAAGAATTATTTCTAAATTCGATGCATCGTCGGCTTTTTTGCAATTTCCGTTAACGCATGAAAGCTTATTGTTGTGTATAATTTCCACGAGTTTTGACAGATATAGATACTTCAAGCTTCCAGATGGATCATCTTGCGCACCAAAATATTTAAATAATTTATTTTCAAACTACTAGCGGACGTGGCTAGGACTATTTCATATTTGAATGATACTTTAGTTTGTGTTTTTACTGTTAAAAATTTTAGGCTCACTTTAAACAAAATTCGAAGAAGTGGGTTTACGCTTTATCTAAGGAAATCCGAATTTTGCATTAACAAAGTTACATATCGTAGCCATTGTATGGCTGATAAAGGGATTATGCAACATAAAAATAAAACCGAGATTATTTCTCTCTCTCTCTTTCTCTCTCCTTATCTCTCTCCTTATCCCTCTCTCCTTCTCTCCCTCTCTCCCTCTCTCTCTCTCCCTCTCTCCTCTCTCCTCTCTCCCTCTCTCCCTCTCTCCGTCTCTCCCTCTCTCCCTCTCTCCCTCTCTCCCGCTCTTCCTCTCTCCTCTCTCCCTCTTTTCCTCTTTCCTCTCTCCCTCTCTCCCTTTCTCCCTCTCACCCTCTTTCCCTTTCTCCATCTCTCCCTTTCTCCCCCTCTCCCTCTCTCTCCCTCTCTCCCTCTCACCCTCTCTCCCTCTTACCCTCTCTCCTTTCTCTCTCTCTCTCTCTCCCTCTCTCCCTCTTTCCCTCTCTCCCTCCCTCCCTTTTTCCCTCTCTCCCTCTCTCCCTTTCTCCAAATCTCCATAATCACCCCTGGGGCTAAAGTAGCCCCCCGTGTTCTCATGTGCCGCCTAAATCCAAACTGGTCTTATCCAAGTATTCCTTCTGCCAGTTTTTCATTTTGTTCAATGTATGCTGTCAGACTTAGTTCGAAAGTCTTCACATCTATCCGCACCTTTCTTTTTTGGTATAATGGCTATGGCGTTATGTTTGAAATCTTTAAGTATCTCGCCTGCTTTATATACATAACTTACAAGTCTAAAGAAAAGTTCTGTTAATGCTTGTCCATAGGCTCTTAGAGTTTCTGCTTGCACCTTATCTATACCTGTTGCCTTACCTTCTTTCAGATACTTTAATGCTAATTCACATTCAGCTCTAAGTATAGGATATCCCAAGTCATCTTTTTCGATGTAATTCCTATTCCAGTGCTGTTGGCTTCTGTGCTATATATAAATTTCCTATACATTCTTGTCATCTTACCACGATCCCTACATTTTCTGTAATGATGTTTTCTTCGCTCGTCCTTATATTTTTGCTATACGGTTATATATTACCAAAATTCATTCTAATTGGTTTGTGTGCATAGTCTGACTTTCCTATTTCCATCTTAGTTTGTACCTTTTTGCGTTTACCCTCAATCCATTGTTCTTTAACTCACATTTGCAAATAATTTCCTATTTTATGGATTTGTATTTTTGTTCTTTTTCTGTTTCATCTGATCTGTTTATGTATTTTTGACTTTGTTGTATTAAACACAGAATATTCTCTGTTACCCATAGTTTCTTATTTTTAATTTGTTTCTACTCCAGAATATCTCGGCACCATGTCTAAGCTGGATATAATGCTATTCAATTCTCTTTGTACTTCATTCTTTTTACTTTTTCTCAAATCTTTTGTGGATATCTATATCTTTTAATTTCTTAAAGCCAGAGTACTTTCCGTTCTCTTTTTTCAAATTTTTTAAATTTAAGCGTGGCTTTCATAGTTACTAGGTTGTGGTCAACGTCAATATTTACTTCTGAGTAGCTTTAAAAATCTTTTACTTGATTCTTAAACCATCGCCGAACAAAAATGTAATCTATTTGATATCTCCTTATATCTCCTGGCATCACCGTGTATATCGTATTCTAGCATGATGTTGAAATAATGTGTTTGTGATGATTAAACTGTTTTTTTCGCAAAATTCTACCAACCTATTTTTCCTATCGTTCCTTGTGCCTAAACCAAATAAACCTATTACCGCTCCTTCTTTACCCTGGCCCACTACTGCATTAAATTCTTCCGTAGATATTAAATTTTTGTGATCTTTTACAAACCCTAGTATGTCTTCGATATTTTTGTGGATCGTTTCTACCTCCTCTTCGCCGCAGCTAGAGGTGAGCCCGCATACCTGTATTATTACTGTGTTTATCGGTTTAGATTCTAATTTAATCATGAGTATTATTTGTTCTCTTGTAAGTAGTTTTCTAAACAGTGCCCTATCCTAGTCCGCATAACTATCGCCACAGCCAAATTTCCCCTCTTTGATCATGTATGAATTACCCTATAGCCTCCGCGCCAAGAATTTACCCCCGCTGGCCGCCGAACCCCTCTAACTTATCTATTTCTTTCATGCTTCTAACATTCCACGCCCTGATCCCCATACATTTAACTTTTCAATGCTCCACGCGAAGGTACTACATTGGCCATGAAGCGAGTATTTTTACCTGGAAATTTTGGATTTAGCCGAATCCTTGCTGTTCTAAACAAGATAGGGATCTTTAACGTGCGTGACATCACTCACACACGGGACCTATACTTTACCTTTCATTCAAACGAGGGCGTGTTTTTGTGAAAGTGCTCGCATCACATTTTTCAAGCGGATCGTGTCGGGATTTGAACCCGGATTCTTAGACATAGTAGTTGCACGCATATCTTATTGAACTTACCGAACACATCCTCCGAAGTAGTTCCCTCCCAGAGATCCGAATTGGTGTTTTTTGAACTTCGGAATTTTCTACTCCAGAGAATGACTTTACTTTAAAAATATTTTTAGTAGGCTGCGTACTTGGGGATTAATGTGTTGGTTACGCATTGCATTCCGTCCCAGTAGTGTATCTTAGAATGCCATACCGAACCTTATGGTCTTTACCACCCCAAGAACCGAAAGACTGCTGCCCTCTTTCGAGGACCTGTCTTATTCTGACTCCTCAGTTAAGATCTCACTAATTTTGTTAAACCTATATTTCGGCTTTTTTGCTCACTGAAAAACGCAAGTCAATCTACCCGTTCTAGTATTCTAAAACTTCTTCGTCTGTTTAGAACGGGAAATGATGTGCATCGCTAATATTTTGCGCAAAGAACATAATTTAGGTGAATCTTGTAGGAATTGATAAAATAGATAAGGCTGGATTTCTATACTTATATTTTATATAATATTATAACTGCAACTAGACTTCTTTTAGGAATGCGTCCACTCTGATTTATAATTACAGATTAGGTGTTAATAAGAAAAATTTAAATATATATAAATAAATTCTTACCTAACCTGTCTCAAGGTACTGCACTGCTAAGAAACCCTTCAAGGAGAAAAAATAATTGAATTTGAACAAATATTGCTTGAAAGAATTTTAATAGTATTAAATAAAATAGCTTATCGGTAGAGATACGACATTATCATTTTTTAACTCGCAAAACAAAACTACATAATCTGTGGAGGAAAGTCCCTATGGCATTGTCTCGAAGATCATACAAGGTTGTAAACTGATCGAGTTTACTTTAGTTTCGATTACTCTAACCTAAGAGAAAATATAGTAAAATCGAAAATAAATTGTTGAGTATAGTTTTTGGCAGTGAAAGGTTTTCCTACTATCTTTATGGTCCAAATTTTACAACAGAAACTGATCAGAAACCAATAAGAAAATTGCTGAAAAAACCTTTAGACGAAATGTCCCCTCGCTTTCGCATTTAGCAACAAAACTTTTAAGATTTCGTTTTGATTCGGTATTTGAGTTGAGCAAATATTTAAAGTACCAGTATTTTAGAACAGAATCTCAAGTTTGTATAGTTGTCACTACCCTTAAAGAATATGAGTTAAAACTAAAAAAATGTTAAGCGAGAATTTTTCAGAAAGATATGTCATCGTTTGGATGAGAGGATTAATGTGGGTTCAAATGTGAGTGTTGTCACGCAAGTTAAAAATTCCTGTCCTGCTTGGTAGGGTAAAGACTGCTAAATTCTAAATTTACAGATAAAAAGTCTGTTCCTTAACCAATGTAGTACCTTCAGGTGAAACATTTGGGATATAAATATACGTTAACTTGCTGAGTTAAATTTACGACTGATAATCTGTATTCGGTAGCGGATGTGTGTGATGTCAAACAATTTGATATTGAGGTTATTACTTATTGATCGGGAACATAGTAGTTTCAGCAGTGTGATTTAGTAATCGAAATTATTCCTTGAATGTTGAATGCAAACACTATGGATATCTATTGTCTCAAAAAATTCCCTTTAAAGAGCGCAGGATATCCTAGATTTGAGTATATTATATTCATTTTATATGGTCAAATTGAAGGAAAACTTTTCAATAATAGAATGCGAGTGACCTACATTGTTAGGGGATATAAAAAGTCAATAATAACAATAAACAGTATATACATTTATTCCCATTACAATTAATGAGTTGAAATGCTGCAAATATTAAAAATTTGAAAGGTGCTGTTACGTTTGATCATTTCAATCAAAGGCCGAAGCCAGTTAATTAGTTGCGTGTACTCTATATGAATATTAAGTTCTCTTAGGAAGACCGTTCCGGTAATTAATTTTGGTATAGGTATATATTGCTCAGTTTAGAAGCTTCAAACGGGTATATAGAATTAAATACAATATCGGGTGACTGATCATAGAACACTTGGGTAGATAGACCCTTTGAGTTCCCTAACCGACGCTTTAATAATTAATCAAACAAACTATTATTAATATCTGGACGTCGTAGTGACCGCCACCGCCCTGATGGGTGCTTCATTTGCATCTGCACTAGTAATATAGCAATGCCCGCATTACTATATTCAAATGTAATTGGCAATGACGATGACCAGCATAAGTGAACTGTGTTCATCTCAGGGGCTACTAATGGACTCCACGTGCAAAGCACAACACTCCCTTCTAAACGATTCCTCATTTCTAAATCGTAGCTAATTAAAACTATGTTATATTAACGAGCTTTGCCTTCTTAATATTAACAAGCAATAATATAAAATGCTAATAGTTTAAAATTTATATTATTCCAACCTTTCATAATAAATCAAGGTTAGAGTGGATGGTAAATGCAAAAACAGGACCCCTGGGTGTTTGTGCATCGAAACCATTATTTGGTGCTGAAAGGAACATGGCAAAAATCAATCACTCTTTACCCAGTGTCAATTAAGTTTAATATAGAATGAAGTTTTTAGCAAAGCTTTACAAACTAATAGAGGCACCACTTTGCCAAACGAGTTGTCAATTTCGGTGATCTGGGTTATGAACCTTTTTGCTAGTTCTCTAATTCAGTAGCAAGATAATAAAGTAACTATAACACCATCTTCCAGAAAAATAATTTAACATAGATGATCGTATTAGTCGAGTTTGAGCAGATGAATAATACAATGATTACTGTAGACGCGGCATTTTCCGATTTTTTGGATAACAAACAGCATCATCTAGTAAAACTTTAATTTCTGTCATTCTCAATAGCTTTAATTACAATAATAAAGTGCGCAACACTAACGAAACTAATTAAATTTACCTGCTTAATTGTTTAGTTGAAGCGCTCCTCGAGACGACTTCTTGTAGAAACTTTTACTATTGGATCTAAATTAAGGGATCCTGTGCTTCCTTAGCTGTCAATGCATATTAGAATGAGATGGCTTAGTTTGCTTCGTGTCAGTGAACTTCGAGAATAACTCATGAGCCTTATCCTTAACTTTAAATATACTTTGCATAGAAGAAGTATATACCAAATCATAATAATTTAAGATGATAAAATTTCTAATGCAATTAAATATAAGAAGAAATAAGTTTATAGAGACTTAACCATTTAGTCAATGTAATATTTAGGTAGAAGGGTCTTATAAATTATATACATCTTACTGTTGAAGTAATATGACACAGATTAAAAATAATATTTCTTTTAAAAAATATTTAAAAGGAAAGTACGGAGTACTATACAGTCTACCAAATTAAGTGCGCACTATTCTTAACTTTTATTATTAAAGATACTAAGGGGGTTAAATTAGAAAAGTATGAAGAAGCATTTTTCTGATGATTAAGATGGTGGAAGCAAAAAAAATAACTGAACATAGCGTTTCCAAATAAATGAGAAAAATGTTATTTCCTTTTTTAATAAAAACCCTATATATTTTCGAATGAAACATTTGCAAATCGTTTAGAGAACAAAGAAGTCTTCATGCGATATTGGTCTAAAACTGAAAGTGACCTAATTATTATCATATTTGTTTTTTGGATAAGCTGACTGTGTACTTCTGAAATAAAAACGTTATTCAATTCGCCATTTCCTACATCAACAGAAATCATAGCAGTATGTTAGAAGCATACTTTGTGTTACATGCCATGCCAATATGTACATATTTTCGCTCGCGTTTAATTAAATTTCATATTCATTACCATATTCATGGTCATTTGCGAATTTTTGTTAACAATTTCGACAGATTTCTTAACTTAAAGATTGCCTATTCATCGCCCTGTAGGATTTTTATTAAAATGTTTAGATATAAATTTAAAGTTCTTAAACCTATTCTATTTCAATATAACCTTAAAATCTAGTATTTCTTTTAAAAGCTTATAATGAGTTGATGTATTGGTTTTCAGTACATTTGTTTTTGGAAATATTTCAATCAACTGTGTACGTGTTGCTCCGAGATTGTGTACGAATACAAGTTTCAATCTACGGGAGCTTCTGCTCACTATCTTTATACAACTTATTAAAATATTAAATTTTTTTCATTTTATGCGGAAAGTTAGACTACTAATCGTACACATACTCCGTGATTCTACAGGTTTGGTTGCAGATATTCCTTATTTAGTTATACACGTTGAAGTAGTTTCGCGTTGTTTAAAACGCTTTAGCTGGTTCCACTATACAAGGTTACCTACGGACTTTCCACCATAAGTTCTTTTATCTACACATGTATATTTACAAAGGACACTGCAATCCCAATAATATTATTATTGTACATGCTTTCGTCACTTAAATCAAAAAAGTAGAAGCGTTTTCCGTTGTAAAAATGCGTGTTGTTTCAAAGTTTGTTGGCCCGTAATACAATACCCCCACGGTATAACCTGCCTGCAAAAGACAACTAAAGTGGTCCAACATAATTTCTTAACACACTCTTTGTACACACACACACACACACACAACACTTACACACATATTTTGTTTGTCTTTATCTTTTCTTCCGTTTTTCTCCACACACTCCCTCACCCCGTACAAGTCCAGATTAGAATAGCCCTACTATACGGACTGCCTGTCCTAAGAGGCGGCTAAAGCAATCCAATACGCTCTCTCAATATACTTTTTCTACGTACACACAGACGCGCGCACGCCCGCACACACTCCATACTCACAAATATTTAGGTTATTTTTTTTTCTTCTGTTCTATCCTTTTTCTTTCGGGTCTTGTGAGGTTTCTTAGTGGTTTTTGATTTTAGATTTGCTTGTTTGTTCCTTTTCTTCCACTTTCCTTTCCCTCACTTTTGGCTGCTGTTTTTACGTTGTTACTTCTCATACTGACTTGATTGAATTTTATGTTGCACTTTCTGTGGTATGTGCTTTCTAAACTTTATCTTCTTTTCTTCAGAAACTAGGCCTTAGTCGACTTTACGGCCTAGTTAGCTATTCTTTTCTTAGGTTGTTCGATTGATATGATTTTTTGTTACTACAACTTGAAGAACCCCAGTTTTTCTATTCAGCATTCTCGTTGTTCCTTTGCATACTTTGAGGCTTGACAGTTATCGTCTCATTTTGGCTTTTACTGTTGATTTTCGTCCTCGTTCCTTTTGGTTACTTTTTGTTTTTTGCAAGAGACCAATTCCTTTCTTGAAGTTGGAAAACTTTAATATTTCTTTACTGGAAATATCCGTCCTCCGACGATTTTTGCAGCGTTGGGCCATTCTATCTTTGTCCTTGGTGGTTGTCATTCTATACATATCCTTTTCCTATATCATATACATTTCATCGTTTGGTCCGGTATATTGGTTCTTGGAACTGTATTAAAATTTTTTTCATTTTCTTGGTTTTGGATTTCCTTGGCATCCTGAAAATAATCTTTTTTGAATAGTTCTGTTAGTGTATTGCTTGGTCCGACAATATTGGTGCTTCGAGCTGAATGAAATTTTTTTGCTGTTTTTTGGTCTTTATAGTATTTTCTAAAACGAATTCTTTTTTGGTTCTTCCTGTTGGTGTGCTGCTCAGGACGTTACCTTTGCTTCCTACTGCCAAAGAGGATTTTTTACGTGTCGTCTTTGCATGTAAACATTTTCACTCGTACTTAATTATATTGCATATTCCATACTGTATTCACGGTTATTTAGGAAGTTTTATTAACTATTTTGCCAGCTTTCTCAACTTAAAGGATTGTTTATTCATTACCCTGTACGATTTTTATTAAAATACTTAGATATAATTTTACAGGTTAGAAGTGTTTCCCGCTATAAAAATGCGTGTAGTTTTGAAGTCCGTTACTTGAAATAGTTAGTGTTGTAGTTCGTTCTAAGTTTGCTAATAATACGGATTGGGTTACTGTTCTCTGTGGTACAAGTATTGCAGTCACGTCATTCAAAATATTAAAAATACACACAGATACAGTATTGTACAAGTTATTTCTGTACATTTCCGCGTCGTGTTTGATTTTAACAGTTGGTTTATGAAAGTTTAAGATTACAGTATTGAATTGCTACAATTTTCTTACAAGCAATCATTTTGGTATACTCTGATACCGCCTTAACTATAATTAAAGCAATTGTGAGCGAAGTTTTGCTATTTGCAGATTATCCAATACTATAATCACTACAGACTGTGCTTTTCAATAGCTTAGAGATACAAGAATTGTTTTTCTTGCAGCTAAAATTTCAAAATATGTTCTTTTACGCTACATCGATCATGGTCCGAACATATGGCAGAATCTGGGTAACCATATAGTGGAGTCGTTGTTGGTTTTGTTAAATTCCTGTGATGATGATTCAATAGTCGTAGAATCTTCCAGGGGCAAAGACCAGACGACTTGAGGAGCACCTTTTGAAAGTATCATCCCACCAAAGTATGTATGTGTTTCTTTTCTGGATATCTATATTTTGGTTTCTCTTAGTCAGCGCATGTGGTTGGCTTGATGTTTCTATTTATTTATGTATTGTTTATAACTTACAGGACAAACAACTTATTTGGTTGGTATAAATCTTTCATAAGCCTAATTTATTGCGCTCCAATGATTTCAGTGCTTTTGAAAAACAAGACCTAATAGGTTTTTTTAGTTTACAAATATCGGTTTCTATTAATTACTAAACGTAGTTTTTGGGATATACGAAATGTGTATACGTGATTGTTTGCAAGTCACACTGAGATAAATACATTTGTGTAGAAACAGCTGGCAAATTTGATTTTCTTTGGTTTAAGGTTATGAATATGCTAATGCGACAGCTGTTATTGATTGAGTTAACAATTATTGTTCATAAAATTTTCTATATAAAAAATTTAGAGTTACTCTATTATTTAGGTGTAATGTTATTATCTAATAATTTTTTGTTACACATGCGGTGGAATGCATTTTGACCCGTAGATGATTCTTTTTTCCTTTTATCGTTAGTGTTTGCTATTATCTTATTTTCTTTGCAGTTATTTAGCGCTTGCGATCACTATGTGTAGTGTATACATTTATAGTAACTCTGTTTTATGTGAATATGGAATTTTTAAGAAATTGCATTAAACAAGTAACTGAGAACAATCCGCAAAATACTTATTTATTAATTTTGCCTATGTAAATATTAGGTTAGAGGGTGAAAATTAATTTGAGGTAATTAAGGTGAGTATCAATTATTTTTGCGAAGACGTTTTGTACTATCTAAGTCCTCCGGGATATGTTGGCTAAATATCGTTTCCTTGGCGGGTTGGTTTACTTTTTTTTTGAAACTTGTTTTTTTTATTAATTAGGTATATGTAAATAAAATTCTTTTGTTGTGGTTTTTTTTTCTTTCTTTGTCGCCCACACCACTCTGCGACTTTTCAGCTAGCACGACATTCTTTAAATTTCTTATTTTATTGCGGTATTCGTGCGGGCTATTTTAATGTGCTTACGTTCTTTTAATTTTTGCCTGTACGAAATACCGTAACAATTGTTTACAGAAGTAGCTATTGAGCACTGGAATAATCTGGTCAAATCTATGCTGAACGTGATCAACCAGGCAGAAGGTATCTTTGAAAGCTGTATAGAACATTTAGATGTAATAAAAGGGTTTTTCGAAAGGACAGAAATAAAAAACAGTTTATTATAAACGAGCATCCAGAAATAAATGTATTGGCGTATTATGAACAGACATGAGTATAAAATGGATTGTGTTCTACCATGTATATCGCTATATTTACGAATGATGTAAAGATGGTTAGGCATCTACCGCAACGCATTGTGGGTAGAAACCCTGCTAGTTTTATGGACGAAAACAGAAATAATACTCCCTGTATTTACCTTTCGATCCATGACTTAGGATCGTTGTGAAAATAATACAACATTACATTGAAATAAACGAAGTATAATATTGGCATGTTATAGTATGTATAATAAACATCTTAAAACAAGAGAAACTACACTTATGCTATCCAAAGAAACTAACCTACCCTAATTTTAGCAGTTATAATGATCGTGCTACTGGTTTGTAAAAAGCACTAGCTTTGTATAAATCTGTCTAACTCTATCAATAACTGAACTTATAGACTTATTACTGTAATGCACCGTAATAGTAAAACAGACGCGAAATATGACGTCGATAAGTTGAAGCAAATGACTATCCTTAGAATCCTGATTTATTATATGGTCAGATGTATAAAATATTTGCGAACGTTAATATCGTTCATGGTCCATACTATTAGTCTGTTCACTGTAGTATTTTGGATGTAACGCGAGTTAAGGTTTGGGCCTTTGGAGCGGTGTTTTTAAAACAATTCCAAAGACTTAACAAATTTATTTTAACTTGAAACAGAAATTACAATGGCATTTTGAATAACTTATAACATAATAACTTTAATCAAAAAAAATAATAATTGTACTAAGGTGAGTAGCTTGAACAACGAAGTATGGAGTTCGAAGACTGACTGCCGGGCTTTGAGCTCCCGGGCTTTTTATAATAACCTGCCCCTCACACGGCTGTGGGAACTTGCAGATCTTATGTCTGCTTTTCTTTTAATTGTACACTTTATTACAATGTAACAATCTTAATTCTAAGTAATTGCGGTATGTTAACCGCCTGTGACCTGCCACCTGCAGTATCACTGCCCTCACGGATGCAAAGTTGCATGTCCGTTTTCATGAACTGTCGATAACCTCTCTGGGTTATCCTTGTATTACAATGTTGCAATGAACTTATACTTTATTTAACAATTTCTAATAATTCCTATTAGATTCAATATATTCAATACATATAGATAATTGGGGGATACATAACTCCTCACACCGTAAATAAAAAATTAAGGTTTTACTTAATTTTTAAATACATAAAATTCATTATTCAATTTCATTTAAAATTCATTATTTCTAAGGGTATACTTATCGTTTCTTTATTTCTCTTTGTTTCCTTAAATCTAGAACTGTTTCCTTCATTCTTATATCTAAGGTACATTTTGTAAGATACATATATAATTACAAAAATTATTAAAATGATTAACACAATTGTCCAAACACTTATATTATCATAATGTAACTTTGGCGTTTTGAGTTCACTTAAATGTTCTTTGTAACTTTCCACTAATTTCATGGCGTGGTTGAGGTCGTCTAAGTCTAGATGCTCTAGCTTCATAGGTTTCTTGACTATTTCTTCGTCTTCTTGTTCTATCTTGAATTGTAGTTCCGGTAGGTTTGCAAGTTTCTTTGTTGCTATGGGATCTTGATAAACTCTGATTACTTCTTCTTTCAATTTTACATAACAGTCTTCTTTGAGGGTAATTAGTTTGCTTCCGATTAATGCTTGGTTATTTTGATCTTGATTGCAGTGGATGGTTGCTACTACTTCTGTTGGGAAAATGTTTTCTGTAACTTTTTGAATTTTCATGTTGTTTATTTGCACTTGTTTGGCTTCACAGTTTTCGTAATGATTTGAGAATTTTAACAGTTGTACTTTACAAGGGCTGTCTTTTTGAATGGTTGTTGTCGTCATTGATTGGCATAAGTATTGGTTTGGTGTTACTTTAGTACATTTTTTTGTTAGTATAACCATATCTCAGTTCATTTAGGGATAGGAATTTGGTTTTGGGTATGATAACGTGGTATGTGCTAGTAACTTTCGTTGGAAAAGCAAATAAATGATAATAATTATAATTGTTACTTTCTACTATCGAGATTTCTATTAAAAATATTATTTCGTTATTCTTAATGTAGCCTTTTACTATAGCTATCTTTTCAAATATTAGAATGTTTGTCTCTGTTACATCAAAAGGTAATTTACTGTTAATTATAAGTGATTTAATTCTTATTAATTCTTTTAATAAATCGGTTGGTTCAATAATACTAGAGTGTAGGGTATTTAATTTTGCAAATGTTACTGCGTTTTCTAACGTTGCTAAAATTTGTTGCATTAAAGTAAGGGTGGATATTATTTGAGTAAATATTGTATTAAATCTAATTAAATTTCGCATGCCTAACGAGGTAGTTTGCATGGTGGTTTTAAGGGTTTGCATTCGGTTGGCTATACTGTCCTGATTTCTTAGTAACTTGCTCAATGTTTCGTTGAACTTTATAATCGTTGATTGGGTTAGTGATAATTGGTTGCTGATTATGGTTTTTATGTCGTTTTGATTCTCAATTAATTGTTGTATTGCGTTGTCAAAACGTTCTGCGTCTTGGTTATCTAAATTGCCTGTGATAGCTTTTATTATGTTACCTAATCCGTTGATTAGTCCTCTTTTTCGTCTCGTAGTTTGTTCGTTGGGTATTAGTCTATTAAGTTTATCTTCTATGTTTCTTAAAATGCTTTCTATTATACTGTTGTAATTCGTCATTTCTATTGCGTATTCTTTTCCGAATTTTGCTGTGTCCATTGATTGTTTTAATCGGTCATAATTTTCTGCGATTGTTTGAAATTCTTGTTTTAATTCTGTTAGGTCGAATTTTTTTGCGAATGTCCAATAGTCGATCGTGTTTTGCATACTGCCTAATTTAATTGTTAGTATACCGGGGTTGTTTTTTATATCTTCTATTATTACTTGGTTGTCCGTTCTACCTGGGCGGAGGTTGACGGTAAGGGTGATGATTGTCCATCTGCAATTACAGGGTGTCTTAGGTTTTTCAAATGAATGTACTTTGTTATTTTACCGTTGTCTACTACTGCTATATTTTTATCTGATATTTTCTTAATTTTAAATGGTCCTAAATTTCTGGGTGCCGTTTTATGTCGCTTGCTTTGAAAGTTTTTCTCATACACGGTTTGTCCTATTGAAAATTTATTTGCGTCGGTATTTTTGTTTCGGGTTGTGGTGATACGTTCCTTATCGTTATCTAATTTATCTTTTACCTTGTCATAAGTTATTTTTAGTTTTTCTTTGTGGTCTTTCGCATATTGTTGATATACTTCCTTGTTGTAGTGTATGTCATAGGGATTTTGTGAATCTGAATGTCCTAAGGTTAATTCTAAGGGTGTAAAATTTGTTGATGAGTGAATTGTATTATTATAGGCGATTAGTGCGTATGACATTAAATTGGTTATGTGTTCCTTTTTATAATTTATTCTTAATAATCGAATTTGTTCTAACAGGGTTAAATGTAGTCGTTCAATTAGTCCGTTTGATTCAGGGTGGTTTTCCGTTATGAAATGAATTTTTATTTTGTGAAGTTCTAAAGTGTTTTGTATTGTCTCATTTTTAAATTCGCTACCATTGTCTAGAGTTATTGATTCGGATGTTCCATAAAATGTGAAATACTGTAAAATTCCTTGGGTCACGTCAATGCTATTTTTGGATGTGATTGCTAATGCTTGGACTATTTTTGTGAATGCGTCTACAATTGTTAGATAGTTTTGTGCTTCTACTACTAGAGTATCGGCATGTAGTTTTTGAAATGGTTTGTCGGGTGTTTTGGTTAACATTATGGGTATCTTTGGGGGTTTCCTATCGTATTTCGCTTTGTCACATAATTCGCATTGGTTAATGAAATCTGTGGTCAATTCCTTCATGTCTTTAAAATAATAACGTCTTACAAGTTGCTTTATTGTTTCGTTAATTCCACGATGGTTGGTTTTACCTTCGTGTTGATTCCTAATTACATCGCTTATTTCGTCAGGGTCGTCTAATGTTAGTAATTTTCTAGTACATCTGATGAGTTCAGGGCCAGAGTTATTGAATAATGTGACGTATAATTCTGAAAATCTTTGGTATAAATGTTCGGTGTTGAAATAAAAATAAAATCGTTTTTTCTCGGGGGTGTATTCCTTTAGAATTTTAATTATTTGTTCCTCATTGTCATCTTTAGTTATTTGAATTTGGTATATCTCTTTGTTATCTACTTTTGTATATTTTACTGGATTGGGGTTATTTAAAACTTCGGTAATTATAAATTGGTTGGGTTTCATATCGATTGCTTCGTTTAAAATTTTAATCGCGTTTTTAGGTTCTTCGTTTTGTGTCGAATGTATCGTGTCGATCTCGTCTGAATCTTCCCTTATTTCTGCTTCGTCTACGTTTCCTATAACGGATTCCGTTTCTAATGCATTGAGTTGGATTCTACTTAAAGCGTCTGCGTTGTTGTTATAAATTCCTTTTTTGTATATAATTTCGTAATCGTACTCTTCGAGTCTGATTCGCCATCGTTGTAATTTTGAATTTGGTTCTTTCAGTTTGCATAGCCATACTAATGGTCTATGATCGGTGTATATGTAAAATTTTCTTCCGTATAAGTAAGGTCTAAAATATTTTGTTGCCCAAATTATGGCTAATAATTCTTTTTCTATGGTGCTATATTTCTGTTCGGTTTCGTTTAGGGTTCTGGATGCGTAGCTGATGGGTTTATCGCTACCTACTTTTCCTTGGCTCAATACTGCGCATAATGCTACATTCGATGCGTCTTTCGTCAGTATAAATGGTTTTGAAAAGTCTGGGTATTCTAATTCAGGGTGATTCGTTAATATGTTTTTAATTTTATCTACGGCTTTAATGAATTCCGGGGTATGTTCAATTTTGTTTCCCTTTTTTAAACAATTTGTCAGGGGTTTGGTTATCTGAGCGTAACCTTTGATGAATTTGCGGTAGTAACCACTAAGTCCTAGAAATCCTTTAATTTCTTTGATTGTTTTTGGTAATGGGTAATTTAGAACTGCATTTGTTTTGTCGGGATTTGGCATTACTCCTTGGGGTGTTATTACATGTCCTAAAAATGATACTTCTTTTTGTAAAAATTCACTTTTGTCTAATTGTACTTTGAAATGTGCTTGTCTAAGTCTTTTAAATACTTCTCTCAATCTTTCTATGTGTTCTATCAATGATGTGGAATAAACTATGATGTCGTCTAGGTATACAAGGCATTTTTCATTGTGTATTCCTCGTAATATATTGTCCAAGACTCTCTGGAAAGTAGCGGGTGCGTTCTTTAATCCAAATGGCATTCGTTTGTACTCGTAATGTCCTCTAGGTGTGCTGAAGGCTGTTTTTGATATATCTTTTTCTTCCATCTCTACCTGATGGTATCCTGATGCTAGGTCTAACGTTGAAAAATATTGGCAATTGCCTAATTTGTCTAAAATTTCGGTTATATTTGGTAGTGGATATTTGTCGTCTACCGTTTTTTCATTTAACTTTCTATAGTCTATTACCATTCTGTACTTTCTCTTTCCGGTTGCGTCTAATTTCTTAGGTACTATTAACACGGGGCTGCTCCATGGCGAGTTGGAGTGCTGGATTATGTCTTGGTTTAATAAGTCTGCTACTTGTCTGTCAGCTTCTTCTTGGCTTGCATGATGTAGTCTATATGCTTTTGTAAAGATTGGTTTATTGTCTGTTAACTCGATATTATGTTTTACTGTGTTGGTGAATGTTAATAGTATTCCTTCGCAGTGGGATATGTCGCGGTATTCAAAACATAAGTTTTTAATTGCTATTTCTTCTTCTTGATTGATGTCGGTGTTAAAGCGGATGTTAGTTAAATTTTCTCTTAACATTTTGTCATGTTCTATTGGGTTGTAATCGTTTTCCAAATTTTCGTCTATTTCCATTTCGTTAAAATTTAATTCTTCTACGTTAATTGGGTCTGTCAACGATAATTTTACGGGATAGTCGTTTAAATTTAATATCGTTGTGGTTGCATAATTATCTTTTATTTGTACTAAAGCGGTTGGGGTTTCTACTCCTTGTTGAAGCGTCATATGATTTATTATTCCTACTTTTTTGTTGGATTTTACTGGGATTTTTATTTTTCGTTCTGTTCGGGGTTCTATTGTGTATTTTTGTTCGGTTTGTGTGTCTTGAAATTCAATGAGGATTTTTGCCGTATTTCGTCCTTAATAAACGATTTTTAATGTCAATGTTGGCTCCTAATCCTAATTTTCTTAGAAGGTCCATTCCGATTAAGCCGTCATATTTGTCGTTAAATTCGAATACACAAAATTTATGTTTCATTTTAACATTAAATGTTCTCGGTAATGGTATATTAGCTACGAATTGGTGTATTGTTGTTTGATGGGCTGTTTTAATTTTAAATGGTTCTCTTTCTACATAATCTAAATAATGTTTCTTCACGGTTCTGGGGCTAATTAATGTTTTTGATAATCCGGTATCGATTAATAATTTAAATTAGGCGTGGGGTATTTCTATGTATGGTAATACTAAGTGATTTATGTTATTTAAGTTTATTAAGTTTGGTCGTTTATGAATTGTTCCATTTGAAAATTTGAGTTCGAGTTTTCTTCGTCGTACTCCTCGTAAGTTTCGTATTGTTCGTCGCGTTCATAAATTTCTGCATGGTTTGATTCATCGTTCGTGCCTGCCTCAATGTAATTATTCTGGTCAGTGTCAAATTTTTCTACTTCTTGGTGAAATAGTTCTTCCGATGTAAAATTACGTTTCTGATGAGGGTTTGGTCGGATATGTGTTATCTTTGTATTTTGTCTGGCGTTACCAGATGAGGTATCCATTGGTGTTGGTTTATAATAATTATTAGGGCTGTTATGATTATTATTCATTGGTGTATTTCTATCGAGGTTTGCGTTGAATGCTGGTTTTTGTTGGTTTAGGTTTTGATTAAATCTTGGTTGGAATGCGGGTTTCGTAAAGTTGGGTTAAACGTTGGTATTGGAAAGTGTTTATATTGATTATTAAAATTTGTATCGTTGAAGCTTGGGTTATTAATTCGCGGTTGATTTGTTTGTGCGTTGAAGGGTGTGAATTTTTGTTGAGGGATTGCATGTCTTGTGGCTTGTATAGTTTTTATTGGTGAATAATTTTTATTCGCGTTGGGATTGTATAGTCTGTTGCGGTAATACATTACATTTTCTTCTTCTATTACTAGGTTTATAGCTTCTTCTAGATTTTGGGGTCGTTGGAATCTGATCCTATCCAATAGTCGTTCTGGTAAAGCGTTTATATACGTGTCCAGTGCCATTACGTCATACATTTTTGTTTTTAAATGTCGAACGTTTTGATCGGGTTCTTCGATTTTTAATTTTGTTAGAATTAAACTTCTCAGGTCTTGGCATTTCATTCCGAATTGATAGGGGGATTGGTTGTGTTCCATTCTAAGGTTTATTAGGTCTCGTACCAGGCATTTTATGTTACGTTGGTCTCCAAAATATGCAATTAGTAGCTGTTTAAATTGTTCCCATTCTTGTAAATCGTCCCTACTGGCGATTAAGGTTAGTGCCCATCCGGTTAGTTTACTTATTATCAAGCGTATAAGCAATGAATTTCTTTCGTTATCTCCGGGTTTGTAGAAGGTTTTTAGTAACATTTCGGCTGCTCCAATAAAATTTGAAAGATGCGCATGCGTGCCATCAAATATCTGTATTGTTTTCAAATAAAGCTTTATGTCTGTGCTACTCATGTTGGTTAAGGGTTGCTTTCGATTTTGGGTAATTTCAAAAAAAATTATTTTTTTTTGAATTGAGGTTTATTTCGCTATGTATATTGTTATTTTTGCTTCGGATTTATTAATTTTCCGTTTATATTAGATAATTACGAATTTTGTAAAAATTTGAGTTGATTTTCTATTTGAAACGTTAATTTTGGTTTGGTTTTATTAATTTTCCTTTTAGATGGGATAATTTCGAATTTTGTAAACATTGGGGTTTGTTTTGCTATTTGCGATGTTAATTTTGCTTTGGTTTTATTAATTTTCCTTTTGGATTGAGTAATTTAAAATTTTGTAAAAATTGGGGTTGATTTTTGTTATTTGAAACGTTATTTTGGTTTAGATTTTTTAATTTTTCATTTAGGTTGGGTAAATTCAAATTTTGTAAAAATTGAGATTAATTTTTCTATTTGTAGCATTAATTTTGGTTTGGATTTGTTAATTTTAAGGTCAGACTGTGTCGGGTTATTTTTAGAATTGTAATTGCTGTTACTTGTGCCTAGTTACACAGTGCGGTGATAAATGTGTGGGATTTATACTCGATAATGTTGATTTAATTACCGTAGTTTTGAATTTGCCTGTTTCTATCTTGCGGTTTTTAATTTGTCTTGAGTTTCTGTTTTCTGAAGAATCTGGAGTGAATATATTTGCTCTCACGATATTTACTTAGCTTTGTGTTAGTTTAATTCTATTAATTTGTAATTAATACTCTTTCCGTGGGTTTTAATTGAGTTGCATAAATGTATAGTTTGTCTGTCTTGAATTCTAATTATAACTTGCAGGTTAATTACTTTTGCACTTTATCGTTGTAATTTAAATACTAAAAGATGTAGTCTTGGTTATTTAATCGCGTACACTTATAAACGTTGAGGTAATTAACACTTACAGGTGTTCGTTTTCAGTTTATAAGAATTAAATAATTTGCTTCTGTACTCGCTAATTGCTTTGCATAAATGTTACGTCTGTTTATTCTTAGATATCTCCGTGCTGCATGACTTGTAACTGAATCTCCCGTAATGTAAGTTTTCAGGTGCAATTATGGGCGTTTTTAATTAAAGCTTTTTACGATGACCGTTTAACTTTTATCGGTGTTTGTACTAATGCAATTTATTTATAGATCGTTGTGGTGTAATTTCATGCGCTCATATTATTCCGTGATGGATTTAATAATGCAATTTGCATTACTTTAGTACTGTACAAAGATTCTGAAAGTTATAGCAATTCTCTGAGGTTTTTAAGTGTGTAATAAAGGATGCTTCCTTCGCGAATTTTGCTTATCATAGGTAAAGATCTCACGCTGGTTTTAGGTTACTGATATGTTTGCAGTGTATTGCTGTAGTTTATACAGTATTATAGAGGTCAATGGTTTAAATAATCGTTCCGTAATTGCTTGTTTGAGGAATTACCTTTAGCTTTGGAATTAATTTGCGTTCTGTATTTTTAGTTTACCGGATTAAATGTGCGTTTTGTTTCGCGGTAGTTTATTTTGGCATTAATGGATGTGCGTCAGTTATTTTTGGTTTATTTTTGAGTTTGTTTTAATAATTGTGGTAAGAATCTTTTAAATATCAAGGCTTTTTTGCTTTTTAAAAGAAAATCTCTTTTACTTTTAACATTCGAGTCTCATAAAATTTTATACAGTCTCGTTTTGAAAATAATTCACTTTGTAACTATTTTCAAGAAAATATTGGCATGAAATAAAATTCATAAAGTAATAATAAATGGTAATCAATAAAATAATAAAACTAGCATATATCAATTATAGTTTGTGAGATCAATTGGTATAAATGGAATGAACTTACATTAATTTCTTCATCTGTTTCTTTTGTGGGCTCGATCGAAGCTGTATCTTGTCCACCTTGGTTTGTTGCTGGATTTAGACTATTTTTGTTCTTCCTCCAACCTGGTTTGTTGCTGGATTTAGACGATTTTTGTTCTTCCTCCAACCTGGTTTGGGTTCTGTCAAAATTGCGAATTGAAATTCTTGGTCACCAATCTTCCGATTTTTGGATTTTCAGTGCCCTTTTGACATCCGTTACGACTGCGCCAGTTAAGGTTCGGGCCTTTGGAGCGGTGTTTTTAAAAACAATTCCGAAGACTTAACAAATTTATTTTAACTTGAAACAGAAATTACAATGTAATTTTGAATAACTTATAACATAATAACTTTAATCAGAAAAAATAATAATTGTACTAGGGTGAGTAGCTTGAACAACGAAGTATGGAGTTCGAAGACTGACTGCGGGGCCTTGAGCTCCCGGGCTATTTATAATAACCTGCCCCTCACACGGCTGTGGGAACTTGCAGATCTCATGTCTGCTTTTCTTTTAATTGTACATTTTATTACAATGTAACAATCTTAATTCTAAGTAATTGCGGTATGTTAACCGCCTGTGACCTGCCACCTGCAGTATCACTGCCCTCACGGATGCAAAGTTGCATGTCCGTTCTCATGAACTGTCGATAACCTCTCTGGGTTATCCTTGTATTACAATGTTGCAATGAACTTATACTTTATTTAAAAATTTCTAATAATTCCTATTAGATTCAATATATTCAATACATATAGATAATTGGGGGATAAATAACTCGCGTACGGAATATTTTTTCGCGTAAACTACACAGCTTTATTACAAACTTTAATGCGCTACAAAACACTCTTAGATCTTTCCTAATTTGTCACACAACAATCGATTAGAAAATAAGCTATGGGTATTTTTCACCTGGTATTCAACCCCACAAGTATAGAAACACAAAAGCTTGCTTAGCTACAGGAAGTGAATCGCTATCAATTTGATGGTTTTAATCAATATATCCTTGACATTTCTTTCCATTCCAGTGAACTCGAATAAACATTGCGTCCACTACCACCAAACTCACAACCAATTTTTTTATTTTCTAGTTGTACAACAAGGACTTTTTGTTTAATAGCATTTAAAGATTCTGAGGAAAAACCAGGCGCACCGCAAATAAAACTCAACCACTTCCTAAGCGAGCTGGGATGAAGTAGGCATTTTCCAAATCATCTTCGTATATAATTGTATGCACTGTTCGAAAAAAATTCAGGGTTAGCGCAAAACATCGCAGTTCTTATGGGAAAGTCTTAAAAGCCGTCCCGGTCAGTTGTCTTAAGAGCATTTGACTTTTAGCTGTTGGAGGACTCTCCGAAAAAAAAGTACATGTAAACTAGAACAAAAAAATAAATATATAAAAAGTTAGGTAATATCTGCAACAAAAGGAATAAAACATACCTGGAGTAATGTGACAGAGTCGTCTGAAAATTTGTTTGACTGTTTTAAGTGACGAATCAAGTCGTTCAAGGGGAAATTTCTTTTCGTTCTCGGGTTGCTTCGATTTTTAAATATCTTATCCTTTTATTCTTTATATTAATAATCTTGTTTTCCGTTATCCACATCAGTTTTGCCTTTTTTGAGTTCAGTACATCTTTCTCTTTAAAGTCACTAAAGTAACATACGTGTTCTTTTTTTCTAGAAATAACCAATTTATGGAACTTATATTTCTTAACCATTATAGTTATAACAACAACCTTTGTTCAATTGGTGACCGTTAAATATTTATATTAGCAGGTTTATAACTACTGGTGTCTGCTGAACGTCCTGGCTTTGGATCCCTACAAAATCCCAAAATTATGTTTGTTTCGTACAAAATTTAAATATACAATTCTTGTAATGTTTCAGAGCTTCCTTTGGACGTCCTTGTAATGATTTTCCTTTTTAAATGATCTGGAAACTCAAAGACTAGGGATATCGTTCCTTTTAATTTTCTTTTCTCTACAACAAAGATTTGAAGATCTACTTTATTAAAATCTTTACTGCAGATCCGAGTGTGTTTTAGAGGTACTGTAATTTAACTTAATAATTGGAGGAGGAAATCTAATGGTGTGCTCAAGTGAACTTGAGGGAATAGTTTCCTTAAGATGATGGAATCTCAACTATCTTCCGACTAAGCTAGGGCTCTATCCCTCGGGTAGAGCTTATGAGGAATGGTCGTGGGTTTTATAACAACAGCATTGTCCACTTACTGACTCTAATAATACAAAATGGGGTGCAAAAGCGGCGCCACCAAGTCCTTGAATTTTAAGCACAGCTTTGCCTTAAGGAAGGACTTGGAATTCTTTAGAGATAAATATCGTATTTACTGCTAAAACAGGAGCTGTAAGAAAAATATTATTAATATAACAATGAAGGACACAAGTGACGCACTCTTGCTACCTTATACCATAAATAAAAGGAATAGCTATTAATATCAATTATTTGAACACTATTATAAAAGCAAATATAGGCATTGCAGTTCTCGAAAGGGCTCTTTAGTGCTCCGTTATCAAGTGAGAGCTAAAAACATTAATTTTGTAAAGGGTATTTATACATTTTGACCTTTTGACTCAATTACCCTATACTTGAACTCACTTGTTCAAAATAAAACAATTACTCAAATAAATTAATGGTTTTTCTTTAGTTAAATTTAGCTTTCTTGGTGATAAAATTTTATATACAAAATATACATCATTAGAGTGGTCTAATCTTTAAGACACCAATATTCAATATTAAGATTAGGACTGTCTTTACTAAGAATCAAAAATATTAATAATGCATTAAACATGTTTATGAGGCTTTCCAAAAAAATTACCCAAAATACACAGATCTGTTACCTTGGTTTACAAGTGTCTATCAAATATTCAAAGACAAATAAAATTAGATCTACAGATTACTTAGTGTGTAATTAAATTTAAATGAAATACCTTGTTAGAATCAAATAAAGGTATTCATCATCATCATTAGGTCTTCAGTCCTGAAACTAGTTAGACGCGTACCATCATTGTTTCCTATTCTGAAGTAGCCTACAGGTTTCCCTGAAATTTGCACAGTCTGCATTTATCACTATCTGATCTAGGTTCACATCCACCTCTTTTTTCCTATCTCTACTTGTCATATATCCCATACTATTCCCTAAAAATTCCTTATAACGTATTCTGCTCTTCTATTTCTCCTATTTTTTTCAAAGATATCCTTGTTCCCCTACTGTTTCTATAACCTATTTGTTATTATCTTTGTCTGTCCATCCTCATACATCTGAAGTACAGCATTTCAAAGGCTGCTACTGTTCTTTTGTCTGCTTTTCAGACTGCCCGTATTTCGTAGGCGTACTGTCTGTGCTGTGCTCCACACATATGCTTTCAACAACTTTTTGTTCTATGTTTGTTGTCTTTCATCATAGGCGCTGTTCTTTCTTGTTAGATGCAGTTCGGTCCTCTTCTATTGTTTTACAATTATATACCCTATTTCTCCTACATTCAGTAGTTGCGAAGGGGAGCAAGCAGCCTGTGGCTGCAAAGTTTCCCTAGCACTTGAACATTTACCGATTTAATATTTTTTCCAATATATCTTTTCGCACAGTCAACATTAGTTGCAGATATTTCACAACCAACAACTAGTTGTTTATAATAATCATAAGATTTATCTGCGCTTATTTTTTCGTTATTGGATTTTCCGTCTTAAAACTGGTTGGACATGTACCTGCACTTATTTATTTTCTAAACTAGCCTACATAGTTCCCTGAAATTCTCACACAGCAATACAGCTCGGTTCCCTTTCTATTGTTTTCTAATTTTATGCCCTATTTTACTAAGATTCATCGAAGAGGGTTAAGCAGCCTGTGGCTGCCAAGATCCCCCAACACTTGGACATTTGCAGAAATAATGGTTTTCCAGTAAATGCTTTCACGCAATTACCAGTATTTGAGAATATTGCCTACCCAATACTTGTAGTTGCTTATAATAAATATCATGTTTAAGTGCAGTTACTTTCTTCGTCATTAATTTGTCCATCTTGGGGCTGGTTGGATGCGTACCTCCATTGATTTCTATTCTGAGCTAGCCTACACATTTCCCTGAAACTCCTACAGCCTACATCTTTTACTATCTGTATGCAGTAGTCTAACCTAGGTCTACCTCTTCGTTTCTTTTTACCTATCTCTGCTTCTAGTATATTCCGCACTATTCCCTCATGCCGTAGTATGTGGCCTATCATCCTATCTCTTCTATTTTTTACCGTTTTTTACATATTTCTTTCTTTCCCTATCATTTTTAGTCCCTCTTCGTTCTTAACTTTGTCTGTCCATGATATCTTCATCATTCGTCTGTGGCACCACATTTCAAAGGCGGCTACCTTTTTCTTGTCTGCTTCTCCTACTGTCCAGGCTTCACAGCCGTACAATGCTGCGCCCCATACATATGTTTTAAGCAATCTTTTCCTTGTATCTATGTTTGTTGTCTTTACACACAGTAGTTACTTTTTCTTGTTAAATGTAGCACGAGATTTTAATCTAACCATGAGTACTCTTTCGTTCTTTTCTACACAGTGTCCTATCTTTTCCGCATAACGATTCCCACACCCAAATTTCCTTCCTCTGCCCCGTATGAATTACTCTGAAGTCTCCACTCCAAAAATCCCCCGCCTCTGGCTACCGAACTTCGCTGATCCCTACTATGTCTAGTGATAACCTATTCATTTCTATTTTTAGGTTCTCTAGTTTACCTATTTGCTTCATAGTTCTAACATTCCACGCTCCGACTCGCAAAATGTATCCGACTCTTATTCTTAACTTTCCGATCGCATCCTCCGAAGTAGTCCCCTCCCGAAGATTCGAATGGGGGATTATTTTAACTCCGGAATCTTCTACCGTAGAGAATGCCATCATTTTATTATAATTCAGGTACGCTGTGTACTTGGGAGGTAATGTGGTGGTTCCCGTTGCCTTCCACATTGTGGTAGTGTGTCTTAGACTGCCATACCGATCCCTATAGTCTCTGCCAATCTAAGTACTGAAAGAGGACCTGTCTTTGTCTGGTTCCTCACTAACGACCCCACTACTTTGGAGAATCTTTGAGCGCATTTTATAACAAAACTTTTGAGCGCTATAACAAAATTATTTAGTTACACGCAATAATAATATAATGCACTTACCATTATCAGAACAGCTAAAGCCTCAGGTGCATCTTGCACTTGGTGTGCGGCAACTTATTGTAACTCGTAGGTTGCTGGCGTGGACCTTATTAAACTGCATGGCGGTTGTTACAGGCCTAGTGATCGTGCCAGACTGGTCTGCCCGCTCAGAGCCATGCGCACATAACACATTATAATCGCATGACACTGGAAATGCAATTCAAACGACCAACATTTATTAATAGTAACAAAACCAACATTATTAAATAATATTCGGCTTGTGATTGGGCTACACGGCCCTGATCTAAATATTTATTTACATTGCTAAATTTAATTGTTTATGTAAATAGACAATGCAGTGTATTTTATGAATAATTTTAAAGGAATTTATAGTCGTAAAAAAAAGTTGTTGCAGTACGAAATTTACTCTTTTCGCAGCCAATATCCATTTTTTCTCAAATCATCATTATTAGGGAATCTACGATAAATAATAATCATTAGACGAACTACAATTGTATGCTGCATCCTTTAATGCCTTGATAACTTAGGCGTGAAAAGATACCAATGAATGTGTTGAAGACCTTTCAGTACAATTGTAAGCACAGCAAGACTGCACTATTTTTACATTTATCGAAATGGACGAATGGATAATCTCGAATCCTCATTAGTATTTATTATGTGCCTTTATGCATAAGACAACACTAAGTGATTTTATTCGCGCTCTATAATTGTTGGGTTAGAAAAGAACAAACTTACATGCGGTTATATACTAAGATTAATAATTCTGAGTTAAGATAAAAGCATAACCGTACGATTTACTAGTAACAGTCTTATATTTAATAGCGGTAATCGTCATGCCCGTTTATTTTCTAACGATTAGCTGGAGATTCAAGTCATATATAGTCGAAATCAGGAAAGAATGAATGCACGTTATTAATTTCTGATTCAATCCAAGATATACTTCCGCATATACAATGGGTGTATTTAACATGTAAGAGAAAGAAAGAATACAAGTAGCAAGTGTTTCGATCAAAGTAGCTTAGTAACGACTTACGCTGTGGAATTTATGATACGTAAAGAATAGGAACAGTAAACTGTCGCATGTCCTAACTACATTACACTTATGTGTTCCCAATAAGAATATTTTTTAAAATCTTTATTAAACAGGTAATTGATTAATCTTGATGCATACGAATACGGTTGATGACGTGCATTCATTCTTTCCTGATTTCGACTATATATGCAAATAGTGTGCGGTGCATTTGCTCACAATTTGAGATGCGGGTTGCCTACCCATGTTTTCATCACAAGCGCAGTACATTTAACCTCATGTCTCTGATTTTGAAGCGTACAAAAATATTTTAATCAGAGATTTGGCCAGAAATAGTGGTTTAAGTTCATGTACAATTTTGAGAATTTAAACAAATATGTAAGTATATACTCTATGTACCGACCAGTGCAAACATTATTACCTGGCGATACTAAAACGGGATTAATATTTCGCCATTGTTTGCAACGTTGAAGCAAATTTTTCAAATGGGGACATATGTAATCGCAAACCGTGCCCTATTGGTCTGGAGAAAATATGTTTATGTCTGGTTCCAGAAATCTTCAAGTACAGTTTAGGATAAATGTTAGGCAGCGAAATATTTGGGTCAATTTTTTATGAAGGCACGCTGGCAGACAGGAAATATGCTAATATGTTGTCACAAGTACTGGAAGAATATTTAGAAGATATTAACTTGGAGACACGTAACAGAGTCCACTTTCAAAAAGATGGAGCTCCTCCCAATCAGTTTCACGAAGTAAGAATGTTCTTAGAAAGGTTTTTCGGGGAAAGATGGATAGAAACAAATGATTCTATACGCTAGCCTCCAAAATCTCATGACATCCGCATAAGACCTTTACTTTTTGGGTTATGTTAAGTACAAAATTTATAAATGTAGGTATACGAATCTGGTAGAGCTCCAAAGTCGTATAAGGCACATTATAGCATCCATCGATAGCAGAACAGTTTTAAAAGCTACGAAATGTGTTCTTTAAAATGCCTGAAATTGCATTGAACACAATGGTTGATGTCTTTGAACATTTAGTATAGGTTATTTTATTTCACCTTTTGCGCTCAAATAAAACAATAAGAAGAAAATTGAATTTTATTTCTAAAATACATAGTCAACGTGTCTAAAACATGAATATGGTAATAACTATGTTATTTTCAGTTTTAGGTCAAAATTGTCTTAAGATCTTTTTGTTCTTTAGACGATTTGCAAACATTTAGGTCAACGAGTTCTATGTTGAAAATTACATTTGTTTCGTTTATTTGGAAACGCTATGTGCTATTGTTTTACTGCTTCCACCAGCTTAATCAGCAGAAAGAATGTTACTACTTTGCAAACTGAACCGACTTGTGTATCTATAATAATAAAAAGCTAGCAGTAGTGCGCACTTAATTTGGTACAAGCTGTATACCAACTACGTGTACACTAACTAATTTATACTAAGACGTTTTGATTAAATATAATTTTTGTGAATGGCGTTCACGTTAAATAGAAGCTTACCGTACTAAAACTGTATTTTTTGTACATTTTTAAAATATATAAGAGGTGTCTAGTAACAACTTCACTTTTAAAGATCCCGTTATTTGGTGTATGGTAGTCAAGCGGTCATATTTGATAAACATTACGTTGAGATTTGCCATTTACAAAATAATGCCCTATTCTCTTAATTAACGTTTATTAATTATTAAAACGCTTTATCCAAATAAAAGAAGATTTAACGATCACCATCTTCAAATTATATTTACGTAGACATCGTTGTCCTACTGTTAAGTGTATTCGCGATTTCGTAAAAAAAATTGAAGATTCAGTTTTTTTATTAAATGTGAAACAACAGTTTTGCACATCGTCCTAGTTGTCCTAAATAAATCATAGCCGCAGTTACAGAAAGTGTGTCACATGACCCATACACCTACATGCGGCATCATACCCAAATATTTGTCGTGCCAAGAGTAAGTAACCCTTCATTAAATTTATAATAAAAACCATCGCGTCAAGCCCTAAGATACAGTTGATGCTTGAAGCAGAGTGATGGGGCAGTGGAACTTGGTGACGCTGATTAACATTACAAAATAAATTTTTTGGATGATGCTCGTTTCCACTTGGTTAGCTACGCTAATAAGGACAATTGTTGAACAACGAATTCCTGAAAGGTGTAAGTGTAGTGAAAATTTTGATTCTAAGACATGAGTGGCTTTTTTATTATGAAGCAGTCGCAATTAGTAGTGTTTGTTAGCATCAAATGATAACCAATTTTCCTTGGCATCAATAGGAAAATGTCAATGTGGAGGATACTTAGTCCCAGTAAAACGGTGCGACCTCACACACACACACACGCGTGCGCGCACACACACACTCAAATACGTACACACATACGCGCGCACACATGCACAAAGTGTAGACACCACACAGTTCAGTCGTGGAAGCCATTTACTAGTTATTCATTTTCACATGTAATGGCACACCTTGAAATTTGAAAGTCAATTAAGTTTTCCTAACCAATTTACTGAATAGAGTGTTTGTCACCCAAAAAAAAAATAAAGCCGTTATTGAAACACCCTTTAGTAATCAATCAACGTGCACAAATAAAATTGACAACATTTTTGCTAAGAATACAATTTAAACCTTCGATAACAGATTTGTCCTATCATTTATTCTATTCATATTTTGGTTAGAATGTTTCAACAATTTCAAATTTCTGCTCGGGGTATTTTGAAAGTGTTACCAATAGAATCTTTTCAAAGCTCCCCTCCCCCTCCCCATGCACTGTTTACAAGCTGAGTAGCACATCTTACCTATAAAAACAATTTGTATTCATAAAATAACCTCCCCACTATATCCATTGTTCAAATCGAACACATTACTCAAACTGATATTAAAACCGTGCAATAATTAAGAACTGAAATGTAACACACTTTATTAAAGTTGTTAACTAAACTCAACTTGGTGTGTATACGATAGCCGTAAAATCTACTAAACGTTTACACTAATACAGAGCCCGTAATTAACAACTCCTTAGAGCTCAAATATTTAAGAATAGATTGAAATAGTCTTAGCAATAAAACCAAAAACTTGCAACGAATCAAGTAAAAATATTTTGAGGTATGCGTCGTTATACCTATGGAAATTTTGATGTACCCTCTAGCTAGCTTAGACTGAATGAAACAAAGAAATTTCAACATTACAATTATAATCACATTTAATATTTATAAAAAATCTATCCAATTTTAATCATCGCTACATTCACAAACATCTTTCATCAACACACATTATCCAAAAATTATTACTTACACACAAGCATTAGAACTATATACATCTTAAGTCAAAAGCAAACATTTCATAATTACTATAAATTAATGTAGAGTGCAAAGAGCCTCTTCCAGATCTTTCTTATGTAAATCACACTGTGTACACGTTAAAATAGGTCGGACAATTGTAGCAAACTTTCTCACATTTGCAATTTAACCTATTTAAATTAATTTCAGTACGTAAATGTCATTAAAAATACATAAACAAAGATATACTTTCATTTTCAAAATAAATTCTTCAAACCAAGTCGTTGATTAAATTTCTATCTATCTCCATTTTGTACCACAATAACTCCATCGGAAAATCAAATGTTTTCATTAAAACGTTAATTAACTCCACAATTTTCCTTCTAATTATGTCATTCACATTTCTACAGAATGAATTTTTATATCTTGTGTTTTACTCCATACGTTAAAAAAGATATTGTTTAACCAATAGTTAAACGTCAAGTATGACCTTGCACTCAATTTAAATTACAACCCTTAGTTGATTGTTAAACACATTATCGAAAAGTGCCTTTATAAACAAAACAACTATTCGTGAAGGACCAATCTTGATTGAATTCCCTAGTTGTTCATCGGTTTTACATAATAATAAAATCTTTAATGTGTCACACGTTTTAAAGAACTTCATTACCTTTCCTGTAGGTCTGACTCATCAGGATGATGTAACTTATACGTTTATTAGCTGTTATTTTGTTTATGAGGGCGTAAGATAGATTCCTAATTGAAAGAATGATTCAAAAACGGTTCGCAGTAATTTTTGTTATCAGATTTATGGTCTTTAACGTATTATCTTATCTAAATTATGGTCTTAAAATTTCACTACCTTTTCTAATTGGTGTAGTCTTTTCGAAACGAATGGACAGGCTCACTTGTTATCGTTTTATTATCAATTAATATGTTGTTAAACGTCCTATCTTATCTTAAAAGTTATGGTCACTAATTAGGCTGTTTTCATACGTATTGTTTGTTATGATGCAAAATAATTACTTGTCATTTGTGATTTATGGATTTTTGTTACCGAATAAATGCATCTCGAAAGCTCTAGTACGATTGATGTAGCTTCTTTCAAAAAATACAAGATTTCAACGTACGTATTAAAAATGTCTTTATTTCAATGAAAAGAAATGATGTTTTCAGTAAAAGTACTTTTGATACAGCGTGTTATTTAGTATTTCTAAAAGAATTACGTAAAATGTTTTCCGTTCTATTTGAATTGTTAGTTTTCAGTAGAAAATAAATATTTACCTTTTAGAATTCGTAGAAAAATACGGGCTTTTGAAATTAGATGTTATTTCATATCATGGGATGATTTTGTGTTTTCACCGATTCTGCTTGCGTATTCACTTAGAATTTGTTTTAAATGGTATTCCTCAACATATTATGCATTTAGAGTATGTTATTTTAAAAATTGTACTTCGCTTTATAATTAAAAACACGGGTAGCCTACATAATATTTACTTCAAACATGTTTTAAGTAAGTTTTAAGCCAAGATTTGTATCTTCACGGACATCAGTTATGTACTATAATCATGTTAAACCTATTGTGCTACTAGAATATTATACAGGGTGTAGGAAATTAGGTACTAGAAAATTTTTTTTTTATTTTGAGTCGTTTTATGATGGTGCTTATTGATCTCTTATGCCTTCTTTATCATATCAATATATACATATATATATATATATATATATATATATATATATATATATATTGCAGTGGATTGAAAATGCCCGACGTTAGGAGCGAATAAAAGATGCTGTAATCGGAAATGGTTAATAAAGGTATCACTCTAATTATTTTTGCTCTTTCGATTTAAACAAAACCACTAGAATCAGATACCAGATTTATAATAACACAAAATATTTTTAACAAACAATCTTTCAAATAACTGCTACATCTACAACAGCATCTCTCTAACAAATAATATCTTTCATACAACCTAAAAATAAACACTTTTATACAAATATTAAAATTTAAAAATAGAGTTCAACGTTGCCACAACGGCTTTGCCTTACAAACGATATCTTAATCTAACAAAAAATAAATTCTGAGTAATTACACACTTATTTTATTATCAGGATGAGCACACCCTAATATTAATTCTATTAACTAATAGCTCCTTAATTATATCTTAATATGTACAAAATTTGTCAAGATAAGACAGACAACTCAATTGCACCCCTTTGAATTCGGAGTTTAAACGTATCTGATCAGTTAGGTTTAATAATTTTGTTTTATAATGGAAAACCTCAGCGAATGCTGCCACCTTTCAATCAAATCCATTAACCAAAAATACCTTATTTGACAGATTGAACTCAGCATCCACCATTAGATACTTAATGACATCTGTCATAAGAAAAGTAAAAACAACAGAGTATTAGCAAACTTTTTTAGCGTACTGGATGATCATTTCCGCAAAAATTTTAAGGTGCTTCAATTGCTACTGTTTATCCTACGGAAATTTTGTATTATTTTTTATACGAATTAAAGAAAAAGAAAATACAAATACGTAAAAGTATCAGTACCTTTAGCTTTCAACTTTAAACTTTAACGAAAAACTTTATAAATTTGATCTTTCTATGGTTGATTAATTTACCAATATGTGATTCAAAATAGCTTTGTTTGACTTTATTTAAAACAAGGAGGTATGGAGAGCTCTAGCTTAAATGAGCAATTGCGGTACAATTAAAGTGTAATACACTATTACAATTTTTGTTGTTAGGATATTGAATTTTGAACTGTATTTTAAGCACCTGAATAGAAACTTCCCTAATTCGAACATTGTAGGGTGTAGTTCTTTTGTTATCGGTACTTACAATACATAATATCTTGGTGAAAGCTTTTACCATGTTCCTCACTGATAGATCATGTATCTGTAAGGAAATGGGCCAAATGCTAGTGGAGAAAATGAATTCTTAAGGACATGATGCAATCATATCGCTGTATATGGAAATTAAAGGATTTACAATTTGTTCGTAATTTGTTGTCTTTGTATTTTGCAAAAATTCGAACAAACTTCTTTAAATGATATCCATGTAACAGTCTCAATCTCGGTAAGTTTTTAATCGCAAATGCCGGTCCTTTATGATGTGATGAATTTGTGGTCTAATAAAAGTTTTTTTTTGTTTTCGTTTTACTTAATCTGGAAAACTGCTCTCTTAGATATCGGGATCCTTTACTATCTCTATTTAGGGCTTTTACAAAGTTTTTCATCACTCCCAGTTTTTCTTTGTATCAGCAAGAGAATAATGTGTGATATTTTTTCTCGACAAGGTTTTCGCAATTTCCAGAGTCTTACACTAAGTAGTGTTTACTTTTTGCTCAGCCGTGCCATTCTCAGAAAGAGCAGCAGTTCTTGGTGTATCTCAATTGCATTTCGAACAATTGTGCGCTGACTTTTAAATCACCATATATGCTCTACTCATGTTCTGTGTACTTAATTTTTTTAAGTAAAGTTCATATTGTCATAGTTTTTCTGCATATGTGAGTAGTATAACTATGGAGAAGCTGGGACAGCCCTTTTTAAAGGGTCATAAATATCTTGTAAAGGGTGTGTGTATTATGGAAAAGAGAAGTATGTATGTGTGAAGGTCATGTATGTGTAGGTGTGTGTGTGTGTTAGTATTAGTTAGGTTTGAGGATAACGATAGTATGGCTATGGAAAAGCTGGACGGCCCTTTTTAAAAGGATCATAAATATCTTGTAAAGGGTGTGCGTATTATATAAAAGAGAGGTATGTATGTGCAGGTGTGTGCGTGTAGGGTGTAGGGTATGTATGGTTTGTCGGTGAAGTTAACGTGGAAGTCGTGCCGCCCTCGTGATAAAAGTGTGTGTGTAGATATCGATCGGGGGGGCGGTGTTGTTGTTGTTTTATTTTCGAAAAGAAAGGTATGTATCGTTATGTGTATCGGTGTGTAGGGGGCGGGCGTGTTTTAGTCTAAGACGAAATATCGTAAGGGGCGCGCAAGTGGTGCGAACGTGTTTTTGTTTTAAGAGTGCGTTTTCGGGTGGGTGGTGGTCGCGATCGAGAATAAGTCTGGGTAAATAACCGCAAGGGTTTTTTATTACAGGTGTCGATAAGAAAAAATTGCGATGGCCCTTTAAAAGGGCTGTCTCAGCTTCTCCATAGCTATACTACTGACGTAATCGTATTTTTGCTCAAGATGGTTCGATCGATGACGTGTGCGTGTATTTTTGCCCTCCGAGAGAAGATGATGAAAGTGCGCTATTTAATTCGTATACAAATACAGGGTCATGATTATCTCATCGGACACACGTGCAAGACGTTTCAAGTAAACTTTTAATAATTTGGAAATGTTACGCTCGATGTTTTCGTAGGCAATTATGATGAAGTATTTAAAATAACGCAGAGATTTCAGATCGTCGGGCAAGAGAAAAAAAAACGGGGTCGCGATTATCTCATGGGACACGTGCAAGACGTTTTAAATGTAATTGTTTCGGTATAAATGGTAAAAAAGTTCTTCCTTAATTTTGTGTGCATTATATGAACCCAAAGCATATACGATGACGAAATCGTATTTTGCCGAGAAATAAAAAGTGGTCGTAAATTTTGTATAGTATACATTCATTATATAAAGCGGAAGTTAAAATATAAATGATCGAGTATGTTTGTATAATTATTTTTTATTATCGATGTCGGGAATCGCTTTTGTTAAAACATTGTATGTATAAAAGATAGCTTCTTGGAACGCGTTAAGAAAATACTGTAGTTTAAGATTACATCATTCGTGAGTAAGTTTTAATTTCAGTACACATCGTTTTGAATCATTAATTATATAGGAACCCATTACTTTTAACAAATATGGTTTATAAATCCTCGAAATATAGACGATTGAAATTTTTATATTCTTTTATCGATGCCGAGTCGGCGAAAATGTCTTTGTTACTTACATCTTTGAATAAAAATATGCTCATTAATTTTATGCGATTTCAATATCCGCATAATAAAAGATAACGTTTTTAATTTGAATGAGCTTTTTGTCCAAAACAAGGGCAATGCTATTTAATTCTAATGAATTGCTATCGTTAATGTCTGAATCGTGTATGTGGGGAGCGGTTTTCAGATGCGTAATAAATTGTACGTCATTCGGAGTGATATAAATAGAGGATCCCTTGTAAGGCTTTTTATCTTGTAAAATATAAGTTTGAGAGTCGTGCAACGTGTTTTGTCATCGTGCAGCTTGCATTAAAAACAGGTAATAATTGTAAATATATTTTTAACTTTATGTAATTATATTGGTAATTAGAATTAAAATATGGAGTTAATTAAAAAATCAATTCAGTAAGCCGCATCGATAGGAAGAAGACCGTAAAGTCAAAGATCTCGAGCTACAGCGCCCTTATCCGGTTTTAAGCATCAAATCTCTTCAGTCAAAGAAGAATTCTCGGCTCATTCTCGTCGAATTAGAAGAATGCGTTGTGTTCCTTCCGCAGAGAATCGCGGACGTAATTAGCGACAAAGATATCGAAGAGCTGAATAAACAGGAATGCCTTTGTTTGCACTACCTAGGATCGTTCGAAGTTGGTTAGTATTTAATATTTTAATTTTTATTTAAAAACTAATACGAAATTCGTTTATTTTAAAGGTAAACCTAATCCTGCAGCGAGTATTTCCTTCTGCTGCATGGGCGAAAACAAAAGGATCCATCATCATCAGCCCTCACGGATCCTCCCAAGGAAAATCAAGAACGGCAAGAGCAAAAAAGCCATCCGTATCGTCATCACACTAGAATACCTACCTATACATGGTAATTAATTTTTATAATTTTAGTATTTTTACATCTTGATTTTTAAAGTTATGAGTATTGAATATAGAATTAGATCAGCAACCCATTACAATCGTGATATGCTAATTGCGGATTATCCACATAATTTTATAGAATCGCATTCAAGGAATTGCCTGCTTATTTAAAAGACTTTAAATATCGGGACGGTTTTTGATTGGGTCTCGAGCCCTTTTTCTATTTTGCATGCAATTTAATTTGTTCGACAATTTAACGTGCTTAGAAGATTCGTATTCTAACACAATAGCGTTTTGCTTCACCGACGTGTCTCGTATGAAAGAAAAGCTTTTAATTTATGTAATTACGACCGAAGGGCATTTTATAATATTAGCGAAAGCATCTCGGCCGGTATTAGGTTGTTTAGATTTGTAGATCAATCTGCCGTATCGCCATTAAAAACAGTGTTTAATTTTCAGTATAAATGTGAAAGTGACATTTTCTTTTATGCAATTCTAAGAACCGATTGCCTATACGTGGATTTAAAAAATAGAGAATTCGTGTTTTCAACTCAATTTATTAATTCTTTGTTGATTTGCAGAAAACCCTCCGCATGCGCTTGCATGAAATCGGCGATTTATTTGTCTATAGTAAATGTGTTAGAACGACAGATGTATTTTCTATAAAATCAACTAAAAATTACAGATTCAGAAAAATATGCTATGACTTATCCTTTTGTATAAGATTTTTAAACTCGTACAAATTGTTAGAATAAAACGGGAACTGCATGCCGAATTAGAAGCCATTTTATGGTCCTGCGATTTATCGCCCAAAGACGATACGCCGAACGTATTAGTAAAATTGCACGGTTCAAAATACAGAAAGTTGGCATTGAAATACGAAAAAAAAAATGTTAACTAACAGAAAAATCGAAGAGGACGCGGGCGTTTCGATGTGTTGTGATCAGATGCTACAGTTGTATCAAAAAGTGCACGCAATTTTAACGAAATGTCGTAAAACTAAAGTATTTCGCAATTGGGTTCGAATATTAAAATCACACATTCACAACACCGAATCGATTTTAAGAACGGTGAAACAAACTTCTTCTTCGCTCTCGGCTAGTTATCTGAATCTATTCGAAAATCTTCTATGCCATATGAAAAGATATAAAATGCTATTTAAAATCTATTAAAAAACTACTGCGGCAGAATGTTCCTAAACAATGGATGTATTCTCGGAGCACGCCTCGACATTCTGAATTGGTTTGGAAGCCGATCGTGTCTGCGTTTAAATCGAGAATTCAAACAGTTCAAATTATTAATGTTGCACATAAAGATCTTAATTTATTTATCGAAGATTGTAAAAAACTAATTTTATCCAAATTGTATACGATTTTTAAAAATCACTCGGTAAACCTTAAAATTAATGTCGTGTTAGCGTGCGATTTTTCAAATTTTCCGTCGCGCTCAACGAAAATGAGTTTCAAACTAGGTATTTTCGACGCCCAACTTTTAATTTGTTTCGGCAATTTAGAGAAGTTTAACGAGTGGTTTGCGTGCAATATCGCAACACGCTTGTTAGATAAAATAGAGAACGACGCAATGCACGGGTCAGGATTCACGCTATCCGAAATATTATTTCTAAATGTTAATATTAATAAATGCTATGATATGTTTCACGCGAGTTGTTTCATACCTCTTCCTATCGCAATTCAAAACAAAAGGCCTGTTTAAACATTAGAAACAATGATTTTTCATGCTTTTATTGGAGCGTTTTAGCCGGAATAATTAAGCCTACAGCAGGTTAGCATGCTAATCGCACAACTTCGTATCCGCATTTTGCAGAAATTTTTAATATGAAAAATTTCGTCAGCCCCATGCCTATATCGGATATATCGAAATTCGAAAAGCAGAATGATATTTCTGTAAATGTTTTGCTCTTATTTTAAAACGCGCTCGATACATCGTAACACCGGTACAATTAACTAGCCAAAACGAGATAAACATGTTAATCTGTTAATTGTTGAAGATGCGTATGTCGACGAGTCGTCAAAATTTAATTCTGACGACGGCGAAGACGTCAACGGCGACGAGGACGACGACGACGGCGACGAGGCCGATAAAGTTGGAAAAAGTTTGGAAGAATTAAAAAAATATTAAAGATTATAAACGGGGCGTTAGATATCATTATTGTCTTATAAAAATTTAGCCTCACTTGTGAGAGGTCAATTAACTAAACATACGGGTCACTTTTACGTATGCGATAGATGTCTCTCCTATTTTACGATCGCAAACGTCTTGATGCCCACGAGCAAGTATGCGAAAAACTTAACGAGTGTCGTGTTATTTTACCCTCCGAAAAAACAAATATTTACAATTTAAAGATTTTAAGTATAAAATACCTGTGCCGATGGTGGTTTATTCTGACATAGAATGCCTTATTAAAAAAACCGAAAGACCTTCCGAATCAGAACGCACTTTCAAATACCAGGAACATATTCCGTTTTCAATAGGATATTATTTTTATTGTGGATATGACGAATCTCTTTCATATTACAGTTCATACACGGGCACAGACTGCATTTCTTGGTTTGTGCGACAATTAAAACATATTGCCATATGTTATGGGAGCGCATTTTTTAAAAACGAGCCTGCTACGTCCTCTATAGATGCCTCGACGGCAAAAACGTGCTTTATTTGCGAAGTCGATTTCTTGCCGGACGGCGAAAAGGTTATCGATCACGATCACATGAATGGTTCTGTAAGAGGTGTTGCGCATAGCAGCTGTAATTTAAATTTTAGGTTATTTCCAATTATTCCCGTAGTCTATCATAATTAGAGCAAATATGATGCTCATTTTATTATTAAAGAGCTTGCTAACGCTTTCGAAGGCCCCATGAATATAATACCCTTGAATAATGAAAATACATAACATTTTCTAAAAATACAACGACGCAAATGTGACGTTCAGATTCATAGATTCCTTTCGCTTTATGGCAATGTCATTGGAAAAATTAGCATGCGAGTTGTCTTTCGATGACTTTAAAGTTTTAAAAAGGAATTTAGCTCGCTAAACCCGGATCGCATTAAATTGCTAATGCGCAAGGGTATTTTTCCTACGAGTATTTGGATGACATTTTGAAATTAAGCGAAGAAAATCTTCCTCCTATAGAATGTTTTATAGCAATCTTAATGAATCACATATTGAAGAATCGGAATATATTCATGCGCAAACCGTATGGAGCACTTTTAAATGCAAAATTTAGGCGACTACGCGGACCTATATTTAAAATGCGACATTCTTTTACTTTGCGATATATTCCAAGACTTTAGAAAAATTGTCTTGAAACATACAAATTGGATCCCTTAAATTTTGTGACTTTGGCGAGCTACTCGTGGTCTAGCATGTTATTATATACTAAAATCAGGCTAGAACTAATTTGTGACATCGACATGTTTTAATGATCGAAAGAGGCATTCGGGGGCCTTACTCAAGTCGTAAAACGATATGTAGAATCCAATAATAAATATTATCCCCAAACGTATGATCCATCCAAGCCGAATAAATTTTTATTTTACGGAGATATTAATAATCTCTATGGTCATGCCGAATCTTGCTATTTGCCTTACGGGATTTCAAATGGCTAACGCCTGAAGAAATATTAAAATTTAATGTTACAACGGTGAGCATTACGATCGATAAAGGTTATATTATCGAATGCGACTTGGAATTTCCTACGGACATTCACGACGCTCAGAAAGAGTTGCCGATGTGCCCAGAACAGGACACGCCTCCGGGCTCGAAATTTTCAAAATTAATGTGCACTCTCACGAAAAGTTCAACTACGTTGTGCATTACAGAAATCTCCAGGTTTATTTATCTGCGGGCGTAGTTATGACGCGCGTTCATAAGGTTTTAGAATTCGGTCAGTCTCCTTGGTTGAGACCGTTTGTCGAATTAAATACAAGAATGCGCACGGAAGCTAAAACGGAATTTGCACAAAATCTATATAAATTTGCAAACAATTCCATTTTTGGTAAAACAATGGAGAATGTTAGGAAAAGACGCGTCATAAAATTAGTGACTCATTGGAGCGGTCGGTATGGTGCTCTATCTTTAATTTCCAAACCAAATTTCCATTCGGCAACGATTTTTGACAAAAATCTGGTCGCGATCGAATTGAGCAAAACAGAGATAGAGTTCAACAAACCTATCTACATAGGTATGGCCATCTTAGAATTATCAAAAATTGAATTATATAATTTTCACTACGATTTCATGAAGGCAAAAATTGCAAATATTGCGAATTATGAAAGACGAAACTAGAGGTCGTATTTTAACGCACTTTGTAGGCCTTCGATCGAAAATGTACTCTTTAAAAATAGAAGGCCGTGAGATAATAAAGAAGGCTAAGGGTGTTAAAAAGTACATTATCGATCGGCAAATCTGTTTCGATCACTATCTCGATACGTTACGAAATAAAGTAGTTATAGAACGAGACCAAAATAGCATACGATCATATTTGCATAAGGTATATTCCATACGTCAGACGAAAATTGCTTTAAGTTATCAAGATGATAAAAGATACATTTTATCTAACGGAATAGATACTTTGCCTCATGGGCACTATCTAATAAAGGACCTTTGAATAAAACCATATTTTATTTTGTGAATTGCATGTTTATTATAAAAATAATTAAAATCTTGTAACGAGAAAGAAATTGCATTGTCTTTTGTATTTTTATATTATAAAACCGCATTGTATTTTTTTAATTTTTATATTATGTATAAAATTAATTTAAAAATATATTTTAAGCGCTGTTGTAGAGGCTCTCTTTGTTATATTGTAATCAAGAAAAAGCATTGTATTTTGTTATTTTTATATTTATTATAAAATTAATTAAAATATTGTAACAAGCCAAGATAAAAAAACTGCATTGTATTTTTATTTTTTATATTATGTATAAAATAAACTAAAATAATACATTTTAAGTGCTGCTGCATGTCAAAGTATCGCAGTTGTAGCGTCTCTATCTTTCTTATTTTTACAAGATCAAAAAAATGTATAATAAAAATCAAACAAAAAAGAAACAAATTTTTATTTTTGAAATGTAACATTATTATATAATAAAAATATAAAAACAAATGTTTTATTTTTAAATGTAACAATCTATATAAGATCAGCTTTTTGAATCCAGGAAGGCTCTTGGAAGCCCAACCATTTGACGAGAATTTTGGTTCCTTTTCGCCTTAGTATTTTCTCGATAAGGTAAATATTTGGAACTCTCGTTTTCTGCAGCTCAGCTTCATAAAACTGTCCCAATACTGGATCGCCATGCATGTCGACGAGTAAATAAGTAGTCGGATTTGCTCGAAACACTTTACATATTTTAAACGTCTCCTCGCTCCAGTTTGCATTGTAGCCCTTAGAAAAATACTTCTACATTTTGAAATGCGTACAAAGTCGTCCACGGCATAACGAGGTTTTCTAGTCGCCAGTTTTAATTTATCGTAAACTTTCAGACGCGTTTTCGCGGTCACATTTTGGGTTTTCTTTTAGTGGTCGAATGCACCGTATCGTTGTATTTCGATACAATCAAATCGATTATATCAATCCACTTCCATTTGCCTCTCAGACTAAAAGCTTTATACAGTTTGTTTTTTATCGTTCTGATTGCACGTTCTACGATGGCGGCTTTGATTGAGCTATATGTGGAGTAATGATTAATATCGCCATATTCCTTCATCAGCCGTGCAAATTGGCCGTTATAAAATTCTGTACCATTATCTGTTTGCAGATTTTTCGGTAAAGGCGGCCGCGATCTTTTAATTTCATTTAGAATCTCGCGCATCGCAGATGTGACTTCATGACCATTCTTGGATTTAAGCGGTCTCGTCCATAAATATTTCGAATAGCAATCGATCACGAGTAGAATATACTTATGCCCTTTATTATATTTCGAATATGGAATAAATTCAGCAATATCGGCTTGGAATAAGTCGTGATAAGATTTGATGATCGTTCTTCGACGTGGAAAATTTATTCTAACCCCTCTGTGCAGTTCATCCACTAGTATTTCCTTATCGTTATATTTCTTAGACATTTTAAGGTTTGACACGAGTATGAGAGTTAGACGACGAGGCTTTATCTTGCTCCAATAACACGTGCAGGTGTCTTATAACGTCGGTATTAATTTTGTGAAATTGTAAATCGTCTCCAGCAGACGTCTTGACTCCGTCTAATTTCAAGTGGTTGAAAATCAGGAAGTTCGTGTTTAAAACAACTTCGTTCAACACTTGAACGACCGATTGCAATACATCTCGAATGATCACGTTATCGCGGTGAATGGCGACACCTTCGATAAGATTTTGTATTCTCGCGTTCACATAGAACTTAGAAACGGCATCGTGCTCATCTTCGGCCTCGCCTATGTTGACAATTCTCAAGCCTCGAGAGTCGAAGTTCTTGGCCTTACCGTCGTCGATCGTGGTTAGTTTCATAAAATTTTGCGCTTTTTCTGACAACGTCGAGTCCACGTATCTCTTGTTAACGGCATCGCCGAGCTCTGCGGGTCGTGCAAATTTACAATGGATCGCGATTTGGCGTCAAATTTAAGTTTCTTATTAGCATGCGTTTTTCCCGAAGATGAAGCGGTCAAACATATTTCCAATGCTTTGCCTATACGCAGATTGAGTTCTTCGCTGCAAAATTTTAAGTTTACGCCGTCGTTTGATTTTTAGGATCGGCCAAATTCACTATTCTAAAATCCTTCAAGTTAACTATTTTCTCGTCCTCGTCCAATACCAAGGCGCTTCGTTTATTTACCGCATCCGTTCCGGTCACGGGATTGCCTACGTTGCAAAGTTTTCTATTTTCTATGTAGAAATCGCCTTCCGGAGTTAGTTTAAAGCCTACACCAGGAGGCCCGCGCGCAGCGGTATTACCAAACCCTCCGCCTCCAGAGTCTCTGGCAACATACGCTCTTCCAAATTTATCGACGACCATTTTATTTCTGAGACTATTCTATAGAACGTGTATATTTTATTAGGCGATTAATTTCGCCTCCTTTAATTCGGATATAATAGAAAGAAATTCGTTTTGATTCTGAGAGCTATTGTTGCCCGCCGAACGTTCGGCCATCAACAAACGAAGCCGGCACACCAGCTCGGCCGGCGAGTCCCAATGAACGTATTCTATCTCATGATTAGAATTATCGAATTTTTTGTATCGCCAAATTCAGCTTATATTACTCGATGGCTGTCTTTTTTTCGATAAATTATCCATACCGAGACCTTTCTTTTTCTTCGTTATTTTGGATCGTAATTGCATGGGAATCGTAGGAGTCGCCGATGCTGTATTCATCTCTCTTGACGACAACGACGACGGTGACGGCGACGAAGCATGCTGCGGCGAGGGAGGAGGCGTAGATATTGTAGTCGCCACGGGCGACGGTGTTAAATTCGGAACGATATAATTTTTATATTTGGGCGTTTTAGGCAGATCCTTGCGAAACAGTTTATTATATGCATTGGTTTTCTTCAAAATATCGATGTAATTTTTACATCTAGCTCGGAAGGATTGCCAGCAGGCGTTTTCTTATTCGAAGGATTTTCTTATAAGTTAACAATCGAAGTAAGCCCTCCGTAATAGGATATTTTTATTTCTAATATTAATCGTAGATCCGTCGTCTGCAATAGCTAACTCTGAATTGCCCATAGACCATTTATTCGAAAGGTCGTCGTATTGAATGCCGATTCCGGTATCGTCTATATTGGGATCCTCGCTTTTGGACAGGATGTCGGCATACTTTTAAGTAAGGCATCTGAACCGTCGCCGACATTATCAGATTCGTGCTCCGCATTCTGACGTCGAATATAATTAGGATTTTTACTTGCAGAGAATTTTGATAGCGATTTTAACGGTTCTAGTAATTGAGCATGCTTCATTCCGTATTTTAATTGAGCTCGATTTTGATCTCGTTTAAAATCTAAAACTTTTTCTTATCGTTTTAGTGGCCTGCACTACGGCTCGATTTAAATTCGTAGAGTGACGTCGTCGTCGTCCTCGTCTCATCGCAGCCGCAGACATTGCGTTGATGAAAGTTCGCTCGAACGTCGTGATTTTAAATACATATGTAATGATCGAATCCTTTACGGTAGCGGCCCTCGTTTATGGCTTTTTCTTTGTCTACCACTAAGAATCCGTATCCGGCTTTATTGCCATCGCCGTCTTTTTTTCCCACGCTAGACGGCACATCTTTTGAAATCTTCGAAGCTCATGTCGGTATTAATGTGCTCGAATAGATATGTCTTAAGTTCATTTCGTCTTGCAAAAACTATAATTAAATTTGTATTGTCGCGAATAAGATGCTTCGGTATTCTTGCATACGATTGGCTGAGGTAGAACGCGTCTATATTCTTATGACGGCTCATTGAAAATATTGACGAATCGCGTTTTGTTCGTGACATTGAATGTCGTCGAAAATGAAAATCGAATTACTCTTAGCATCTTGCGGTGAAATTATTTCAGAATTTTCGCTAAATTCGTAATAGCCTAGTCCCTTGATCGGTCTCAAAACTCGACTCAAAAATCGTATTTGGGCTGAAATAGCGACTTGGAGTAAATGTAAACGTTTTCAAATTCCAATCCGTTGGGTGCCAGTAACAAACTCAAAATCAGGTTTGTTTTACCGCACGCAGAAGGTCCGCATACGATGCATCTTATGCTGGCCGGTAAGAGATCTCCGTGCTTTTGCGCGTTCCAAAATAGGAATAAGGATCATCCTGCTCGACCGTTAGATCCATATTTGCAACCGGTAGAGATTGTTTCTGTTTAATAACCTTCATGTCTATTATTCGCTAATATGACGCGTAACGATTTCCGTAAACGGATCGTATTCGAATATAGAGTCGTGCAAAATTAAGCAGTATGCTTTAGTGGTTTGATCGAAAATGTTGCTGGATTCGATTTCTAGACGTATATCGACGGCCGAATTTTTAATAGATTCTTCTTGACGACTGCAATCGATCACGAACACGGGACAATTGCCAAATTGCTGATAGTCGTTCAAACAACACAGAGCGTAGCTCAAATTGCTTGCGCCTGCATAATAGTTTTCCGGAAATTTCGAATAGTGCATGAACGGGGTCGAATAATCGTTATTGGCAAAGTCCGAATTCATATCTTGAAGTGGAAATTCTTGGGAATTAAGGTATAGTTTTAAATTTGTCAGATTGCAGTGATCGAACTGGGCTGCCGATTGCTTCGCATTATCATACTTGCCTTGCTGAAGAGTAAATAGAATCCATCGAGGTTTTTCTAATTCGTTCGAATTCTTAATACGCCAAACGTGAATTTTCGAAGACGGAAAGGACGGCAACTCGTGAAGCTCCCAGCGACGAAAGTAAACCACAATTCTGGGATTTTATGCAAATGATGGAATAAATTTAATTTCGATTCATCGCTAAGCTTTAAATGCGGAACCTCCACGATATTTTAGTAATTTTAAATGTTAGCTCGTTTTCGTCGCTCTTGTAACAATTGACGTCGCTCTTGGATCTAATTAAAACAAGCTCTTGCGGCATGTTTACGACGGCTCGTTTATAATCCTCGCAAAATCCAAAAATATGCTTTAGAGGCACATTGCACGAGAAGCGTCCGTTCTTAAAAATGTCGGCGTTTGTATCTCCTCGAGGGTCCCAGGTACTATTGCTCAAACCGTTGAATTTTTTGTGATACGAAGCGAGACCCTTCATCGTGCACGTTATACCAGGCTGCTTACAAACGTCGACCACATGCGTGCTCCCCATTTTGTACTGTATTTCATCGAACAAGAATAATATTGCGTTGTTCGTTATCGTATACGGTTTACCTTCGGTTTTCACCGAAAACGTTCCCTTAATATTAATGTAACTGTCGTAGGTTGCGGTTATAGCATCGGAATTTTGGATTTCTATAATCACTCTATCGCTGTGGTCTGTGTTTCGCGTGAAGGGTAAATACGAATAATAATCTTCTTTCGAAATTGTCTCTTCGTAGCGAGGCCTTTTGAATACGTCTAATTTGGCCACCTCGTCGAAACGTAATTTCTTCAAAGGAGAACTAATCACCGACGAGATGTGATCTGCGACCATTTTCGTGCTACTACCAAAATCACCACGTATTTTACCGCCACGTTTAGCCATTTCTAGTACTTTTTTTCTATCTCGTATTCAAAAGCTTGTAGCCGAGCGCTTTTAAGAAACTTGCGTCTGCGCGACTAAGAGCGAGGTTCTTCTTCCTCTTCTTTTTAATATGATGTCGCTTTTTCACATTTCTTCCGCTTTTTATTTCGTTATGGCCTAACGATGATTTGCGTGCGACTGCAGATTTCGAGAACGTTTTTTGCGTTTTATATAGGTTTGTTTTTGAGGAAGAAGAAGAAGAAGAAGACTTCGGCAGCAACGACGATAACAATGCCCAACGCGCGGATTTTTTCTTAGGTATATTGACGACTGCGGCTAACGTCTGTTGCTGCTGCTGCTGATGCTGACGCTCGTCATCGTAAACGACGCCCATTTTTAACTTAATAATAATTTTATTATTCGCGTCTTAGCTCTAGGCGAACGCAAAGGTACGTATCCTTCGAAAAATTAACCGCTTCACCCGTATGATCCACCAGTCTCAACGTAATGTTATCGAATTCGTCCACGCACAGAGGGAAACGAATTATATTGCTGGGTTGTTGTTCTATGCTGTAGCCTGGGGGCACGGTTAGGCCAAATTCGGTTGGAAAAAAATTTTCTAAATTTATGTTCGATATTGATAGACGACAAATCTTTCCACTCGTTTTCGTCCATTTGCAATTCGCCTTCTTTACAAAATCTGTTGGGGCATATAAGTCTGATAACAGGGCTAAAATCCATATTGCTCTTTCGTTTGGTTAAGCCCACTTCGATCGTATGACCGTGAGCGCACCATTGCGCATTCTCCTTGGAGGAATTCAATCGGTATTCGGTGCTACATATCAGGGGATCCATCGCCTGATCGTTATCGTAGACATGAATACCTGACAAAACTTGCGGCGATCCAGATACTGCACACGTAGATGATGATGATGACGAAATTACGTCATCATCATCGTTATTTAAAAATACTTGACTGTCGTCACCACTTGTATGATTATTTTCGTCTTAAATATACTTCACCATAATTGCTATTTAATTAAGTGCAAAATTTCACGCACACATACACACCCTGAACGAAGATACATCCCGGTTAGAACTGAAAATTATTTTGCATGCGTAGGTTTTCGTTCGAGCTCAAACGATGTTGCTCATGCGCGCATAGTTTATTTTTATATTTGTAATAGATGTAGTATGCCCACGCTCCTATTAATTGCATAAGTACAATGTGTTCTAAATACGTCCATACACCATCTGAACTATCAAATTTTCGATCTTTTTTTTTTCTCGCTCTCTCTTTCTCTTTCGAAGGCGATTCGTTTATGATTCCATGGCATGACGTACCATTCGGTCTCCGTAAAACTGCTATTATATTTAAATCTTATTTTAAACATCAGAAAAGGATCGATGCCAACTCCGTCTCCGACACAATCGCCCGCGGATCCATTGTTCAACCATTCGGCACCGTCGTCGTCGGCGTCGTCGCCGTCCTCGCCGTCGCCGGATCCATCTACGTTTTCTATTTCTCGTCGTCGTTGAAGGCGTCCTCCTCCTCCTCCTAGATAACTTTTATAAATTAAAAGGTCTCTCGATACCGCGGACGATGACGACGACGACGACGTCTCTGATGATGGCGATAAGGGAACCTCTTCCGAATGGTTCTGTTGCTGCTGCTGCCATTGCTGTTGCAGCTGCATGGTAATTAATTCCATACGTTTCCAATCTTTAGAGCGAGAGCATCTTATTTGTTGTTGTTGTTGTGACGACTCGGACTTCGACAATGCCAAAACGTCTTTATTTTCAACAACCTCGAAACATACGAATGCATTCGGAGGATCTACGGAACCGGATTTCTTTGCCAGGAGGGCACGCTCGGTTTAAATATGTATAGGTAATTATTACATATTAAAGAGTAGGCGAGATATGCTGCGACGGCTGCGGGCGGTCCTTTAGGAGTCATTTCGAACAATGAGCATTTTTAATTGCATTCATAGGTTTTTATTGCAGGGCTGCGATGTGTTGTTGTGCGCGCGTACATATGGGGTAAAACATGCGCATTCAGGACACGATTTTATTTGCAGAGGAGGTCCATCTATCTGATCTGCATGCGACGACGATTGTAAGCCATGCGCTAAACAATAGCGATGCGTCCATAATTGTTTTGCAAATACTCCGGTAATTTATCGAAATTTCTGGCGACGTCTTTACTTGCATGCCTCTCGATATACTCGAGCGGTAATTTCGTAAGATCTTCGACCGTCAACATTCTTCTATATTACAAACGTATATGATTATTAAAATAAACATATCATCTCGTAGACAATTTTCTTATCCCCTTCCTTAAGAATGCATACTATAGGTTCCTGCATGATTTATATTGACGCCTAAATTTAATATTCTCGAAAGAGCTAACCCGCTCTGCTTTTCGGTATATTCGTCCAGTTTATTGTTCAATTCCTGAATGGCTTCGGGTTTAACTTGAGTTTGAAAGTCTTCAATTTTTAAAATTTTATAATTTTTAGTAGTAAAATGTCTGAGCGATGACGACGATGATGATGATGACGATGTATCCACGGCTTCTGAAGACGATGATGTTGATGCGTTGGGCTTTACGTATTCACCGTTAAACACGAAATTAATTTTAAGAGATCCAAATTTTCTCAAACATTTTCTCAAACGTCGCTCTATTAGGGCGAATGCATCTTCTAAAATTGCATGGGATCTATGTGATATAAATTGACCACAGCACTCGAACTTATCCTGCGGGCGAAAGCCGATTTCAAATCGACCCACACGATATTGTTCGACGTTCTACGTCTTTGACATTCTTCTTTGATGTTAATCTATCGAAATTTTCAGCAGGATCGTCGACTTCGACGTCGTTCGCATAACCCTCGTCGTCGTCGTCCTTCGCACTAGTATTATCGCCGGATCCATTCTTTTACTAATACCTGCCCCTCTGATCGCCCTATCACGCTTGCTTTTGCATTAGAAACAATCTGATTACATTTCAGATTTAGCAGCATCGATTCATAGTGACGTTTTCGACCTACGTTGCAAGCACTTTTCAATTGTTTTAAAATTGCACGCGTTGAGGTAGCGCGTCTGGAATTTTAATTCGTCCGAAGCTTGAGACATTTTTGCACTTTCGACACACGATGTTTACCGTTCGAATAATTACACAATAATAAATAGAAAAATATTTTGGATATTCTTTTACCAAGACGACGAAACTATTATTCGTAGTAGGGAGAAATTTTTTTCAAATACAAACGCAGCACGCAATTTTTTCTTATTGACACCTGTAATAAAAACCCTTTGCGGTTATTTTCCCCCCAGCCTTATTCTCCTTATACTTCATCATAATTGCCTACGACATATCGAGCGTAACATTTTCAAATTATTAAAGATTACTTGAAACGTCTTGCACGTGTCCGATGAGATAATCCTGAAAACACACTCTTAAAACAAAACACGTTCGCACCACTTGCGCGCCCCTTACGATATTTCGTCTTAGACTAAAACACGCACGCCCCCCCTACACACCTATACACATAACGATACATACCTTTCTTTTCGAAAATAAAACAACAACAACACCGCCCCCGATCGATATCTACACACTCACTTTTATCACGAGGGCGGCACGACTTCCACGTTAACTTCACCGACAAACCATACATACCCTACACCCTACACGCACACACCTGCACATACATACCTCTCTTTTATATAATACGCACACCCTTTACAAGATATTTATGATCCTTTTAAAAAGGGCCGGCCAGCTTCTCCATAGCCATACTATCGTTATCCTCAAACCTAACTAATACTAACACACACACACACCTACACATACATGACCTTCACACATACATACTTCTCTTTTCCATAATACACACACCCTTTACAAGATATTTATGACCCTTTAAAAAGGGCTGTCCCAGCTTCTCCATAGTTATACTACTTATGTGCTGTGTGGTAACCAGATAGAAACGAATTTCGATGTAGAGAAGAACTACCTTCAAGCTTAGAGTAGATGAATAAATAAATATTGTCAGTTTATTAGTATTGTGTTTACATCTAATGCATTCATTAGTTTAGGAACATCTACACAGTTCATCAACTGATTATACGATGTTGAAAAAGTTAAGAAAATCTTTTTTATGTCTCCGTTATGTAGAAATATGAGTACCGCTCTGTAATAGATTCCAATCTTGCAACATGGAACCCAACAGTTCGGCTTGAGCATAAGTTATTAAGTTCAAGTTATAACAGTAAATGTGGAGTACTTATATCAAGTAGTTGGAAACAAGGAATCGTATCTTCTTCCATAGGTTCAACAATATTATCGTCAGCAGCATTCGTATTATCGTCAAGTGTATATAATTCTGGATGTTTGGGGCAGGTAAATTATGGTGAAAAATTGGTCTGATGCCTGAATGCTGATTTGGTTGCTGTACAGTATGCTACGACTTCAGGGAAATTTCAAATAGATTCTTCATGCAAAAATAACAATTTGTAGCATGATCTTTAGGTTCTCTCTACACTTAGGCACCGCAAGAGGCATTGGCTTCGTGTACCGCTAATTCACATCACATGTTGCGAAAATGATACGTGACACCCAAGGTTTATTATGATCCTTTAGTTTGCATTCAAAATAAAGCCCGTAAACTTTTATGATTAAAGTAATTATTGCCTTGTTGTGATACTTAATCGGAAACAAGCCACATACGTAGCAAAACGTAACCATTTGATTTACACAGCTTTGTTTCTTTCTGTAAAGTCTATGAACATCTATTGCACAGCAAAATATAATTTATTTATATTTTATATATATTTTTAGACCCGTTTAAGTTATCAACTGCTGTCCACACACACACACACATACACACGCACGCACACTCGCACACACGCACACACGCACATCACACACACATCACACGTACACACGCGCACACGCACGCACGCACGTACGCATGCATGCGTGCGTGCACGCACGCACGCATGCGTGTACGCACGAACGCACGCAAGCGCGCGCGCACGAACGTGCGCGCACGTACGCACGCACATACGCACGCTCGCACGAACCCACACATGCACACACGCACACACACACACACGCACACACTCACACACCCAGTAAAATAACAATAGAAGCAAACAACGATAAATTGGTAAATAAAATCAGATGCCAAATTAACAGTTTAACCAGAACCAAATGGGCAATTCATTTTAAATGGATAAAGAAACATTGTGACGGCATCCATAATAAAATGGTAGATGAACTCATCAAAGAAGAAGCGGAACTACCAGATGATGAAATCATATATAATTTTATTAAAAAATCTGAAATATTAAAAACATTAAAAGCACAAAACGTAATAAAATGGCAAAATATTTGGTCAAACTCCACAAAACGATCTGAAACAAGATTGTTTTTCCCAACAGTTCAACATCGTAGCAATATAGTTTTGCCTATTTCACCTGAACTAACAATAATACTAACTGGACATGGGAGGTTAAGAAGCTACCTATATAGATTTAAACTGAATTTCAATTCAAGATGTATATGTGAATTAGAAAAACAAACAGTCGACCACCTAATATTCAGATGCCCAGAATTAAAAATAGGAAAAGAAACTTTGATGAACAATTTAATAACAAATAAAAGCATCTGGCCAATTAGAAAAGAGGATTTAATAAAGTATCATTTACAATCATTTATTACTTTTGACAAAAAAATTAATTTTGAAGTGCTATGTGAATAAAGTTGCTTATAATAGTACCAGTGTACAAGAAACTGTAACATGATAAATTAAAACAACTTCAATTGATTTGGATTGCCCAAGCCATTTATATATTACAAACAATATATAAAGACGTTGTAACTTATAAAGTCTACTTAGTTTCTATATGTATCAAACTTAATTAGTTAATAACGATAATAATAATTCTCATGTATATAATTTATGTACTTTTGATAACTAACAAACTATTTAATTAGTTAAGTACTTTTAAACACAATTATTCAAAGTGGCAATAATGAAGCAAAACAAAGGACAATAATTTATAGACAAATTAATCTAATTTTATGTACATTATCCATTTCATATGTGCACTCACGCACGCACGTACGCACGCATACACACACGCGCGCACACACACACATTAAGCCAGCTTTTCCAGCAATTTTTCACCAGATATTATGGCGTTGTTTACATTTCAATGGTGAGCCTTTTCCCGCCGGATTATGTTCGTTATAATATGTTATGTAATGCAAACCACACAAAAATTTGGGTGCGGATTCGGTTTTAGCGACCAAAACTATAAAAAACACCCATCAGATAACAGGAGAAAAAAATTGTGTTAGCTGTGTAAACAGTCATTAACATTTATCTAATTTATCGAATTTCTAATGTACAATACAATTCTTATTAAAAATATTTTGAAATGCCTATTTCATCGTACTAGTGTCCACTTTATATACGTTTATTCTGATTGCATACAGAGATATATTTATACGTTTATTGAATTAGACGTTTTCTTCTTTCATTCGTGTAGTTTCCGTAGTAAGCTGGGATTGTTGAAATCTTTTGAATGGTTGTCCTTAATGCTTAAAGCGAAAAACTCGGCACGGTTGTATGATAAAAGTTTTTTGAAAGCCTTTGCAATGTGCTAGACACTGGAAAAGCACCATAACGGTAAACGACCTTAAATTAAGATATCTAGGTTGTAATCGTTATCCCGCAATGATTAACTTTATTCGTATCGCATTTAGTAAAGCACTAAAGTTACTACATTCGGTTTTGAAGATCATATTTATACCAAAACGAATAAAAATGAAATGTGCCTGTTATTCTGAAATCAGAATTCAAGTTAATTAAGCTGTTGATTGAGCGCTTTTAGAAAATTTTTCAATAGCAAGCACAATAGATGTAGTTAAATAATTACCTACACATAACGAAATTCGTTAGAAAAAATATAAAAAAGCTTTATAAATGCATTTTCTGTTTATACATGCTTAAAATTATAATTTTCGGTTTTGCACACAACCTGCATCAAATAGAGTTTCAATGACGTGCACTTAATAAACCATATGATCCGACTTTTGCAGATAAATGGCTTACTCACTGTTTTGGTTCGTTTTGTTGATAATGTACACATCAAATTGAGTATTGTAACAGCAGAGTGTGGTACATTAAAGCTTGAAATAAATTACTCTTCTCAAGTAATTGAAATGAGGGTTTTATGTTGTAAGTTGAGTTTTAAACTTTAAACTGCACTAGAACGAAGATGTAGTTTGGGTGTAAGTACGAAGGGGTGAAATGTATAAATGCTTCCAATCAAACAAAAACTCACTACGGAAATTGATATCTTTGAGAAATCGAGCACGTAAAGTCTTTCTCAACTCGTTCTTAAAACCCTACATCAAACTTCATTGAATGAATTTCTATCGATTAAAAATTGTATGCAGTAACCTAATTTCTTGTCGTTATTGATCATGTTGAAGGCGGTTAATACATAATTTATTAGAAGTAGTAATGATAGGGTGATAATTATGTTCAACTTTATATTCTAGTAATACTTAGTACTATACAAATTGTATGAACGTTTGTTTGGTAGCAAAAGAAGCTCATTATTTTATGATGTTGTTAATTATAGGTACAAAGAGTTTCCGGGCAATATACAAAGAAACAAGCAATTGTAAGGCACTTTGAGTTTTCATTAAGAATTAAATTACAAATATACGGCCGATGTATACGAGGGGAATTTTTTGACTACGTACTGATGAGACGAGATCATGCATACGCTCTGCATTAAAAATAAAAACAAATTAGCAACATTTGTACATGGAGTAACAAACATCATATATTTAAAAATTTATTTTGCGTATTTTATACTGGAACAAAGACAAAACACATCGTCGACTTTAATAAATGTCTTGCATCACAACTTCCGGAGCTGCTCCTAATATTAGGTACATCCATTCGGATTCAAAGATAATTAATAATGCTGTTTTGGATTCATGCGCAATAATATTATCTATGTTAATTATATAAATAATTTTCGTATCCTTATTGGTTATATCATAACTTTAATAACTTTGAAAAAGAAAAATTTTGTAATTGAGGCTCAAACGTTTTCGTTTACCATTCCTTATCCTATTTTGAAGAACTACTTTGATCTGTCATCTTTCTTGTAATTACAATTAGTCACCCGTTTGTATGCGGTTTATTGGACCAATACCTAAAAGTGATAAAACTTGACCATTGGTCAACTAAGTTTCCTTCTTTTGCGTGTATTGTTTGTGCAGTCATTCATTTAAAATCCACCGGTATATCATAAACGAACAAAAAGCTCATATGGTACTGACAGTTTTAATTTTCCAGATTATTTTTAAAACCAAAGATGTAAAGTGACCAGGAATACCAATAATTTACCTAGTTTTTACTTCCTCAGCACGTTGGGTCATCTTCTTCAGTCTGTTTTAACTCCAATTTTTGTTGACCACTGAAATCAATTTATCACCATCATCATTTTGTTTTCGACCTTACTTAAGGTCGGTTTGACGCAGCTCTAACTTCTTTTCTATTCTGTGCTAATCTAAAAAGCTCTACATACCCTTCACAACCTAAATTTCTAATAATTTGACTAATATAGTTTGGTCTAGGTCTTCCTATATCCTTCTATCTTTTTCCTATCTAGCTGGCTCTACATAGATATTAGCAACCTGATGGTTGTTAAAGAATTCTAACATGTTTACATGATTACCATTTATAAGGAAAAGAAATATAACCTGGTTATCCGCTTCAAAAAGGAAAAGTGTTAAATTATATGTTATGGTAAGGCTTAAGTAACGAATCGCTGCCAACATGCCAGACCGCTACCTAATTGTGAGTTATGTCATGGTGACGTTTATTAAATTATATGTTATGGTAAGGCTTAAGCAACGAAACGCTACCAACATGCCAGACCGCTAACTAATTGTGAGTTATGTCCTGGTAACTGATTTTTATTTTTTTTGTTTTGTTTTCGAACTTACTTAAAGTCGGTTTGACGCAGCTCTAAATTCTTTTCTATTCTGAGCTAGTCTAAAAAGGTCTACATACCCTTCACAACCTAAATCTCTAATAATTTGACTAATATAGCTTTGTCTAGGCCTTCCTACTCTATTTTTATTTGGTAGCCTATAATCTAAGACTTTACTAAATAGTCCCTCATGTCTTAACTGGTGCCCTATCATTCCATCTCTCCTGACCTTCAATTGCTTCCACATACAGGGTTCCTCACCTATCCTTCTATAAACTTCCTCGTTTATTACTCTAACTGTCCAACTAATCTTTAACATTCTCCTATAACACCAAGTTTCAAAAGCTTCTATCTTTTTCTTATCTACTTCTTTAATTGTCCAAGTCTCACTACCGTATAGTAGAACGCTCCATACGTACGACTTTAAGAAACTTTTTCTATTATCTAAACTAATACTATTAGCTATTAGTAAGTTTTTCTTTTTTAAAAACATTTTTCTAGCTTGAGCTATTCTAGCTACTATATCCCTTCTGCTACGTCCATCCTTTGTAATTATACTACCTAAATAGCAAAATTCATCTACCTCCTCTAACTCAGTATTACCTATTTTTAATTTTGGTTTAGAACTAGGCTGTAACTCACTTGTCATTATCTTTGTCTTTACTGAGTTAATTCTCATACTATAGTTAGTCCGTAGTATCTCATCTAAAATATTTAAAAACTCTCCTAACTCTTTTCTAGACTCTGCTATAATGGCTATATCATCTGCAAAACGTAACATGTCTATTTTCTGTCCCTGTACACTAATACCTATCTCTTTTCTCTATCTAGCTAAGTTTAAAGCTTCCTCAATACAAACATTAAAAATCAAGGGAGACAGTATACAACCCTGTCTAACACCATTTCTAATCTTAGCTTCCTTTTCTATTTCATCAATTCTAATTACTACGCTTTGGTTTTTATATAGACTGTAAATAATTTTTCTATCCCTATGAGAGATTCCTATTTTTTGCAAAACCCTGAACATAACAATCCAATTAACCCTATCAAATGCTTTTTCAAAATCTACAAACGCGAAATGAGTCTTTTCATTTTTTTGTAATCTTTTCTCGATAATTACCCTAATCATTAGTATCGGTTCTCTAGTCCCTCTGTCTTTACGAAAACCATATTGGTCTTCGCCTAAATATTTCTCAGTCAAAGTTTCTACTCTATTTTTAATTATTATTGTTAGTATTTTGGAAGCATGAGAAGTTAAACTAACCGTTCTAAAATTCTCACACCTATCAGCTCCTGACTTTTTTGGGATTGGGATAATAATATTTTTTTCGAAATCTATTGGAACCTCACCTGTGTCATATATTACTTTTACTAGTTCATATAATCTGTCTAAAGTTTTCTGACTTGCATATTTTATTAATTCTGCGGGAATATCGTCTATCCCTGGCGCTTTTTTTAGCTTAAGATTCCGAACAGCTCTATCAAATTCCTCTCTTAATATTGAGAACCCTATTTCTACATCCTCTTCTTAATCGTTCTCTAACTCATCCATATCGTCTCCCTTATATAAATCTTCTAAATATCTTTTCCATCTATCTGCTATTTCAACTTTGTTTATTAGAAGCTCATTATTCTCGTCTCTAATACCATTATATTTTTTCCTATCTTCCTCAAAAAACTTTTTAACTGCCCGGTAAGCCCTGTCTGTCTTACCTACTCTCAAATCATCTTGTATTCCCTTACAATTCTCCTCCATCCATTTATTTCTAGCTTTTCTACGCTCATGTACTATCTTATTTCTAACTGTATTATATTTTTGCTTACTTTCACTATCCACTTCTCTGAAAGGTTTAAGCTTTCTGCTATTCTCTATTAAATCTAATATACTCCTTTGTTACCCACGGTTTTCTCACTTCTATTTTTTTCTTACCTATACTCTGTGTTGCTGCATCATGTACAGTCAGTTTTATTCCTTTCCATCTATTTTCTACGTTCCCTCCTACAGCTATCTCTTTGCTCTTATTATCTAATGCTTGTTTATATTCCTCTTTTACCCTACTATCATTAAGCTTACCTAGATCCCATCCCTCTCTTTTAACCTTTCTCAATTTTTTAAATTTTAGTTTACACTTCATTTTAACTAAGTTATGATCGCTATCTATGTCAGCCCCTGGATAACTACGACAGTTTTTAACTTGGTTTCTAAATCTTTGTTTAACTAAAATATAATCTATTTGGTATCTAGCCCTATCACCTGGCGCTTTCCAGGTATATCTTCTCCTAACATGTTATTCGAATAGAGTGTTTACAGTTACTAATCTATGTTCCTGGCAAAACTCAACTAATCTTTCTCCTCTATCATTTCGTCTGCCATACCCAAATTTCCCTACCATTTTTTCCTCACTACCTTCTCCCACTGACGCATTAAAATCGCCCATAACTATTAAATTCTCATCTCGTTTTACTTTTCTTACTATACTATTTATATCCTCGTATACCTTTTCTACTTCCTCATCCTCGTACTGAGTTGTTGGCATGTAAACCTGTACTAAAACAGTGTCTGTGGGTTTTGTACTCAATCTAACCATAATTATCCTATCACTAAATTGTAAGTACTCTTTAACTTTATGCCCTAATCTTTTACCTAACATTATTCCTACGCCTGCGTGTCCATTAGTTGAAGAAGTTGTAATTATTCTATAATTATCTTTCCAAAAGTCATTACTATCTGGCCATCTCACCTCACTAATACTTAAAATGTCCAGCTTTTCCTTTTTCATTTCGACTAATAAATTCGTTAACTTATCTACTCTATTTATCACCATTTTATGGTTTAATAACTCTGGCCGTTACAAATCTAAATTCTAGGATTGACGTGTTTCGAACTCTCTAGCCTCCATATCTAGCTAAACTCAGAACAATTCGACATCGGCCCCTGAAGGTCCACGACATACACAACCGCCGTCACTCGAACATCATTTCTTTCTTAACTTACTAATTTCGAACTTAATCGATATATCACATTTTTCTTTTTTTCCCGTTCTCCCACTTTATGCATCCAAAGCTGTTTCTATGGTCGCGATCAAAGTCAGCAGTTCATGTGAATGCATTAACTTTATGACGTTTTAGAATTTTGTGGTATCTTGAACCCCCTGTGGATTTATACAAATATTATTGTGAATAGTGATGTCCCCGGTTTTTATTACTGTGGTTGTATTAAAATGTACTCGTTTTTTTTTTTGTGTATATATTTGCTCTAATTTAATATTCTATTGAAATAACCATGTAACTAAATGTAAACCCAAACTTTTTTTAATTTTTCTGGGCGCTTTCGTTGCCAAAAGCTAATTGAACTAACTGGAATTATATAAATTAATTTTCTACGACTATCCAGTAACGCACTTCTTATGCATTTATAAATAGCCCAATGATAGTAATCATTATTCTAAAGGTGAATATGAATTTAAATATTCAACACCTTTAACCAATCAGGACATCCAGGTCGTAGGTTATGATCATAATCCAATACCTCTTACCAATCAGTACACACCTTCATTTTCCATAATCCACAAGTATAATTTTCGTATTATGTGAAATAGGCTCTTACACTTTGAAAAATAAAAATTTGCCTGTCAGTATTTGTAATATTAGTTTAAACGTTTAAAAAATATCTGATGATGATTTATTTGCGCAGTCGTGAGACAAGTATAGTATTCCACTCGCGAGTTAAGGCCTTTACTCATTCAGATTACAACGCTCGTCTTAACAGGTTCGCTGGGCAAACTCTGCGATTGAGTAATGGCTTTCATAACTCTCTCAGTGAATAATATGCTGTTCTACACCCAAATGTGTACTTAAGTAATGCGCGAGCTTACAAATTCTATAATTTTATTATGATTAAAACTGAGTTAAAAATAGGATGGTTAATAAAATAAATTTGACTTTGTTATAATTGCAATTAAAATTCTGAGTATAATACATTCCAACAATAAATCAGACTTAAGATTGTGTTAACGAACATGCTTGAAGTAGATCTGAACTGAAATAAAATGTTTTCTTTTGGTTCGACACGGTTTTCATTCTGCGAAAAATAACGGGTTTTCAGTTTTTAGTTCAGCTCTGATTTGAAGTCCTGGTATATGCTATTATCGATGTGACAATGATAGAAAACACATTGTCTTACGCTCAACTGTGCCAGTGTTTTCAGGTGTGAACGTTTTCAAATGATGAAAAATTTGTTGAGCATTGTAATTCCAGGCATATCGTATTGGCATCACCTATATATATTGTTATATTGTATAATAATATAATTATAATACATTCATCATCATTAGGTGTTCAGTCCTGGAACTGGTTAAACGCGTACTCCCATTGTTTCCTATTCTGAAGTAACCTACACATTTCCCTGAAATTTCCACCGTCTGCATCTGTCACAATCTGCGTGCGATAGTCTGATCTAGGTCTACCGCTACCTCTTTCTTCCCACTTCTGGTTGTAATATATCCCGTACTATTCCCCAAAAATGTCTTAGAACGTATCCTGCCCTACTATTTCTACTATTTCTTTTTTGTTTTCCACAGATACCTTTTTTCCTCTACTACTTCTATAACATATTTGTTATTAACTTTGTCTGTCCATGCTATCGTCCTCATACATGTGAAGCACAACATTCGAGAAGGTTTCTATCTCTTGCCATCTGCTTTTCCTACTGCCCCTATTTCATAGATGTGCTGTGTTCAACAATTTTTTTCTTGTTTCTATGTTTGTTGTCTTTGAACATAGCCGCCGTTCTTTCTTGATAGAAATTGTTCAGTATTGTTTTACAATTATATACCTTATTTCCCCGATATTCAATGGAATGTAAAGGGGGGTGCCAAGTTCCCCAGCGCTTGAACATTTACCGAATTAATAGTTTTTCCAATACATCCTTTCGCACAATCAAGATTAGTTAAAAATATTTCACAACCAACACCTGTAGTTGTTTATAAAAATCATCAGATTTAAGTACACTTATTCTTTCGTCATTTGGTTTTCCGTATTATAACTGGTTGGACGCGTACTTCCACTTATTTATATTCAGTTTCCTGAAATTCCCACGACAGCCTATGTATAGCTCGGTTCTTCTTCTATTGTTTTCTAATTATACGCCCTATTTCACCTAGATTCAGTGATATGTAAAGGGGGTTAAGCAGCATGTGGCTGCCGAAATCCTGCAACACTTAGACAAAATTGCCAAATTAATAGTTTTACAGTAGGTGCTTTCGCACGATTACCATTACTCAAGAATATTGCACTACCAATACCTGTAGCTGCTTATAATAATCATCATGTTTAAGTAAGGTTATTTCTCTCCTCATTAGTTTTTCCATCTTGGGACTGGTTGGACGCGTACCTCTATTGATTTCTATTCTGAGATAGCCTACACATTTCCCTAAAATCTCCACAGCTTACATCTTTCACTGTATGTGTGCAATAGTCTAACCTAGATCTACCTCTACTTCTCTTTTTTCTTATCTCTCATCCTCATCCTCAGGTCTTCTGTCCTGGAACTGGTTAGACGCGTACCCTCACCGTTTCCTATTCTGAACTAACTTACACATTATCCTGAAATTTGCACAGTCTGCATCCATCATTATCTGCGTGGGAAAGTCTGATCGTATCGATACGTATCGATATATATCGATATTCGATATATCGATAGATATCGATATAGAATATGTATCGATATTCGATACGCAAAATCCCGTATCGCCCACTCCTACTAATAACTTTAAATGTTGCCTTGCTTTAAACAACTTGACTAGGTACAAATGTATCTAACTGTAAAATTACTATACGATAACGAGGTGTACGCTTTGATTCTAAAGCCACAAAATCAAATTCGCAGTATGTAACCCTGGTACCAGTATTAAATCAAACTACTCGTGCAAAGATTTAGACATTTAAGCTAAATGCAACTACATAAAACCTAAATGTCACACATGGTGGGAAATTTTGTACTTCACAACATAAATAATAACGATAAACTACAATGACAAGTGTATGGTTAGCATGAATTAGTATAACTGTAAACAATAGCTGAATTTCAAATGTTTCAGTTTAATGTATACACAACGACACAATCTACAACGGACGTGTAGGAATTGTTGCTTCTACAACCAATATACCAAAGCGAGGTATGAAGATATTGCAGCAATGGAAATGTCGAACGACTGTCTAATTATCAAACGACCTGCAAAATGGCAAAGTAGAATAACCTCAATTGCGAAAATTCAGCATTTTTATTCTTTAATTAACTGCTGAAGGTATTTACTTTACGTGGTAACCTAAATTGTAGCTAAGATAACTAGCGTGGGAGTTGCATTTATCTTTAAACTATCAGAGAATGCTCAATGATCTGCCTAAAGACGTAAATTAACATTACAAACATAGTTCAAGCCAGGAGTACTACTTGTAGTAGGGAATTCTTGTACAGACCTGTCGAATCAATGTATAACCTAATAAGCTCATCCAGAAGCATTCCTATCTTCGACGGCGATTGATGGTAAATCAGAATGATCAATTCAATTACAATTTACAAATAAGCTTCTTCACATCTAGTAGAATTAATAAACAAATAATTTTTTGTTTAAATGCAAAATGTGCACACCAGGTGCGGCCGACACGTGTGCCATAACAACGAATTTACTTACACGACACGAAATGGTGGGTTATGCTTGGTAATAGTGTAAAAATTAAAGATACAAACAGGACGCTTACTAAATAGCATAAATTATTAATAGGTTTCACGTTATAGGTTGTGAGTATTTCGGGGAACTGTGTAGGTTAGCTCAGAACATAAATAAGTTGAGGTACACGTCCAACCAGTTCCAAGACGTAAAACCTAATGACGAAAAAATAAGTGCTCTTAGATCTGATGATTATTATAAACAACTACAGGTGTTGGTTGTGAAATAATTTCAACTAATGTTGATTTTGCGAAAGGATAAATTGGAAAAACTATTAATTCGACAAAGGTTCAAGTGCTGGGGAAACTTGGCAGCCAAAGGCTGCTTAACCCCCTTTACACACTACTGAATATCGGGGAACTATGGTGTATGACTGTAAAACAATAGAGAGTGACCAAACTGCATCAAACAAGAAAGAACAGCGGCTATGTTCAAAGACAACGAACATAGAAACAAGAAGAAAATTGTTCAAAACATATGTGTGGAGCACAGCGCAGTACATCTATGAAATAGGGACAGTAGGAAAAGCAGACAGATAGCGATAGAAGCCTTCTGGAATGTTGAAATTCAGATGTATGAGGACAATAGCATGAACAGACAGGTTATAGAAATAGTAGAGGAATAAAAGTATCTGTGGAAAAAAAAAATGGGAGAAATAGGAGGGCAGGATACGTGTAGGGATGATAAGGTGATCTAGATATGTTAATTATAGGGAAGGACCAATTGCTTTTTGTAGCAATACCGATGGCAGTGTAGCGGTTATGTAATAAATAAAGCAACTACGACAAACTAATTAATAAAGGGTATAAATACCTTAAAGCCTGTGCCGCTCTGGGCAATAAAAGTCACACACAAAAGGTTAGCGGACAACCAAGAACACGCACGTTTGGTGTGGTGTCGCTTCCAAAAGCTCTCATACAACTGTCTTCTGTAACGGTTCGAGTACGACTCATTGTTACTTCGCGCACTCCCACTACCGGCATAAGGTTTCACTAAACACTGTAGAGTACCCGCACTATTGGTATGTATTGTCACCAATACCAAATTGTTCGATGATGACGTAACATACCGCCCACCAAATTCATAGAATTTTGAAAAGGAGGGAAGTAGGTTGGGTGAAGGAAATCACATGGGATTTGACCTTGCTAGGAAAACGGGTAACGAAAGATAAGGTAGTACACTACAGCGAGCGATATCACCAACTATGCAAAATAAAAAAATATATATAAATAAACAAATATTTAAAAATAATATACTACCATACATGCAAGAAATGTGTTTATACATCTAAACATAAAACAAAATTAAAATACCGGTAGCGGTGCTAGTTTGACCAAAGGTCGTTTTAATGTGCCATGTGCAGTTTTGACTTCCGCGACACGTATAATACCGTCCGCACCGGGAAAGGTATTAATGATACGACCAAACTTCCATTGAAGTGGAGAAAGCTGGTCGTCCTTGATGAGGACAATAGTGTCCTTTCCAACTTGTCGCACATCTACCTTAGAGTGCCATTTAACCTTCTGATTCAGAGTATGTAAGTACTCATGGCTCTAGCGAGCCCAAAAATCTTGGTGGAGTTTTTGCAGGAGTTTCCACCTGCTCTTTAATGATAAAACATTGTTTAAATGGTCCTCATCTGGTGGTGCAGAAAGAGGCTCCATAGTTAGGAAATGACCTGGTGTTAAGCAACGCAAGTCATTTGGATCCGAACTCAAAGCGCAGAGTGGCCTTGAATTTAGAACAGATTCAATTTGGGTAAGAACTGTGTAAAGTTCCTCAAAGGTAAGTTTTTGTTCGCCGATTACGCGAGCTAGGTGTGTCTTCCGACTTCCGACTTAACACCGTTTTTCCACAAGCCACCGAAGTAAGGGGCGCTAGGTGGATTAAACGACCACTTTATCTTTTCTGAGGTTACTGCACTATGCAGATAACTCGTAAGCTGACGATAGGCACCTACAAAATTAGTTCCGCAATCACTAAATATTTGAAAAAAGCGTCCTCGACGTGCTATAAATCGTCGCAAAGCAGCAAGAAACGCGTCTGCCGACAAATCCGAAACAAGTTCAATATGTGCTGCCTTAGTGGCAAAACAAACAAAAATGCAAATATAGGCCTTAAGAGTTTTAGAGTCTCGTAGGCGGCTATCCTTTATAAAAAGAGGGCCAGCAAAATCAACACCAACAATACTGAACGGTTTGATTTGGGTAATACGTGCTGCCGGTAGGTCTCCCATAGGAGGAGTTACCAGGACCGGTTTGGTACGAAAACATCTATGACATGATGATAAATAACTTCGGATTGAGTTATTAATAGAGAGGATCCAAAAATTCTGTTGTATAAGATACGCTGTGGTATTAACACCGGGATGGTAATACCTTTCGTGAGTTGACCGAATGATAAGTTTGGTTAATCGGTGCCGCTGAGGCAATAACGCAGGAAACTTTTCGAAATAGGAAAGCGAAGAATGTGTCAAGCGTCCACCTACTCTTAAGATATTTTGTGGATCAACAAATGGAGAAAGTTTTCGCAAGGTTTTAGGTAATTTACGTTTTGACTTGATCGAAGCTATTTCCTTTGAAAATGTAACATTTTGTACATGCCGAACGATAATCATAAGAGAATTGTGTAATTCAATGTCTGTTAAGGGACCCGTATGACGTTGAGCCATGGGTTTAGAAAATCTATAAATGTAAGCCACGATGCCTTGGATTTCATATAACGATGAAAAGCGACTTAATAAAATGTCAATGATGTTTGGATCTGTTTGAGCGACAAATGTTAGGATCTTCTTTTCTGTAGTTACCTCAGCAATTGAGGTTGACAATGTTGGTTGAGGCGACCACGAGTCACTAGGGTAGTGAAGCCATTCAGGCCCCGCCCACCATAGCGAACATGAAATAACCGCGCTTGGCATTAATCCCCGAGATGCAGGATCAGCCGGATTATGCAAAGATTTAATATAAAACCATCGACTAGGTGCAATGATTTCTTGAATGTGGCTAACACGGTTTGCCACAGAAGTTTTCCGACGAAAAGGTGGAGAACGTATCCAAGTGAGAGCGACCGTAGAATCACTCCACGCTGAAACATCGGAGATTTCAATCAAGCCTTGATAAGACCGAATGGTAAAAGAAAGTAAATCGGTTAATAAAACGGCGGCACATAATTCCAAACGTGGAGTGAAAATGCGCTTAATTGGAGCTACTTTTGTTTTAGCGGTTACAAAATGTACAGTTATTTCTCCAGTAGCTTGATTTATGAACTGGAAATATACTACCGCTGCATACCCTACCTCGCTAGCATCGCAAAACCCATGCAAATGACAAGTAAAAGGATCCGAAGGGGATAAACAACGTGGTAACTTTAATGACGATAATAACGGCAACTCTTCTTGATACTGTTGCCATTGAGACGAAATGTCTGCTGGTGGGATGTCATCCCAATTTAAACCTAACATCCACAGATGCTGGATTAGGCGTTTCGCAAAAAGTGTTAGTGGGGCTAAAAATCCTAATGGATCATATATTCTGGCAACTTGCGAAAGTATGTTGCGCTTTGTACATATTGGGTTTAATGGTTTAACCCGAAATGAGAAAATATCTTCTGTAGGTGACCATTGAAGACCTCATATTTTTATTGATTCGTCAGAATCGAAATCGAGAGTAGTATATTGGCAAAAATCTGACGCAATGCCTTCCAAAATAGAAGCTGAATTAGAACTCCATTTTCGAAGTTCAAAACCAGCCAAATGCAAAAGTCGAATAAGCTGATCTTTAATTTCTCGGGCTGATTGTATAGAATCTCCACCGGCGACGAAATCGTCAATAGATAGATTTGACCGCATAGCCTCAGCGGCTAACGGAAACCTTTTGCCTTCGTCAATGGCTAATTGCTGAAGGGTTTTATTGCTAGATAAGGCGATGACTTAATACCATAGGTCACTGTATTAAGCTGATAAGTCGGAATGGGTTTTTCTGCGGAGAACCGCCAAACAATTAATTGAAACTTACGATGTTCTTCGGTAACCAAAATTTGTCGATACATTTGGCAAACATCACAAGTAAAAACAAAACGATGGGTACGAAATTTCAGTAAGATTGACGAAATGTCGTTTTGAAGACTAGGTCCAGCCAATTAAGTGTCATTAAGTGACACGTTGTTTTTAGCCTTTGCAGAGGCGTCAAAAACCACACGAATTTTAGAAGTATGACCTTCCTCTTTAAACACAGGGTGATGGGGTAAAAAATAATTATCGCTCCCAACGGGTGGAGAATCGAGTAATGCCATATGACCCGCATCAAGATAGTCCTGCATGAAATTGTTGTATTGTGCGCGTAGCTCTGGTTGAGCATGCAATTTGCGCTCTAACGAAAATAGTCGTTTTTTAGCCATGAATTATCAAAAATAGGCAAAGTATCGTTGAACGGTAACGCAACAATAAAACGACCGCTAGGGTAACGAGAAAACGTGTTTTTAAAAATCAAATATGCCTTTTCTTCTTCTGGAGAAGTATAACTCTTGGATGGCAGCTCCTCTATCTCCCAAAAACGCCTTAGGGTCTGGTCGATAGGATCTTCTACAGAAGTAAAAAATGCTTGGACAGTATCACACTGCAAGCTTTTTGTGGGACCAATAATAGGACAACCAAAAATTGTATTTATGGCGGCAGGCTAAAGAAATTTGCCATGTATAACAACGCCATTGATGATGAACGGATAAACATCTGCTCCAAGGAGCATGTCAATAGTTCCTGGAGAGTTCCAGGGGTCGGGTCTGCAAAGTGCAGGCCGCATAAGTGTTCCCAATTATTAGGAACTTCAACGCTAGGTAATTTGCCAGATATTGACGAAAGCACAAAAGTTGTGATTTCAAGAGATTTTTCAGAGTCTAAAATAGAGCGAATGGTGCAGCTGACGGCACCCCTATAGACCGCTGAAGTTGTCTGCCTAAGTCCATAAATCGGAACTTGAGAACGTATGCGTGGAAGCCAAAGTTTGCTCACGCAATCGTCTCGAATAAAGTTAGCTTGGAAGCCAGGGTCTAAGAGTAATCTGATCGGTTTGTATTTACCAGAACGATCTTGAACTTCCACAACAGCAGTGGAGAGTAAGACAGTAACCCCAGGATTTAAATTCGTCTGTGAAGACAAAACATTTGCCGGAATAAGAGAGGCTGACTGCGTCCTATTGGCATTTTTATGCATAGGTGTAGCGGTCGGTTCAGCTGAACGGCTAGAAGCAGGTTGCGCTTCAAAATGTAGCAAGGTATGATGCGGCTTGGCGCAAGTTCGACAAGAGTTATAGGATTTGCATTGCATGGACGCATGGTCTGTACGTAAGCAATTTAAACAGAGGCGTAAGCGTTTGGCAATGTCAAAACGTTCCGTCGGAGTTTTCTTTAGAAATGATTGACATCTGTAAATTAAGTGATTGCCTTTGCAAGAAGGACAATGGTGCGAAAATGAATTTTTGAGTCACTGGATCTAATTGGTGTATCGAGTGAAACTACGTTAGGCACTGATGTGTGAGATGTATGAACAGTCGTCGAATAAAAAACAGCTGCGGTTGAAGAAAAGGTTTCCAACGCTGCACATTGTTGAGTTAAAAAATATCTCAAATCATCGAACTTGGGTATTTGTTTCGGATCCGATTGGAGTTCAAAGCGTTTTCTAGTAAACGGATCGAGTTTTTCTAAAAGGAAATCGACCAGAATGAAGTTCCAATGTTCAGTAGGAAATTTTAAATTAGTTAGAACAGCAAGGTTCTCTGAAAAACAATTAATAAGTGCCCTAAGTTTCTTAGGGTCTTCTGATTTTAAAGGTGGAAAGTCTTTCATAGTTTTCCAATGCAAAGTTGCTAATAAACGTGGATTGCTAAATCGCTCACGCGAGACATTATATGAAATAATAAAATTATCCCCCGAAACAGGTACCGATTTAACAATTTTCAAAGACTCCCCGCTACAGCAATTAATAAGGTAATTTAGTTTCTCAATATTGGTCAGCGAAGCATTATTATAAACCAGACTGTCAAATAAATCAATAAAAGATGAGAATTCAGTTACCTCATTATTAAAATGTGGGAGCTTTAACGGTAACAATTTTGATGCCGTACTGCTTGATGTACTTTCAATAATTTGTGGTGCTTGCATTTCTTGCAGCGTTTCAAGATGGAGCAGTATGCAATAATAAGCAGCATCTACCTCTTTCCGTAAAGCGCTGAAAGCTAATAATTCTACATCGTTACATGAAGCTAAGACATCAATTAAAACTATTAAAATTGGGGTAAATGTCATTTACTCCCCTTGTTTGAATATAGAATAACATTTTTAAACTTGAATCAGTTTGTATAGCGTTGCCCAGTTCCAAGATCTCGATAATCCTTATTTTAAATAATTCGAGTTGTGCTAAATCGGTCTTTTTCAGAGCCATAATGACACTGTTAGTCTGAAAGACCTACAATAAAATGCTGTAAACGGTAACCGCTCAGCTGTGCGCTGAGAAATATTAAATATTATGGTTGTTGTTCAAGCACGAAAATGTAAAATAGCGCATAAATCAATAAATCACGTTTATGACTATTAGCCTCCAATGGGTATTAAGAAACACGTCGAAAACCTAGCGGTTTGTCAAATTATTACAAAGCGTTTAGATAAAATTTACAGTTTACAACGGGCGGCCTTTAACATAAAAGATCACAGGAACATGTGGCTAACATATTGCAAGAAAGGTTGCAGTTTTACAGATTTATTACCCTTTGCAGATGTATTCAATATTTTACTGCAAACCGATTAAAGGGTTGTATGTGATACTAAAAACGCGCAATGGCTTTTAATGCAAATTAGCAAATTTTATATTAAAGGATTTGTTTGTAATTAACTGCTTGGTTTAATTACGGCAAAATCGCTTAATTTAATGTAAAGAGAGTATATAGCTAATATTGTACATATTTTAACCCGCTAAATATGGGGTTTGAACACAAATTTAAAGCTAAAATAAATAATTAAAACACGCTTGCTGAAATGCAAAAAGTTGAAGACATGCGTATAAAACCATAGGACTAGTGAAATCCGGGTCGAATTAGGACCAACAAATGTACGGATGATAAGGTGATCAAGATATGTTAATTATAGGGAAGGACCAATTGCTTTTTGTAGCAATACCGATGGCAGTGTAGCGGTTATGTAATAAATAAAGCAACTACGACAAACTACTTAATAAAGGGTATAAATACCTTAAAACCTGTGCCTCTCTGGGCAATAAAAGTCACACACAAAAGGTTAGCGGACAACCAAGAACACGCACGTTTGGTGTGGTGTCGCTTCCAAAAGCTCTCATACAACTGTCTTCTGTGTTACTTCGCGCACTTCCACTACCGGCATAAGGTTTCACTAAACACTGTAGAGTACCCGTACTAATGGTATTTATTGTCACCAATACCAAACTGTTCGATGATGACGTAACAATACGTTCTAAGGCATTTCTGGGGAATAGTACGGAAAAAAAGGTAGAAGTAGACCGAGATAAGACTTTTGCATGCTGATAAGTATAGATACAGACTGTGCAAATTTCAGCAAAATGTGAAGGTTAGTTCAGAATAGGAAATAATGAGGGTATGCGTCTAACCAGTTCCAGGACTGAAGACCTAATGATGATGATCACGTTATAGAATCTAAGTTACAGTTTACTTCAATTTTTCATCTGTTTGTAGAATGAAAGTTCTCTGATTATCATGGAAGTTTCAACTTTCCATGAGCATATGAACTTTCAAGTTTAGGGTTTGTTTTATTTATTATATTTACAAAATATATGCAGATAAAAGTAATAAAACGGATTTTTTATCAAAGCGATTTTAGAACTATATTGTGCAATACCAAGTGCAATGTTGATCTTATTGACTACAGAATGGTATTCATGTGTATTTGTTCTTAATTCTGTTTGAAATCGTTCTTAAATTTAAAAATAGGAACTTGGTAATACTTTTTGCATATACTTCGTCAAAAGGTGTTTGTTTACTCATACAATCCCATCGTCAACCGAAACATCGTTATACAAATAATTATATATTTTTCAGTACTTGAAGTATCTTCTGTAGGTCTATCAAATTTTGGATTATCATATTTCTAAAACATTTGAAACTTTCTCACAAGTAAAGTTTTTTATCGCGAATTTTTATAACTTTACACTAATGTCGCCACTCTTGTAACAACATAAACATGCGGTAACAACTGCGAAAACATTCAGATATATTATGGTTTACTTTTTCCTATTATGCAGACAAAACGTTTAGTAACGCAGTTTTGCTTTAGAAAACGCCGTCAAGATGTTAAAAGGAGATTTTCCAGTAATAAGACCTAAACAAAAGGCTAAGATTGTGCCACCTATCCACGATTAATTAAAAATAAACAAAAGGGAAGACCTCATTGAATAAAGGATGACTAAAAGCGGAACTAGGAATTACTAAATTTTGCTATCTAAATGTTTTTTATAATTTACATTAATCTTTGGAAACAGTTTAAGCACGTTAATTTTTACTGGTAATTAATATAAACCTAAAAAAAGTGAAACACACATTAGTATCTACAAGAAATTAAAAATACGTAAAATAAAATTAGCTTGGAGCAAGTGACTAGCAAGCTATTGCTAACTCGTTTATATTATATTACATCAATCGCTGGAAAATACTAAATTGCTGCACAAATAACATTAATACAGTGTTCCCTTAGTTTTGAATCCATTGTTAAAAAAACTTCCAATTAATGTTGGTGATATCTAAACGTTTTTAATCTCCTGAACAAACACAATTCGATAACCAAAAGAAATGAAGATCGTAAATTTAATATCCTTTATATAAATATATATATATATATATATATATATATATATATATATTGCTGTAGTAGCCCTCTACTAGTTACTCCTCTAGTAGTTACCGCTTGAAACGAACGGACGTGTTTTTCAGTGCTCCCGCTTCTGCAGTAAACAAGTAAGTTTTTTGCTATTTATTATTGTTTTATTATAGTTTAAGCTTGTCTTTTTATTGCATTTTACTTGTTATTATTGTGTGCCGTTAATTTTAATATACAGGGCATTAAATAAAATCAAAATAATAATTTAATCTGTTAAATACTAAATAAAAACCGCGTTTTAACTTAAATTTTAACTAAAATTCGCGTTTAAAAATAAACTAAATCAAATTTCGGGCTAATAAATCAATAACCAATAACCAAACACCCCAAAATAATTTCAAATAATAATTTAAAAAGGCGTTTTTAATAAATTTATTGAAAAATCTAGTAAATCGGGTTCAAAAACCGCGTAAAACAAGCAAATAAATTTGGGAAAATTATATAACGTGCGTGTAATAAAATAACAATTTAAAAACCAAAATCTAGGCCCTTTTAATAAAAGAAAATGAAATCGACATCGGGTTCATACAGGAACCGCACCTGTATGGCCACAAAATAACAGGTTTTTGGAGGGGAGTTACCGTCTTACACGCAAATAGCAAACGACCGCACAGCGGAATAATAATAAATAATGGGACGTGCGCCGGGATAATATTAAACAATTTGTCCAACGAGTTTATAACTACCGCGGAAATAAAAACAGGGACAAACACGTTCTACGTGATAAGCGCGTACCTTCCACCAGTCGACTCCCGTCGGGAAAATCCTCAAACCGAGGACTTAATAAATCACATCGAATGCATTTTTCGCCAAATTGAAAGGAATAGAAAACTAATAATCCGGGGAGACTTTAATGCTAAGTCACCGTTATGGGGTAGCCCTATAGAAAACAATAGGGGTTCGCAGGTTGCTGATCTTTTAACGGAATGGGATCTTAGTGTGATAAACACTAATGATTCACCTACGTTTGAGGGGCATAGAGGCAGCAGTTTTATTGATATTACTGCAGCCTCGCACGACATGTTAGAAATCGTTTGTGATTGGAAATTAAGGTCGGACGAGGAAACGCTCTCTGACCATAAATTATAACATGGGACGTTGAAAACAAAACAAGCGCAAACGAGCAGCTAATTATATTTCCGAGGTTCTGTAATAAAAAAGCAAATTGGGAACGGTTTAAACAAAAATTTGGCGAAAGTATCCCAGCGCTCGAAAACGAGCTATTTAACTGCCGAGAGGCAGACGAAATAGAAACACTCGCGAAAAATTTAAACGACGCAGTGGTAGACGCATCGTCGTACTCCATGCCGCGAAAGAAAACATTTAAAGACAACGTACCCTGGTGGACCCGGGAACTAACCACCAAGCGGGCAGAAACGCGTAACCTAAGGCGCCGCTATCAACGCGCTTCGGGAAATATAAAAGAACAACGGAGAATAGAATACAATCAAAGTTACCGCGAAGAAAAGTTATTAATAGAAAAAACGCGAACAAATAAATTTAAAGAATTCTGCACGCGAAACTCACAGAAAGAACCTTGGGGAACCGCATACCGCGTAATAAGGGGTAAACAACAAAAAATCGCGCTCGGTAACATAAGAAAGACAAATGGCGAATATACGGAAGATTTTAAAACCACGGCGGAATATTTATTAGAAAAAAAAGGGAGGTGTTTCGGTATCAAACCCAAACTCGCAAACTGGAGCACTATCTTCCAGTGCGAATTGGTAGCAATACGAGAGGCAATCGATTACGTCATAAACCACACGGGCAGAGATGAATATTATATAATCAACGACAGCAAATCAGCGCTGGCGGCTTTGACAAACATGAACACCTTAACAAACCTCCAGGCGGACGTCTGGAGGATAGCGCATACGGCGCTCGAGTTTCGACGTTTAAAGTTCTGTTGGGTTAGGTCGCACGATGGTAACGTAGGGAACGATAGGGCTGATGAATTAGCTAAAGAGGCCGCGACGGGCAATTTTTGGATATCACATTCGTCGATGCCGAGGTCTTTAATTAAAAGAAAGCTGCGCGAAAAGTCAATCAGACAATGGGAAGAGAGGTGGAACAACGCTGCCACGAGCAGGTTGACCCACAAATTCATGCCGAGCTTAGATGCTAGAAGTAATATCGAGGTAGAATTCGATCATAAAATGGTGCAACTGATAACAGGGCACGGTGCCCTAAAAGCGTATTTACAGAGATTCGGTTTAACCGACAACGACCGCTGCGGATGCGGTGAGGGCGCAGAAAGAGCAGAGCACGTGCTCTTCGGCTGCGCGCTTGAGGCGGCAAATCAAGGGTTAGATGATAGCATATTAGCTATCCTAGGTTTAGTATGGCCAAAGAGCCTAGAGGAAGTTGGGGAAGTGGCTAACCAGAAGGCGTTCTGGAGAGCCTTTAAAGAGTTCGCGGAAAAGGTCGCGAGATTAGACGGCGATAACCGCGCGTGATTCGGAAAGGGGGGAGGGAGAATTGGAAATTTTAGATTTTGACCTGGCGTTAAATGATATGAGTTTGGTAACCAAAACCTGTATTTAAATAATTAAAAAAACAGGGATAAAAAATAAATAAAAACAAAAACTAACAAAAAAAATTAAACAAAAACTAAAAAAAACAAAAAGAATTATCATAATATTTATATGCACGACAACCCCCGCACCATTAATACAATCACTATGACCACTATATAACCTTATACGCGCGGAAATCTGGAATAAATAAAATTTAAAGCTTAATCCGGGCAAATAAATAAATAAGAACATATAAATCAAAAACCCTCATTAAATTAAATCAATGAAATAAACAAAGGAATTAAATAATTAATAAAATAGAGTGAAACCGCGCATCCCTCCAGGACTTAAAAGTGAAGTGATAGTGATTGTGACCTGCCAGGACGATTAGTGCATACCCACCGGAACTTTAGCAGTGCATATCCATTTCCCCCTAGTAGTAAGTTTAAATGTATCCAGACGACCAGATCTTCGGATGCTGGAGAAATATACTAACGAGGTAAAAACAAAATTGTGGCGGTTGCGCTCGCATAAGCATTGATTTATGATAATTAGTAGATTTGAATTAATTTAACGAGCACATTTTGTGCGTAATGGCGCTAGCCGGTATAATGCTTATGCGAGTTCACCTGATAATTTGGGTTATGCTTTTTGCAATTTTATGCACTGGTCAACGCTTATTGCTTATAGATGTTTATTTATATATTTACATAAATATTTATATTTATTTTTATATTTATATTTTTGCCTGCTTTTATTGTTTGTGGTTTGATATTATTTGTTTGACGTTTTGCCGCCATTTTTGGTGGCAGCTTATATATAGGAAGGAAGATTGTCTGAGAAGATTGTAATTACAATATAAATCAGTTAGGGAATGATAGGGAAAGCTAGGGACGGACTTATGCTAACAAATTACTTAGACTAGGGAAAACAGATGTGTAAATTTGTAGGGCAGGTAAAATAGCTGGATTCACTATTAATATTTGGCGTATTCTTAGAAAATTTAAATCCAGTTTAAATTAGCTAGCTAGATTTGGATAGTTTAAAGTCGACCCTTCAGGTCGCACCGGTAAGCAGAGCTGGCGGCTGCTATCCGTCATTACGGATCCCTCCCCATTCATTTTGTTTGTGTCTTGTTGATCGGGTACACTCCAAATCAACGCTAGGGATACCATCAATCAAACTCTATTTTAAGTTTTTGTTTCAATTGTTAGATTTTTATTTAGGATGTGTTAATTTTGAAGTTAGAATAATTAGGAGCACGTTTATATTTTCGAGTTTGAGCCCAGTGTAGTACCTTCGGGTGGAGCATTGGGGACGTGGCCGCAAGCATAGCGGCCCTTAATTAAATTATAATGTAGTAGCCCTCTCACTTGTAGTCGGATGTAATAAACGTTCTACTTAACGCCACCGCTCTGTGTTTCTCTCAAATTTTAATTTTTTTACTTATTTATTACGCCACGGCTAGTCCTTTTTAATCTACACAGAGTGCACAACGTTACGATGATCAATTTTCTTTTTTCACCCCTTTATGATTAGTTGTTAGAATTGATTAAACGAAGTCAATCAACATTCATATAATGAAAGGAAATAATATTTACAATTTTTGAAATTCTTTAAATACACCCTTCAATAATTTAATATCATATAGATTATTTATCCCAAAATTTATGTACTTTTAATTCAATATAAAGTCACCAAAAACAACACTCTTTTACAAAAAGAATCAGGAACGTTTGAGACCTTTTTATGATTATTACGTAAGTTTTAACGTACTCAATGTCCTTGTTGACTCTTTACAAATTAGTGAGAAAATTAATATATTCAATGTTAATTTAAATTGAAAAGATTCCTTAAAACTAGGTAGATCTGACCTGCTTTGTTTCGTGTTGTGGCTCAACACCCCCTTGTTGTCTTCAATCGAATACCAATGCTCTGCTTTGTCGAACCAATATTTCAGTACGGTTACTCCTTGCTTTCCAAAAATCACCTCGTGCTTTATTCTATATTTTTCTGCATGTGCTTTGAATTTCTTCGTTTAAATACCATTTGAAATTCCAGACTGCGGATCATAAATTAGCAGCGTATTAGAATTGTCTCATAATTATACCAGAATTAAAATTAGAATTGTTTTATAAGTGAACCAGAAATAGTCCAGAAGCCGATTAGAATTGAATTGTTTCAAAATTAGAATTGTCTTCGACACAGATTGGAAGCCTTATCATTATAAGTATTTAATTTAAATTAATTAACCAATTTCTACTCATGTTTTCTAAAAAAACGGCAAAAACTCTTCATGTATGGTTAACGCAATTTTCATGCAGCACTATTTTCACTATATTATAAACTTTATTTATATGACGCGTAGATTTATGGCTAAAAGTGATGTGGATTCAAGCTGCTTCAGGTGGAAACTGAGCTGTCTTATGACCGGTGGGTGTTAAATAGTTTTTCCCACTACTTTTGGGTTGGGGTTTCCAAGCAGTTTTGCAGATCGTCGCGACCAACCAAGTTTTCTTTAAAATTCCCTGTATTTTTAAGCTGTTTCTGATGAAATTTCTTCGGATTTCCATGTCATGGTGTTTGTTTGCGATCTTTGATACATTATAATTTGTTATCGTGGCCAGACTTTCAACTTACGTCTGTTGTTTTGTATAGATAAAGCTTTTGGATAATTGTACAAAAATAAATGATGTAACTCTAGTGCTGTTTTCGTTCATGTATTTCTTTATTTGAAAGTGCGTCTTCTTATCAAAGCGCTCATGGTTCCAGCGTAATTGCATGGAGATTTGTTTGGTTTTTTCTTATCTTCTGTGTATTTTTTTTATAAACTTGTAAAACAGTCCTCAACGTAGTTTAAATACATATACGATTATTTCTTTGCTGAATACGCGTTATATTGTTGAAAGATATGCTTACTTGCATTGATTAATGTTAATTACGGTCTATATACAGGGTCTTAAATGCTTGCTATTTACATAATGTACGAATTACTTATTTTTCTGCTAAATAAATGCAGTTTTCTGATTCTCATTGCTATTTATAGTTACTATACGACCCTTACTACTCAATACACCCCTAAACAACCTTTTATCACAGCAACACACACACACACACACACACACACACACATGTGCTCCAGTATTTTGTCCAACTTTCAAGTTAAAAAAATACAGAGTGCCAAGCAATAAGAAACTGAATAATATATATATATATATATATATATATATATATATATATATATAATTAGAAAATAGAAATTCCTGGCATCAAATTCAAATTAGTTTAAGGATTTATTATTTTCGTAAATTTAAAACCCACATACCGGTTGTAAGAAAATAAATACGTCACAATATCACTTTTATAGACATTCGGAAATGTTTCAACTAAGAGGAGTATAAAACTAAACTCCTCAAAGGCTAGCATCTTAGCAATTTCTGACCTATGTTTACCATGTAGATTGCAAATGCACCCTACTTTCAAAAAATGCGTTCGTTATTGTAAAATCAAAACAAATACAATATATTTGCTAGAAAGGATGTCGCTTAATACGCTCCTAAACGTGGTAAACCATACCTAGTTGACTAAAATTTAATTTTCAAGCAGTGGCAAAGCTTCTTACCATTGCCTCCTTCCCCCGCAAATTCAGAACATTGTGCTCCCTTACATAATACTCTAAAGAAGGTAAAAATTTATTATTGTCAAAATTGCGTGCGCAAGAGAATCAGTTATGATACAAACTCAAAGTGTTTGCAAAATATAATTATATGTATTTTAGAGTGGTTTATTCTAATTTTGTACGTTGTGCTCTGCAAGTACAACAAATGAGTTAAAAATATATTTTAAAAACATTACGTGAATTTTTTCTTCGAGAGTTTGATGAAACGAATGCGTTGATTATGGCATCAAAATTTATATTTCGAGCAGTAGCAGTTTCTATACATAAAAATAAAAAGTCCTGAAAGTCGGTCCTATGACACAGAGCTTCTATGATAGTTCTTAGTTAGCCCAAGTGTTGTAAATAACATGTACGCTGTACGAACGTCAGAATAGCTAGCGGACAAAGTAAGTTTTTACATAGAATATGTATTGCTAGCTGTCTAATATTTTCAAAATTTGAAATTTTTTTTGTTCATTATTGAACGAAAGCTAACCATTTGTCGAACAAAAAGATCTGTAAATCTTAATCATATACATAGCTAATAGATTTTGATAAATGATAAAGTTTATCATTATTAACGGGGTTTAAAATTTTTGGACTTAGCACAGTAAACTTATTTACTGTCAATCTAAAAGTCTCAAAGCGTTTTCTCATTTGCAAAATTAGTATGTCAAATAGTTTAAGATATACTTTTCTTTTAAACTTTTGTCCATTAATTCGCATGATTTCGTCTTGATATTTCATCAAAGTGTATTTTAACACGCCGAAAGCTCATCTCCTGAAAGTGTGGTTCTATTTTCCAGGAAAGCGCAAGTTCTCAGCATGTCTTCTTAATTTCTTCGAATGAATCTCTTAATTGTCATAATTCGCCATAGGCTCAAGTAAAGTACGTTTCTGCATCTTTCATATCAATAGTTTTTAATTGAACATATTTACTGTAGGGGTTAATTAAAGCAAATAACGTGGACCGCGGGATAGATTTTGGACCTTTGGGAGCTTCTTTTAAAGAACATTTATTTCTAAAAATACCTCTATCAAATTTATTTTAATACGGTAATTACAAAAATGGTTTATTTCTTCTATAACAACTTGTACGTTATGTTCATTAACGTAACTTAATTTAATTGACAAAAAAATAATCAAAGTTAATATTTTAACAATCGATAACTACAAGCTTGAACTACCAACAATGTTAAAGTTATAAAGTTTGAAGACTGACTGGCGATCAGGGGCTCGTTACAGTATTTATAAAGACTCTGGTCTCACTTCATCTTGTGGAAAAGTGCAGATCTTGCTGTCTGCAGTTTCTTGATACTCGTACAATGTCTTATTCTAAGTAATTTTAATTAAGACTGCTTTATTGCCGTTCATTGTTTCTGCACCTGTAGTATCAGGTTGCGTCTGGAATACATAGTAGTTGTTTCCTTTCTTATTTCTGACATGAACTCTGACCAACCTTTAATTATAATCTTCATTTAATACAGTGTAACATGCTATTGCAAAGACATAATAATAACATTTATTCTTATATGTATTGTTAATATGAGGCATATGTAACTTGCGTTACTACTAAAAATATAAAATTAAAATTTTCAATTTAAGTTTTAAGTCCTTTGGCTTCTGCTAGTTCCTCAGTAACACTTGATTTTAAAATAATTTTAGTTAACGACTTAACCACTTCTTTATGATGAAATCCAACCGCGGTCAAGGCTGCATCGCGTGACGCCCATCTTGTCGGCATAAACGCTTAAGGATTTGCGAGGGGATATCATTTTCATGTAACGTTCCCAATATTTTTACACTGGCATGAAGAAACCTATAAAGGTGTTCTATGAAATCAAGAAATGCAGTCACCTCAGAAATACCTTTTACATCATTCTTCACAACCAGATTAATATTGTGAGCTGCACAATGAACAAATTTTGCATCTATTTCTATATTTACAAATTAAACATAAAAAGAAAATTAAAGCTCTGGTGTATTAATTGACAGCGCCACCTATTACCTATAGAATATCTAAGAATATCCAATTACACAAGAAACCACTCAAATAAAAATGTATCCGACGTAATACAAACAATAATAAAACAACGGGGTGCACGTAGGAAATGATAAAGGTAAAGAATGTCAGAAATATCTTAAAAAATCGAAGTTTATCGAAGTGGTTTTAAATGAATTTGATTAATAATTATGCGTGTTCCGGGTTTGGATCGTGTCGTATAACAAACTAATAATATTGACGATTTGATCACTATAGTAAGGTATCATTAGCGCAAGGTATAAAACACCATTTCTGAACCACACAATCAATTAAGCTGAAAGATGTTTTGGAGCAAGGTAGTGTATGCAAAGAAGTTAGTTCTGGACTAGCAGACTAAGTAATTTAAAATTTCACTAAGGAATCAAAGTTGAAAGCTGAAATTTGCTCAGGATAGCCGTAAAACTACACCTCTCACGAAATTTAATATTTCTTAAACCACTATTCTCCTAAAATATTTATCAACTAATCGTTGTTAAAGCTTTCGAACCAGCGAGAGGTACAAAGAAATCCTAAAAAGTTACGGCTACGCAATTCGTTCGTTAGAGAACTTAATTTATTATATTTTCTACAAAGCACAACAAAAGTTAATGAACGCAACATGGGTAGTTAAATTGTATTCGCTACTTTGACATTTAAGATTACTATAAACCGAAAACATTAGCGTCAGAAAGATCATGATGCGGCATGATAGGCTTAACCCAAGAACGGTGATTGGAGAAGAAGTGTGCATATGCAATGTGGGTTACTGTCATAAGAACCACAGTCGTTAATTTCAGAGAGTTTTTAGCTTATTTATGAGACCGCAGACTTATAATACAGAGAAAGAAGTAATCATTTGCACAATTCATGGCTGGAAAGAACTTAGTTGCTTCTAAGATACTAAAATAACAAAATTTATCTTTGTATTGGCCTTTAGGTTGCTTTTGTACTATTCAGAGTTGGACTGTGTAAAACTAAAGGATTAATTTCCATTTCTGTCAAAATTGCTTCTTTATCGATTTAAAGGAATCGATAGATAAATTTTGTCATTCACTGTTTTTTAATTTTTCTTAGTAGAGGCAAATAAACCTTAAATCTTCACATTTCCAAAGCTACCCTAAATATAAGGGAGAATAATTAGAACAAGAGTACGCCACGATTAAAATGCTGTTTCTAGAGAAATGTAAATTGAGCTATTTTTGGTGCGACAAGTTGCAGATTACTGAAAACCATGCATTTATATTTTTGTTGCAAAGATATTTACAGCATACTTCACGCACGGAAAATATGTTCTAAAGTTTCGTCAATTAGATTCGCACAGTGGAGTCGTATTTGCACAGTGTACAGTGTGTTGCTTTTAAATTCTAGCTGCAGAAAGTGCAGTTCAACCAGTGCATTAAGGATTTCAAATTGAAGGAAGTGGCGGATGGGATGGGGGTACAACCAATATGTATTGAAATCAAATGCAACCTAACATAAAACTAATACTACAAAACACTTGACCTTTTAATTTTGTATGCAAACATATTTATTAGTTTCTCTATATAAACGAATGTTCATTATGAGAGTTCAATAGAGCTGATCCCGCTATTAAGTTTTCGTTCATACTGTTGCTTACACAAGATTGAAGTTTCTTTAAGCTTGAAAAGGTTTCTTTTAGTATAAATGTAGAAAGCAGGGTGTACAAGTGTCTGATGTAATTCCCTGGTGTATTTTGGTAAAGTCGCAATTGCAGTTTTAAAATTTCTTTTTGCAAATTATAATTCATATAACCACATTGTATGTTCTGTAATGTTCTGCAGTATATATGTTAAAGCTGACTCATCAGATGCTCAACATGTGAATATTCCCACCGTTAGCAATTCACAAATTACTATCAATTCTTTAACGTTAGACGAAGTTTTGAAGTCCATTAAAAGGCTTAAAAATAAATCTACTTCTGGGCCAGATCAAATCCTTCGTTTCTTATACGCGACTGTAAAATGGTGTTTGCGGAGCCCCTGATGTACCTGTTTAATTTATCACTTAGTACTTGTACTTTTCCGGAGGAATGGAAAATAGGCAAAAACTGTCCTATCCTTATGGAGGTAATGCAACTACTATATCAAATTACAGACCAATTAACATCCTATACAATTTTGCCAAATTGTTCGATATTATTTTGCATCAGCGTATTTATATTTATCCATTAGTAAAAAACTATATTTCTTTCGTTCAGCATGGATTCATGGAGAACAGATCTTCATTGACAAATCTTACATGCTTAACACAGGATATGTCCGAAGTTCTAGATGATCGAAGTCAAGTAGACGTTATCTACACGGATTTTGCCAAGGCGTTCGACCGAATTCTCCACAAAATTATTATACTAAAACTTGAAAGCTTCGCTTTTTCCACGAATTTATTTCAATTTTTTACCTCTTACTTGCATAACCGAAAGCAGTACGTTTCCTACAACGGATATAACTCAGATTACTTTGTTGCCGATTCAGGTGTACCGCAAGGATCAAACTTGGGCCTGTTTTTGTTTTTACTCTTCATCAATGACGTCGTTGATCATTTAGACTGCCATTTATTACTATTTGCTGATGGTCTTAAACTGTATGCTAATATTGTGCATGATGACGATTGCTATAAGCTTCAATTACAACTCAATAAACTACAGAATTGGTGCAACACTAACTACCTGCAACTTAACACTAGTAAATGTAAAATTATCTCCTTCACGCGTAAACATCAACCAATTACATTTAACTATACCCTTATCAGTGTTATTTTGACACGTGTTACGAGTGTTAAAGATCTTGGAGTGCTATTTTATTCGAAACTATCATTTTCGGAACATATCATATCGTGTGCATCTGCTGCTTTTAAACTTTGTGGCTTTATCATTCGTAACTGTAAGTCGATTACCAACATTCGTGTATTGAGAACGTTGTATTTAACTGTAGTGCGGCCAAAATTAGAATACTGCGCTCTTATATGGAACCCTCACTATAAAGTTTATATAGCTCTATTAGAAAAAGTGTAACGTAATTATTTTAAATTTGTTGCGTTTGTTGAGACCCTTGCGTACCCATGCCAAGGTATTAGTCAGACTTTGTTACTATCTACATATAACGTTCTACAGCTCGATGTGCGGCGCGGAATTAATGGTCAGTTGTTTCTGTATAAAATTATTGAAGGACTTATTGATGCACCTTCTAGTTTAGCAAAGTTAAATTTTAATGCTCCGTCTGTTAATACACGTACAAGTATAACATTCTATAACGAAATATCAAATACTTATCTATTATCCAATTCTCCAATATATGTTATAACACAAACATTTAACATGTTATTTAATAATTGCGACACCTTTGCTATGTCGTTGTCAGAATTTTTGGCTTCTACTTATACGCACTTTTCACTTGACGGATTGCCTTAGTTTTGCTCATTACTTTTACTAACGTAATCTACTATAAACGTTGTCTCTGTATATGTAAATTTGTATTTTCTTATTTTTCTTTCTTTGTTAATTTTATCCTGTAATTGGATTTATTGTTTTGGATAATAAAGCAATAATAATAATAATAATAATAATAATAATAATAATAATACTTAGCAAAATTCGTGAAGACATGGGTAAATTGCTATATAATAACGAACTCATGGAAGAAATTCAAGAAACCGAGGCTGAAAGCAATATCCCAGAACATACTGATTCCGAAAATGTGGTAAATGATAATGTTTTAGAAACCTTAATTAGTAATTTTAAATTCTATGAACACTCACATCCCTTTGACCGCCCAAATATACCTATTTTTAAATTTAATAAGGAATCACACAAAATAATCCAACAAGTCAACACAGCACTAGGCCAGTTTATAGCAAATTCAACCGATTTGACACGTATTCAAACCGCCATATACTCTGCAATAGTAACATGCATTAATCTAAACAGACAAAAAGTTACAAATCCAATAACATTGAACAGTAAGTCAAATTCAAGAGAACCAAGATGGAAAACAAGATTTATACAACAGATAGACAAACTTCGGGGAAAAATAGATCTTATAACGGAATTTTAAAAGACATTAAGACTCGAAAGGTTATAAATAAAGTAAACAAAATTTTAAAGGATGATAATTTGGACATACGCACTAAAGCCAAAGATGAAGTATTAATCATACACCGAGATTCTTTAAGACAAAAACTTCTAGTAAAAGCTTCAAGATTGAGTAAATATAATAAAACTACTAAACAGAAGCAACAAAATCTTACATTTAAGCTATCCCAAAAACGCTTCTACCAGAATTTAGAAAACAAGGATAAAGATAATATACCAATATCTTGGACAGAGTCGAATAAAGAACATTTTTTGGAATTTTGGAATAATACATGGCAACAAACAAAGCCAATAATTAAGAACTCTCCTATTTTCAAACCAATTCAAGAGAATGCCAAAACTATAGGCGATATGCCCGATATTAAAATATCAAGTGAAAATATTATCACCACAGTTCGACATTTTTCAAACTGGAAAGCTCCAGGACCAGATAAAATAAGTAACTTTTGGCTTAAATCATTCCCTTCAATCCACGAGAATTTAGCAAATTCTTTTAATCTTATAATTGAAACCCCTTCAGATTTACCAAGCTTCTTAATGACAGGGAAAACTATACTTATACATAAACAAGGTGAAAGAAATGACCCCCGAAACTATAGACTTATAACATGTTTATCTGTGTAGTATAAACTTCTAACGTCAATAATAAAAGAGAAAATTGAACATCATTGCACGATCAAGAGAATTATAGCTGACGAGCAAAAAAGTTGTATCAAGAAAAGCATGGGATGCAAAGAACAACTAACTATTGATGCTGTAATCATGAACAACGCAAGAATTAAAAAACGAAATTTACATGTTGGGTACATAGACTACAACAAAGCATATGATTCAATCCCCCATGAATGGTTATTAGAAATACTCACCATCTACAAAATTGATCAAAAAATAATCAATCTGTTAAAATACGCTATGCAGTTTTGGAAAACTACGCTTTCAGTGGAAACCCAAACGATTGGAACAGTTAACATAAAAAGAGGAATTTTTCAAGGCGATAGTTTGAGTTCTCTTTGGTTTTGTTTAGCCTTAAATCCACTTTCTTTACTATTAAATTCAAGTGGCGCTGGATTCAGACTAAATTACAAACACAACTTTCAAAAATTACTCACTTACTTTTCATTGACGATCTAAAGCTATACGCTGAAACACATACACAACTACATTCTCTGATTGCTACCACTAAATTATACAGTAAAGCAATTAATATGTCTTTTAGTTTAGAAAAATCAGCAATCATGAGCCTAGTCAAAGGAATTGTAAAAAACCAAAATCCACCCATAGAAAATCTAAAACCAATGTCTAATACCGACTATTATAAGTATTTAGGCTTTATGCAAAACAAAAACCTAAATCATACTAATTTAAAACTCATATATAAAGAGAATTACCAAACAAGACTAACCAAGTTATTAAATTCAAAACTAAATTCCAAGAATCTTTTTATTGCAAGCAATACGTGGGCAGTTTTATATTTAAATTACACATTTGGAATATTAAAATGGAGTGAGAGTGATTTAAATGAACTAGATCGTCTAACCCGAAGAACTTTAATTAAATTTAGATACTTACATCCTAATTCAGCAGTGCAAAGACTCTACCTACCTCGTAAAGACGGAGGAAGGGGTTTAAATAATATCCGCGATCTTTGTAGAAAACAAGAAAACAATTTAAAGTCTCATTTTCAAAACTCCAATAATAAATTAATAAAATTAATTAGTACTTATGACTCAAATTACACTCCTTTGAATCTAAACTCTATCAACTATCATCAAATATCAAGTTCAAGTGAAAATATACAAAATTGGAAAGAAAAGTATCTCCATGGAAAATACCCAAATGCTCTAGAAAACAATCAAATTGATAAAAGAATGTCTGTAAATTGGGCAAATTTAGGTTATTTATATCCTGAAACAGAAGGCTTCTTAATAGCAATTCAAGATGGCGTAATAAGAACAAAAAATTACGCAAAACATGTTTTAAAAGAAGCCAACGTAGTTGACAAATGCCGCAAGTGTTCAAAAGTAGGGGAAACCATTGAACACATTTTAGCAGGCTGTTCCCAATTAGCCGAAACAGCATATTTAGGAAGACATAATCAGATTGCTAAAATTATTCATATACAATTAGGTGTGAAATCCAAACTACTAGTGAATCCGGATCTTTACTACAAATACAAACCCAGTCCAGTTTTAGAATCAACAGATGCTCTCATTTATTGGGATAGACCTATTTTAACTGATCATACAATAGCATATAACAAACCAGATATTCTTTTTATCGATAAAATAAATAAAACAGGATTTCTCATTGACATAGCAATACCCCTTACACATAATTTGGAAAAGACAGAATCTCATAAAATTCAAAAATATACTGATTTACGAATTGAAGTTATACAATTGTGGAAACTAAAAAATCTATACATCATACCACTTGTTATTTCAGTTGATGGTATAACTTCAGTTCATTTTAAAAGAATTTGGAAAAACTACAATTACCTGTAAAACTACACTCAATATGTCAAAAAGCAACCATACTCCAATCATGTCATATTGTGAGGAAGTTTTTAAATTAGCGGGTAGAGCTAAATAGCTCCTCCGCTAATTTTAGTTACCAAAACGAAACAAACGTTTTTGAGCAAAAGAAACAATAATAATATTAATAATAATAATAATAATAATAATAATAATAACAATAACAATAATAATAATAATTCAAATTCAAATTCAAATTCAAATGCACTTTATTCATTAATAATCATATTTGCCTAAAGCTAGCCGAAGCTGCTTGACCAGGCTGTACAACATAACATAAATACCAGCGCTACAATTTAACAGTTTTCGTTTTGACACAATTTGAAAACAAAAACGTTTTACTACTAAAAATCTCTTTGGCACTAAGGTATTGACATATTACAAAAACCATATACTTTTTAGTTGTGACTCGACCCTTATACATATACTACATATTACACCCGCACTACAATTAAACAGTGCTACTTTTTCTAGTTTAAATAATAAATAATGAATTACCAAAGTTATGCTGAACTAGCGTAAAAAAATAAACTACAAAATTTGCAAGATAGTGTTAATATTAATAACAGCTATCGTATTTGACACTACCTAACAGTATTTCAATAAGAATACAGTTTAATAATTTCCAGATAAACCTAGACATTAAGTCAAAGTTTAATCTTAATGTTAAATATAAAGTTAAAATCGGAAAAAAAAAATATAAATAAATGAAAAATCTAAACTCGATCAATAATCAATAACAAAATAAAAGTTTAATTAATATTAGAACTATTTCAATATGCATACTCATTATTCGTTCGTCAGAAATTTTATCTACTTAACCTAGTACTTATCACTAATAAATATCTACTATTCGATTTTATACACACATCAAACTAATTACTACATCAACTTTTGCTTCTATAATAAGTAAAATGCATAATTCTAAAATATATAACAAAATATGTAATAAAATAATCAAAATGAACTATAGTACTCAACAGGTAGAAAAAATTTATTTATATAAAAGTGTATGCAAATAAAAAGAAAATATAACTCAAAAAATACATCTCTGCCATTTGTCATTTATGACTGTTCGGAATTAAGAAAACTTTTTAAGCTCTTTTTTAGTGAACACATATTGACAAAACTCTTACACTCATGCGGTAAGCTATTAAATAGATTTGGTATCAGATAGGCCAGTGTTTTTTCTCCAAAAGTATTTAGTACCCGTGGTACTATATAGCTTTCTTCCCTTATATTGTAATTACTAATTTTTTTCTGAAGATAGGTATCATCAAAATAATAATCTAAGACCATTTTATAATAAAACAATCCCTTAACACTAAGTAAATCGGAATTTTTCAATAAGCTGTTTAGTGTTCTATTGCCTTGGTTAGAGCAAACCAATTTCAACAGTCTTCTTTGTATAGCATCGATTTGCTTTATATATACGTCGCTGGCAAAACCCCACGCTTCCAACCCATATCGCATAACGGATTCCGCCAACGCCACATATATAGCCTTTCTAACTGTTTGCGGTAGTAGATGTTTTACATAATACAATTTGACTAATACTACTTTCAGTTTATTACAAACATTTGTTATGTGGCTGTCCCACCTAAAATAACAATCAACCGTAATGACAAGATATGTATAATTTAGACAATAAGAGACGGTTGTACAATCACTTAAGCAAGAGAATTTATTCATACGCTGTAATTGCATACATTTACAAGAATGAATTTTTATGCGTGGAGTATCTCTATCTAGATGAGGCGATGTTATGTGCATTAACTTCGTTTTGTCTTTGTTAATTATTAACTCATTATCATGCGACCATTTTGTCAGATTATTTATATCTAGCTGCATTTGTTTTTCTGCAATGTGTAACTTCTTATGCACTGCTATCAACATTACATCGTCTGCAAATATATACACTTTACAGTTTCTTATTATTTGAGGCAAATCGTTTATGTAGATTATGAATAATAGCGGTCCTAAAACTGACCCCTGTGGGACTCCTAAATTCAGCTGTTGTTCATAACTAAGTGCGTTATTAATTTTAACTACAAATTTTCTGCATTCTAAATAACTTTTTATTAGCTCTAAGCTCGGGCCTCTAAAACCTAACATGTTCATTTTATGTAATAATATATTATGATTTACGGTTTCAAACGCTTTTGAATAATCTACGAATAAACAAAGTATATTCATCTGAAATTGTAGTTTTTGGTAAACTAAATTAGAAAAACGGGATAATAACTTATTTGTGCCTAGACCTTTACAAAACCAAATTGCTCTTTACTATAATATCATTCGATTTTATAAACTGATTTATTTGCTTTGCAATATGTTTTCAAATACTTTGTCTATAAAGGATAGTATTGCAATAGGTCTATAATTTCCGAAATCTGTGAGGCTACCTTTTTTATGAATGGGTTTTATAATCGCAATTTTTAGTGCAGTTGGGATTTTTCTGTTTTTAATTATGAGGTTTATTAAATTTGTTATTATTTGAACGGCTTCATCCTTCAGAAATAGCACATCCCTAATTCGTATGTTATCAAAGCCGGGCGTCTGTGATCTACGTATTTGTGCTAACGCAATTTTTACAAAATCTTTCGTCACCAGCTGCAGTCGCATACTACAATGTACGTCGTTGTTAGATAAATTCATTTGCAGATGCTTTTGATCACAATTGTGAACTATTTCTTTAAGATTGTTAGAGAATATATTTGCAAATTTATTTGCAATGACTATATCTTCAAGTTCGGGCATAGCCTGTTTGATAACCTCATCCACGCTGTTTTTCTTTTTATGCTGTAGTAGATCATTAATCGCCTTCCATGTTAACTTTGTGTTATTATTTAAACTCTTAAATTTTTGTTTATAATGATTTTGCTTATCTTTACGTATTTTTGATGTTAAGTAGTTTCTGTATTTTTTATAATCATCCATGTGATCTGGATTTTTGTCTTTTCCATCTTCTAAACAACTTATCTCTAAATGCTATACATTTTAGTAGTTCGTTGTCATCCATTCCTTTTAACCCTCCTGGTTTGAGACCCGGTGTATTTAAATTTTATGGCCTACCGTGTACTTGCTGTTATCATATATATTATTGAATGCTAAACTAATTTTTTATATAGGTCTTCTGGTTCTTTAGTATCCACAAAAAGTTTAAAATCTAAATTCACAAGTTTGCGTCGAATATAACTTTCGTTAATTCTTGTTTCTACTTTAGTAATAGACCCAATATCCTCTAAAATAATCTTCATTACCAAAATATAATGGTCAGATATTTTAGTCTGTATTATGCCTGAATTTATAGATTTATAAATACCTCTAACAAAGAGGTGGTCTATTGCTGATGATGTCATATTGAAATTATAAAATTGTTGGCGCGTATAATCAAATATACACTGGTATAGACCTTCTGAATTTAACAACAACTCATATTTATCTTTTACCCGGCTTTGTAATTTTAAGTCAATATTAATATCTCCTCCAAAATTAATTTTTATAGCACTTACAAGCTTTTAGTTGGTTTTTAAATTCTGACAAGAAATCATAAATATTTCCACCGGGTGGTCTATATACAGTTATTAATTTTATATCATTTCCATTTACTAGTTTTAATGTTCCTTCTATATTTTCATAACAGGCGGTGTTATATAAATTTTCTTCGAAAGATAAAAGTTTCCGTATATACATCATAACCCCACCACCTCTACCTTCACGACGCAATTTTGAATAAACATTAAATCCCTCAATATTATAATTAACTATATCTTTATCATGAATTGATACTTCGACCAGCATAATTATATCAAAAACAGAACTGGAAATATAAGCCATAAATTCGTCGAAATGACTTTTAAGCCCGTTTATATTTAGACAAATCACCGACAAACATGCATTATTATTTAAATTAACTTGGGTATTTACATCTATATTGTTCCATTCCTTAATATTTTTAAATAATTGATAATGAACCTGTTGTTGCTGATACAATTGTTCGTTAATCATTTTTAATTATCAAAGTTATAATTCTGAGGTAAAGCTTAATGTATTAATATCCTTAAAACTACAATAAATTAATCTAATAAAATATGTTAGTTATCAATTTAATTTTAACAAGTCGGCTTCACTATCAATTCTTACCACATTTGTCTCATTATTCGACCTTTTCGCTAGAACTTTTCCATATTTTACCCAAACATATGCCCAATTTTTATCTTTAGCACGTTGTTTAGCTTCATACAAGAGTTGTTTATTAAAAGCAGTTAAGTTCTCCAATAGAAATAATTTCCGTTCACTTTTATTATTTAAAACATCATTATTACTTACAACCATTTTACGTTTGCTAATTATCTTATCGCGTACAGCTTGAGAAGTGCATCTTACTATGACCGCTGGTGTTGAGTCAAGGCGTCTCTTTGCTAATCGGTGCACTAGTTCGATTTGATCCGGTGTTACATCAACCCCCAAGCATTCATTTAATTTTATAACGGCTGACCGTAAGTGATTCTCGTTTTCATTAGGCGTATAATCTAATCCATGGATTTCAAAGTTTACCATTCTACTTCTTTGTTCCATATTGTTAATTTTATTTCCAAACCTCTAATTTTTATATCCTTCTTTTTATTTTCTTCCGCCAACTTATTAATAGCATCGGTAAGTTTAATGTTGCTATTCTTTAGCAAAGTAACTTCTTCCCTTATACCATCATATAAATTGGAAAGGCCTTTTAGATCACTTACTAAGCTATCCATAACTGTTTTATATGCATCCAGCTTTTCTGTAATTTTACTAAACATAATTTTTACGTCTTCATCTCCCTGTAGTTCCAATGAAGAAGGCGTGAGTGCTTGTGAATCTTTACCCCTACATTCTAAACACCTCCAAGATTGCCTTTTAACAGTAGACATACCTTTAAATGTACCATCTGAAAGCCCTGAACATCCAATGTGGTAAGATCCCTCACAAACACAACAATTAATTATATAACCATCCCTTGATAATTTTTCTGTACACTTTTTGCACTTCATTTTTATCAAAACTGTATTTACGCGAGTATCATAAATAAGTAAGGGTTTTTTAAAGCATAAAAATATTAACGTACACTACTTAAATTTTTTCCTTCCACGAAAATGTATATATTAATCACTTCAGATTAATTCGACGGAGCGCAAACAAGCACGTCCGACCTCTTCAAAGGTCGAGTCTCGAATGATCTCGAATAATAATAATAATAATAATAATAATAATAATAATAATAATAATAATAATAATAATAATAATAATAATAATAATCCCCTCAGGGGCCTGTTAGTTCCCAAACAGGTACGGGCATGGCAAACCCGAGGTACCCGAGCTCAGCTGTCCGCTGTCTAACACCTATCTTCCTTCAGCCCTCTTCCTATTAACCATTCCTCCTACCAAACTCCTAACCAGCCCATTCCATCCCATCGTTCACACATACACACACAAACACCTCACCCACACGACACTTACATTCCACACATACAGTTTATATGTGATCCGTTCTTCGACCTTCTGCTCTTCGGAATCGCGGTGGGGGATTGCATCGGTAGAGGGTACAGCTTAGAAACTGGGGTGGCGCACCGGGCCGCCAGGTAGGACAGGGACCCGAACCCCTTCTAACCAAAGGGAGGCTGTCCTATCAACTGGTGTATAATCTTGCCCCTTTAGTAGTGCTGGGTGGTGCCCAGATTGGGCCCTGCTGATGGGGGTGGGGGGCTTTGCCGAGGCCACTGCCATGCTTCTCCTGCGGGGGTTCTTGAGAGCTTGGGGGGAAATCGCGGTATCACGCAAAATACACACACGTACACACACACACACATCTGTGCGAGCTAAGGCACATCTCAATAGTAACACATCTACACAATACACGCCTACTTCTAATTATAATTATAATGAATTACGAAAGCAATGTTGAAACGATAAACGCGCCACCCAACGCAACCGAGGTCCCAACCTCAAATCTAGATCTTGCTGCAGAGTTAGAGAATTGCAGCACTCTCATTAAACAACCTTCAGGGGATAAAACCCCACGGTCCCAAAATGATATGGGATTAATCTCAAATGCTGGTGATAGCAATAATAAAATTAAACTGGGCAATTCCTCAATGGCTGATCCAAATCCTCAATCAATGGCAAAGGTTTTAGAGAAAAAAGCGGAGACAAACCGCACAATTATAGGTAAGGTAGACAGATATTCGAGTCAATTTGGGAAAAAATTGTATAATGTTAGGAATGAGAATAATGCATGTAGTAATAGTTCGTTTTCGTCCTTTTATGTTGTCAAAATGGAGAATGGAGACTTTGGAACAATAAACTCTTTTCTCATACAAAGATATATATATATATATATATATATGGGGAAATTGGAAGAGTTAAAAATATTAAAAAAATTAAAGAAGGATTATTGGTTGAAGTATCCAACGCTAAGCAAGCATCTTTAATACAGAAAATGAAGACACTTGGGGATCATGTTGTATCAGTAGTGGCACATAAGACACTTAATTTAACAAAAGGGGTTATTACTTGTACTGACCTGTTGAATTGTTCGTTAGAGGAAATAATAGAGGAGTTATCGGAATCAGGAGTAGTGGATGCAAAACGGATAACTGTTAAAAGAGATGGTTGGGTACAAAATACTGCATCGATTATTCTAACTTTTAATCAGAAATCGCTTCCGAATAAAATAAATGTAGCTTTTTACTCCCTTCCCGTGAGGGCGTACATCCCGGCGCCTTTGCGTTGCTTGCGATGTCAATTGTTTGGGCACACAGCTGCCAATTGTAATAGACCGTCAGTATGTGCATGCGGCAAACCCTATCATGAAGACAGTCCATGTTCGCCCCCACCTGAATGTGTCAACTGTAGTGGCAACCATTTTTCAAACTCCAAAGAGTGCCCAAAATTTAAACTGGAGCAGGAAATCAAACGATACCAAACGCTTAACAGAGTTAGTTACTTTGATGCAAAGAGGGAAGTGATATTAAAATCACCTCCATCCGTAGGAGTGTCTTATGCACAAGCTGTCAAAAAGGTAGAGTCCGCGCCTACTTTAGATGTGAAACCTTTAATATCTGCGTTAATACCCGAAATGACTAGAGTTTTTGAAGAAATGATTAAAATGCAGTTTTCCAACTACATGCCCGAGGTTGTGCCCAAAGAACATGTATTTAAACCACCTACGATACCGTCAATCACACTTTCTCCATCACATCCAAGAACGAGGACACCTTCCATCCGAAGTTTGTCAACTAATTCAAGGAGACCAGTCCCTTATCAAAATGCCTGTAATTCAATCGCTTGAAGTTGCTAAATATAAAAATCCAGTTCAACCAATGGAGGAGGGGGAGCGCACATTAGATACCGCCTCTGGATCACAGTCTAATAACGAAAAACGTAAAAGGCAGACAATTAATTATAAGGAAGGTTCACTTGCAAGTGACAGCGATACAGACGGCTCTACAGCAGGTAAAAAGGGGTGGCCAAAGGGCAAACCTCGCAAAAAATAATTATAAACTGTTATAGTTTCATTGCGTCAATTTGTATTACATATGTCTATAAACATAATCTCCGCAATGGATAATATACTACAATGGAACTGTAACGGATGTAGATTCCACCTACATGCTATTCAACTTTTAATGGCGCAATATAATCCAATAATTTTTTGTATCCAAGAAACGCATTTCAAACCGGATGATAAGTTTTCGCTAAGAAACTACAACATATTTAGAAAGGATATCCCGCCAATCCATCGAGCCAAGGACGGGGTAGCAATATTTGTAAGAAATGACATCCCTGTTAAGGAAATCGCTTTAAATTCAAATTTGCAAACGATTGCGATTCAAATATATAGTCAAATAAAATTCACAATATGCAACATGTACTTACCAAATTCATTATGGACTGCCACTGAATTTAAAGATCTCTTACAACAACTACCGCCCCCATATTTAGTGTTAGGGGATTTTAATGCACATCATCCTCTCTGGGGTTCTCTAAAGGCAAGCCCTTCAGGCACTAGAATAGCAAAATTAATTGAAGAACATGATTTGATTGTACTTAATTTAGGAGTAGGGACGTACCTAAATGCAAGGTCAAATAATTTGTCTATGATAGATATATCCTTCTGTTCTCCACAACTAGCTCTATACCTTTCATGGCAGGTGGTGGATGATATGCACTCAGATCATCTTCCAATATGCATATCGCTTCCTATAACTAATATCAACACTTTTCAGTGCCAAACGTGGAAAATGAAGAGAGCTAATTGGAAGCTGTTTCGACAAAATTTAGAACCGTTCCAGTTGACTGACAATGTTAAATCTGCGGTAGAAGGTATTACACAGGCAATATTAAAAGCTGCTGAATCGAGTATTCCTAGAGCAACAGCAACTTTAAAGAAACGCAATGTACCATGGTGGAATAAAGAAGCGTATGATGCAACTAAGGAAAAAAACCGTACATTTGCACAATTCAAGAGAAACCCAACGTTAGAAAATATGATTTTATTTAAACGAGCACGGGCAAAAGCACGTCAAATAATCCTTAATAGTAAGAAATCATGTTGGATGTCTTATGTGTCATCGCTAAAAGCAAGTACTTTACCTGCAGACGTATGGAGAAAAGTAAGGTCCGTACAAGGCAAGTACTTCATGCCGCTACCATCATCTTTAATACACAGAAACCTAATAATAACGGAAGAATTTGATAAAGCTGAAATCCTCTCGCAATACTTTCAACAGGTTAGTTGCAGTTCTAATTATGATAAGGAATTTCTAGACTTAAAATCTTTATTAGAAATTCAACTGGATTTTTCTGAAGCACATCTGTCAGACTACAATATCGATTTCAACATGGAAGAAATGGAAAATATCTTAGGTTCCTGTAAACACTGTTCTCCCGGACCAGACGGAATTCATTATCAAATGCTCCAAGAACTTTCGAAAGAACATAAGAGAACTCTTTTGCAGTTATTTAATAAAATCTGGAGAGATGGGATCTACCCTTCCCAATGGCAGAATGCAGTTATTGTTCCAATACCAAAAATGGGAAAAGACCTTACAGACCCTAAAAATTACCGTCCGATATCTATTACAAGTTGTCTGTCAAAAGTAATAGAAAAAATGATCAACGTTCGCCTCGGTTGGTTATTGGAAAAAAATGAACTGCTGTCTCCATACCAAATGGGATTCAGGAAAAACCGGTCGACTACAGATTGTCTTGTCTGTCTAGAAGATTATATTCAAAATGCATTTGCAAATAGAAAGCATACTGTAGCGGTCTTTTTCGATTTAGAAAAAGCGTATGATATGACCTGGAGGTACGGAGTGCTTGAACAGATCCATCAATGGGAAATTAGGGGTCACCTTCCTCGGTTCATACAAAGTTTTTTAAGCAAACGAACCTTTGTTGTCAGATACAACTCTAGTTTATCTCAACCTCGGGAGTTTGAAAACGGCATACCGCAGGGTTCGACACTAAGCATAACATTATTTGCAATTGCAGTCAATAAAATAGCATCAACAATACCATCGAATGTGCAACATACACAATACGTGGATGATTTGGCAATTTTTTACTCCTCGGACTCCGTAGCAGAGGTAGAATCTACACTTCAAACAGCTATAAACTGTATTGAAAAAGAATGTGTGAGCAAAGGATTTCGTTTGTCTTCCGAAAAAACCCACTGTGTACACTTTTGTCGGCTGAGACACCCACATAACAACCCTAAATTACTATTAAGAACGCACAACATCGAATATAGAGAGCACCAAATTTCTAGGCCTCATTTTTGATAAAAAACTTCGTTGGAAACAACATATAAATGAGACAGCCCATAAATGTAAATCATCACTAAACTTGATTAAATGCCTATCTAATATTGAGTGGGGAGCCGAAAGAGAAACCCTTCTGGAAATACTTAAATTACTTGTGATTTCTAAAATGGACTACGGCTGTTTTGTTTATGCATCAGCAAGACCATCAGCATTAAAGGTGCTTGACAATATACAAAGGGAAGGAATTAGATTGGCAATTGGGGCGCTGCGGACAACTCGTATATCTTCAATATGTTTTAACTCCGGAATTCCTCCGTTAACTTATCGAAGAACAAAACTGGCACTTAATTATGTAGTCAGGGTTTCATCTGTACATAACCATCCAAACAAAATAACACTGTTTGAGCGTTCTCCAGAAGACGATGATATCTATCAAAGCAGGCCAACCATTACCAGGCCTTTGGCAATAAGGATAAAGGACCTAATTGTTGAGTACAATTTTGAATTTCCTACCACCCTATCACTCGCTCATTCGGAAGTACCATCTTGGACACTAAGCCGCAGAGTTATTCGTCTGGACTGCACAAAATACTTGAAAGGTGAAATTGCTAATAATATGCACAGCACTACTCTCAATTCTATCTTGAGTGACTACCCGCAAATTCAAACAATTTATACAGATGGTTCTAAAACTAAAATCGGAGTGGCAAGCGCAATATTAGTCAACAATACAGTACATTCGTGGAGTCTAGTCTCGATGGCAACAATCTATACAGCGGAGTTTTACGCAATATGGCAAGCGTTGAGATATACAGAACTAAGTTGTCATAATAAATTTGCTGTATGTACAGATTCCCGCAGCTGTTTAGAAACGCTAACTAATAATTTCTGTACAGCCTATGGTGCAACAGATACTGGCTGCTGAAAACTGGCTCAAATTCTTGGGAAAGTTAGTCGTTTTATCTGGATACTAAGCCATGTAGGTATAAAAGGGAACGAGCTAGCCGATAGGGCTGCAAAAGCATCTGCCAATTCGGAAATAAATGACAGTATCCGAATCAGACCCGATGATGTAAAATCCTATTTAGGATTTTTAATTAGAAACAAGTGGTTCGAAAGTAGTGGAATAGTTGATGCAAGAACTATGATCCCGTAAAATCAATAAGCAAAAGTACTTAATTAGGTGGCAAATCTCAAAAAAGGAACAGGTGGTATATACTCGTATTGCACTAGGACATACAAAAGTGACCTATAGCTACCTACTGTTGGGGATGAGCCGCCAATTTGTGAACAGTGTAATAAAGATTAACTATCGAACATATACTGTGTACATGTCCAAAATATGACAACCACAGAGCCCTATATAATATACAAAACATAAACATATTGAACAATATCCAAAACATACAACATCTCATTATATTTCTTAAAGCGTGTAACCTGTTTAATAGTATTTAGGTGTTAATTATGAATTATAACTCTGACATTTTTAGTGATATACAAACCATGATGTTAGAACGGTGATGTTTTAGGGAATCCACATTATACCGTGTGTCTATAGCATGAATGTGTCAATAATTTAAATGTGTTTTCCAGCATATTAATGATGCTTGCAGTATAGCAAATATGTTAAAGACTAATGACCTCAGTAGTCGATGCCTTATTTAAAAAAAAAAAAAAAATAATAATAATAATAATAATAATAATAATAATAATAATAATAATAATAATAATAATAATAATAATAATAATAATAATAATAATAATAATAATAATAATAATAATAATAATAATAATAATAACTAATATGTTTTCTATTATACGCCACCATTTGTAAAAGAAAACTTTGTTCATAAAAGAAAATAATTTTTTTAAGTTATGAATATGTAATTTGTTTACTATTTTTTTAATAAGAAACAAAACATATAAACACAAACAAAACTTTCTTGTTTTTTACAAAGCGTGTTGCAATTCGCACCAAAAGATTGTCTATAAGAGAGACAAATGTCGCAGTGTGATAGTACTCTCCGGCATTGTCAAAATACATCAAAATTTGATTAAAATTTTTAATCTAACATTATACATAAATTTCTGAAAACAAGTACCTGAAGAGTATTTTTATCGTTGATTCGAAAGTGCATCCTGGGTGTATATGTTTCTTTACATTTAACTACACACTGGTGTGAGACCCTGATTGTTATTTTTTTGTTTCTTACGGGAGCAGCGGATTCTGTCAGTTGGTATTTATTTGGTTAGAACACTTCCTGATTCCACGTTAAGACCTCCATTACGTTAACACTAGAACATAAGTTAAAGTTATTGCATAGTTACATTACACGCAGGTATGTATGTATGTATGATAGAATATTTTCCTTCGATGTAATTAATTAAATTTTAAAGTTATATAAAAGAATTAATAAGACACAGTTAGTTGCACTATGTTTGGATAACTTGATAAATATTTGTAATAATTTTTAACGTCAAGTTTGCACAATGTGAAATAAAGGCTTTGTCAAATTTTTCGTCAAGTACTACCTTACCTACTGGTTATTTTGTTTCAATAACTGTCCCCTTTGTAAATTATAGTTTAAATTAATTTTTAATTATAGCATAAAATATAGGTTGTAGGTCAATTCCCCTCCGTCGTGTAGATAGTGTAATCTAGTTTTACCGCAATAAGACCTTCAAATACTTTTGGTTGTATGTACCGCACAGTTGTACAGTCGTTAAAGTTGTTCTAAATGGGCAGATATTCGTAGATATGATGCTATAAACGTTTTAGTTGTCGCAAACAGTCGACTGCTTATCGTTCTGCTATAGCCGCAGCCGCTAAAAGTTGCACTGCACTACTGGTAAATACTTGAAGATGCCGTTTTTTAACTTTGCTCATAAGTTACACGTCCACTATCTTACCATCTGTGGGTATCGAAATCTCCGAAGAACGGTGATTTATGCGAGCTTTTGTGAATTAAATCTGCAAGCTACTTCTGTAATTAACTGCATTATTTTCAAACAAAGCCGCCGCTTATCAAAATTGTATTGTAGAATAGTTTCGTATATTAAGTTTTAGTTGACCACTTAATTATCACTGTTAAATTACATGAACTCTTATCAGTTCTAATAAGGTGCAAGTATTTGTTATCGCTTTATATTTAACCTTTTGTGTGTTTAAGTTATTTACGGACGCGATTTATATTGGTTCGATACTCATTTTTTTCTAATAAAAACGCTTTATCTAATACTCTTTTCTAGTAAACCTACCTCGCCCCAAGTTAGTTTACCCATTCCTCTAGAAACTTTTAAGTCAAAAGTGCCTCTACTACTAAAGAGGATGGTTGCTTATTTGAAAGGTTTATTGACCGCTTTGATAGTTTAATTCATCTAAATGACGCGCTGTCAGCCGTTGATAAATTTTCATAACTTCAATCAGCCCTAAAGTGTCCCGCATTGCTTACCATTACGAACGGTGATCTTACGAACGTCAATTACCCTCTTGCATACAATAAGCCCTGGAAAGAATATCGTAATATTAGCCGTATTACACCCGTTCTTTCAGAAAACATAGAAAAGATTTGTAAATCCTTGTCAAATTTGTCGATCAATATAAAGCCCATTTAAGCAAAGTTATTTATTATAACAACATGTCTAGGTCTCGTTCCGCTATTTCCATGTTAGTATATACCAGTTCTAATATTCTTAGGTGTCTGCTTTGTCATTAAGGTAAGTCTTTATCGTTGTAATGAGATCGATAAACTTTCTCCACATGATCGGTACACCTCTGTCAAAAAACATAAACTTTATATTAACTACTTTAGTAGTTCACATGTTCTGAATTAGTATAAATATATTATTTCCTTCCTCCAATGTAATCACCGTCATCATTCTTTATTTTCTTTACTCCACTTTCATCGCATTCTATCTAAGCCCACTACTGCAAATGGTAACAAGACTTGTTTGAGCACTGCTACCACTGTCTCTAATGTATCACCTGCTACTAGTTCCAATTTACAAGACCGCTATAAGGTATCTGCTCCTCTTACTTCTGAGAAAATGTTCACTTCGTTTAGTAATAGTTGACCGTCAACATTGTATGTTGTCTTATTTAATTTCCTAGCCAAACCTTCAGTTATTTTACTCTCTACCGTTCAAATGGAAATTGCTGATCGTTCTGATTTCTTCCAGAAATATCGTAGTTTACTCGACTCGGGTAGCATGACTTCTTTTATTTCGCAAAAGAGTGTAAAACGTTTAGGTTTCCGCGCTACTTCTCATCTTTTACCCTTACTGGTTTAGGATCCATGCTCTCTTCGGCTATACATAGCGCATAACCAATTCGCCCAAATCCATAGGTGCTTCTTCACCTATTATTAATTTTGAAGCTGCCTAACTTCGTAAAATTTATGAAAATTTACCTACTATTAATATTTGTTCTTAAAATTACGCTCACGTAGCTAATCTCAAGCTGCCTGACGCGCTCTTCGCTCAATCTGGATATGTTGAATTACTACTTGCCGCGGATATTTTCCATCTAGTCTTATTATATAGTCGTATTCAAGGTTTAAGTGATACACCTATTACTCTTAACGCCATTTTTAGAAGTATTAATGGGAAGCATACCGTCCTCGCCCGCTTCTGAAGTCACTAGCTTGTTTTGTATGATCGAGTCTATTTCACCACTGAAAGATATTGTTGCAAAATTATGGGAAGTCGAAAAGGTTCCTGACGCTAAATCTTTCACACCCAGGGAATTTTAAGTTGAAAATTATTACGTTCGCACTCTGTCGCAATGAGCAAGGGCGGCATGTCGTCTCACTGCCCTTCAAAGATCCAAAATCTTTCTTTAAAGGTAGTCGTAATTTTGCTATACCGTGCTTTGTTTTTTAGAAAATAGTCTTACTAAGCAACGTTTGATTTATGAACAATACGTTTCGTTCTTGCGAGACTATTTAAATTCCAAAAACGTGCAACATGTTCAAGCTGAGTTTATTTCTGACTTTTCTTATATTCCGCACCATTGTGTTGTGAAACCAGAAAATGTAAGTACCGAACTACGTGTAGTTTTTAACGCCTCCGCTATAACTCTATCTCGCTCGTCTTCAAATGATCATTTGTTTGTTGTACCCAAGTTTCAACGAGACATTACCGCAATTTTGTTACAATTTCGTCTATATTTGTATGTTATTAGTGCAGATATCCATCAGATGTATAAACAGATTCTTGTTAATCTTGATCAGAGTGATTATCAACGAATTGTTTAGCGTTCTTCTCCTAATGAGCATATTCGTGACTTTCAGTTAAGTATCGTTGCCTATGGGGTAAATTGCGCCACTTCTCTGACGATATGTACTTTTCCGCAGTTGGCTGAGGATGGAGAAAGTTCCTTTCCGTTGGGCCTCCTTGGATCTTCGCAACCATGCCTATATTATTAATGTCGCTTCGGGTGGAGACTATGGAGTCAGCCTTGGGTTTAAGGAGTCAACTAAACGCTGTTTTAAAACTTGGCATTTTTGTACTGCATAAGTGGTTGAGTAATTATCCATTACTACTAAAGGATCTTCCCGCTTTGCAACAATTCGCACTACCTCGTTCTTTTGCGGAGACTAACACTCAGCTTTTGAAAGTTCTAGGTCTTTAATGGAATCCTACCTCAGATACTTTTTGTTTTCTAGTTTAGCCACAGGTACCGCATGAACCGATGGCAAATCACTTTCCAACTCAGCCCGTATTTTCGACCCTACAAGAATTTTATCTTCTCTAATTTTTTTGGTATAACATTTAATTCAATGTTTGTGGTCTTAGAAATTAGACTGGGATGATCCTTTCTCCCCATGACTTACTCTGTTTGAAAGAGTGATATCTACATGAAATCCCAATTTTTTTTCCGACTTTGCCTCATCATGCTTGCTACTTCTGCCATAATTTTCTACCTGTGAAGTTCATTGTAGCGATTGAGTTGTCGAGTTTTGAGTAAATGTATGATTTGTTGGAAGACTAATCCTACCACTTACCAGTCTCCTATGAGCCACCGCCCTCAATGCCGAGTCACTCAAGCCAAGTCCTTTATGAGTTCGGGCGTTGATCTTGCTGGCCCTTTCTCCACTACTATATCGCGAGTGCGGGGGCTAAATTGTTAAAAACATATTTATGTCTCTCTATGTGCATGACTACCAATGCACTTCATTTTGAATTAGTCTCTGATCTGTCTACCGATGCCTTTATTGCTGCTCTACTCAGATTTATTGCCAGGCGTGGTCGCTGTGATTGTCTCTACAGTAATTGCGGCACAAAATTTTGAGACGGTTAATTTCTTTCTCAAAACCGCTCAAAGCAAGCTGAAGCGTCCCGTCGCTAAGCTCTTCCCTTTACCTTTGTTGTAAATTCTTTCTTATCTTTCTTCATAAAAAATTTTTTGTTCTGGTTTTAGTTCGCGTAAATATTTCCTGTATTTTCTTATATTAGTTGATTTTTGTTCTTTTTTGTTCTTTTTTTGATTTCGTTCCACTTTAGTAGTAATTGCTTTGCATTTTGTTGGACGGTATGTTCCGTTTGTAAATTATAGCTTAAATTGGCTTTTAATAATAGCATTAGACGTCCCTTGTAAGTCAATTATCCTCGGGCGTGTAGATAATAGTGTAAGTCTATAGTTTTATCGCGATGTGGCCTTCAAGTACTTTATGTTGTAGATGCTGCACTGTTGTACAGTCGCTAAATTTGTTCTAAACAGGCAGGTGTTCGTAGCTATGGTGCTATAAACGTTTGAGTTGCTGCAAACGATCGACCGCTTATCGGCCTGCCATCGCCACCGCCGCTAAAAGTTGCAGTGTGTTACTGGTAAATATTTGAAGGTGCCGCGTTTTTAACTTTGTTCGTAATTTGCACGTCTACTTTCTCCACCATCTGTGGCTATCAAAATCACTGCCACACAATAACTTTAGAATAATACAAATATTTAGATAATTGTTGATTAATATACACTTAAAGTATTTACTGTTTAATATTATAAACACCTAAACTAGTAGAAGTGTCAACTTATGCTTTAATAACTAACGCACTAACTTTTATTAATATTAAGTCATAAAAACCTACAATAAATAGTAAATTATAGCATTGTTTTATATGAAAACTAATTCTGGAATTTATTTACATTTACATTATGTTTTTTATGGTTGAGATTCTTCATGCACTTGCAGTGGAGTTTCTTAATTAATTATTCGTCTAGGATCTTGTTTCAAATAAGTTTAATTTTTTACTGTGTTTTTAAATCTTTGTTTTGAACTGCGTATTTAAAGTGTATACTTATTCCTTCCTCAGATTTTATTTTATGTAAGTTTTTGCTTTTCAACGTGATCTGTAATGATTGATATTAGCTGTATCGGAGTAAAACTCTAACTAGGTTTTGCACAAATTGTTTTCGTATCATCTAGAAAAAAATAGGGTGCATCATTAAAAGCAAGTTTTGCATCTGTTGACGTATCTTTTCATTCCAAAAAGATATACCCGATAAGGTTGTACTCATAAAGGCAAATAGTTGGAGAAGCACAATTAAAAAATAATAACGTTGTACTCGTGTCACAAAACATATTCTATTTAATTTAGTTTTCGGTGTTTACGGACACAACTCATCATTAGTGTTTTATGGAAAAAATGGTCGTTTTCCATAACCAAGAAAATGTACAAACACCATTCAATGTTCCTATTAGATTTCGGATATCCCTAATACAATGAACCTCCGTAAGTACTAGATTTAGTAATACAAAATACGGTGATCGTATATTGTATTCGAATTTAATATTAATATAGATGCTTGAACTTCGTGCATTTAATCGCTCATTGTACCTGCTTCATCATAATCCTACCTCCGAATATTGTCCACATTCAGGTATGGTACTTTTAGTTAAATATTATTTGATTTGTTGAAGTCTTGTATGCAGCAAAAATTAGGAGAATCCAGCGTTCTAATTGAACAACATACCCTACACAAACAAATAATCATTGAACTTATCAAACATATGTCGTTTCGTCAGATAGGATAATAGTAGTTTCAACTTTTAATTACAACGCGTTTTTGAATTAAGGATGCACAGCAATTATTTGACTCGCTTTGTATTTTTAAAAGAAAATATTGAGTGACTTTTCAAAACTAAATTGCCTTAAAATGCCTAAAAGTTTTCATCGTTGGCATTAGGTGTTTCTTCCAAAATTATTACTTTAAAATCTCAATACCTTCCTAGCGGCAGACCTTACTTCCTACACAACATTATATTTATTTTAGAATTGGTGTGAGCTCTTCCAATTTTTTAAATATTTTTTCTTAGCGGCTTTGTTAAGCGGTCTATTTTCGTACAAGATTTCTCCAGGTATAGTTTTTTATTGTACAATTTGGAAGCGACTGTTAAGTTTCTGGAAACCTAAAACAATTTTCCGGCATGTCTGTGAAGTCCAATATATTGATTAGGCACATAATAGTTGAAGTAATATTTTTAACTAAAGCTATATATTTTTTGAGTATTAATAGATTGATTGGTTGATCATCATCGAAATTTTTGTCCAACATATTGGCACTGAGGGATTTGAGTTGAAGGAACATATATTTATCTGTATTTCAAGTACTACTGGAAAAAACACAGTCCATTATTCAATTTGGTTATTTTAATAATTAATCAGGAAACTGACGGCTGTTTCCTCTTTTTTATTTTTTTTTATGAAATAGAACTATAGAACTACTACAACAGATACCAGTCTAAGATCTAGGGTTGGTTACTAATTATTAATAATTCTTTACCGTAGTATTAACAAGACTTTATAATAACATTATTAAAACAGTAAATTGTAATTGAAATAAAATAAAACTTCACACTTTGAAGCAAAACTTCGACAATTAGTAAACAAGCGACACGAATTCAACTAACCAAAAAACTTTCCATCTTTGTATTGCAACGTTATTTTTCTACGTGAAGACCTAAATATAACTTCTTTGTACTAAACCAATTCAAAAATTTTCTTTCCTTTTTTATGCAGATGAAGAGAGTTATGAAATTAAATACAGACTATAATTCTTGCTAGGGGTATAACGGCTAACAGCCTAGATAGGCTCTTAAAGACAAAGAAATTTTAGTAATTTTTTTCTCCTTGATTTATTAATTTCAGGATTTAGACTTTAAGATTTATCAATTGTTTTTGTATCTTTTGGCAGCTACGTAGTCTCTTAGGATAGATGCCGCACTTAGTTTTTAAAGTAAGTGTTGTTTTATATTCTGATAAGGATTTTCTTCATAGTTAACATTTTGGCTCTTTCGACTTTGGCAAGTTTTTGTAGTAGAGTTATTTCTAATACTATCTGTATTTCTGAATTGGGTGTGAACAGATACGCGTACTTGCTTTTTCGGTAAATTCCTTTTTTGAACTACTTTGATTTTGATTTTACTTGTAGGTCTATATCTGACTGCCGTACATTAGTTGTGGCTCCATTGTTCTGTTTGTTGTTGTAAGTCTTGTTCGTTGACCTATCTTTTCCTCTTTTAAAATGTTATGGATTTGCATTCCTGAATATTCTGCGTAGCTCTCTGTCCTGTTAATATATTGTGCAAGTCCCTTTTGTTGAAGGTGATACCCAAATATGTATTTGAGTTTTTGCTTTTCAATGTTGTTCCCTATTTTGATTGTATTGTTAAAGTAATGTTTGCTGGAGAGTCGTGTTATTTCTGCTTTGTTAGTCTTTAATTACTTCTCTAATCTATTGCTCATTTGGTTACCTTGTTTGTGCTATTTTTGGAAGCTACTACTGTTGTGTGTAAAATTCGTCCAGTGGTGAGAATGGCAATATTATTTGTGAATTGGAGGATCTTGTGTCTTGGGTCTTTGGGAATATTAGAGATCAGGACACTAAAAACTGTGGAGGATAGTGGGAAGGTGTGTGTGACTTTTTCCTTCAAGTCATAGTCTGCTGATGCCTTTCTAGTAGTAGGTTTTCAATTACGTTGACTAGATGTCTCTGTATCTTCATGTGTCGGAGTTTGAAAAGTCTGCTAGCACGCTATGCTTTGGATAAGTTTTTGTCTTGTGCTAGACTATGGTGACCCCTTGTAATCTTTTTGCATTGGCGTTTTCAACGTATTTTACTAAGTGTTCGCCTTTATTAACGGCATTTAATCTTTTACCAAATCCAAATTGCATACACGACTTTGAGGAGTGTTGTCTTGGTGATTTTGCAAATTTCAATTGATTCTCTTATCTGGCGCTTTTGACATGGAACTTAGCAAGCTTATGGGTCTAAGGTTTTTGGGTTTTGGTAAATCCTTCCTTCTTTGGGGATTGAGGAGTTCCATTGGTTTCGAAAGAATTGTGTTGTTGTAAAATTCGGTAAACATGTCTGTGATTTCTGTTATCAGTGTTGGATATGCATAGGATGAGGTCTCCTTGGGAATGTTTTTTTTTACTATAGTGACTATAGTTGTGTTCTTTCAGTTGGCTTGTGCACCTTCCTGTGTGCGTTTTCATGTCTTTTAAGTAATAATTATACAAGTTCAATTAGCGGTAGATTTTTGCTAATCGATTCTGCAGTAAATGCTCATTTGTGTTTTAGTAACAAAAGCAACGCATTCATATTTACCACCGACGCCATAAGAACATATAGGCATTATATTACACTTTAAGCTTACCGCCCAAATTACATGCACTGATCATCACCATTGTACCCATTTCCCTATATCAATTGGCTATAGTACGCGAGTAGGTGTTGGCCTTTGGGTGCTGCTTTTTTAAAAAGTCTTTTTCCAAAAGCTCTTTTAACAAATTTATTTACACAGAAATAACAAATTGAAATTTAATTTACAAGTATTGTATCAAAAATATTTTAAGTTGAAGTTACTATTAAATGAACTAAATTTAGGGCAAGTAGCCTGAAGGACCAAGAATGCTAAAGTTGTGAGGCTCAAAACTAACTGACCTCCTTGGGCTCTACAGGGTATTTATGTTGTCCCTGCCCCTCACATTGCTTGTGGGATCCGCAGTGCTCATGTTTGCTTATTTCTTTATTCATTTATACAATACAAAGTAACAATCTTTATTCTAATAATTGCGGTTTTATAACCTACTGTGACCTGCACCTGCAGTCTCACGTTGCGTCTGGAATACAATGTATTCACATCCGTCTTCTGTCTGACTTTTATTAACCTTTTATTATCTATCCTTGAATTATACAATGTTGCTAGTTAACTTAAGATTCAATAATTCCATTTAATTACACATATATTTGATTTGGCGGATATGTAACTCGCGTAGCAGTTTTTATATTACATCGAATTTTTATTATAAAACACCTAAAGAGGACAACTGTACGAGTAATACCATTGCATTTCAAAAAATAAAACGGGGAGATATTTAATGGTTTAAACATTTGTGTATTGCAATAATTATACATCAAAGTAAAAAACCCAAGGAAATGTTTAACAATCAACGTGCTTAAAACAGGGCTCATAATTTATTGTATATATTAATCTGTGTATGGAGGGTTGCGGTGCAATAGTTCCCTCACACACTTGTATTAGTTATTGCAGCTATATATTAAACCCATTGTATACCAGCCATGTATCTTTTGAGAGTGTTGCATCATCCCGGCGATACTTTAGAGTGCCGGCTGTTTTAGCTAACTATAAATTTGCTTGTAGTAATATTTCACACGTCTATTATCAACAATCGTTTAAAGTATTCATACTACTTTCTTTTAAAATAGATGACGCTGTATGACCTGTCAATTCACCAACCAAAATGCTAGTTTTGAATCAAGGTATCTTAGGTTATAACAGTCCGTGCATTCAAGTGCTAGTTTATTGAATATTTTACAACCTTTCGAAAAAGTTTTTGTTTTTACAGTGCATTATATGGTAAATAAGCATAAATCACTTTTTATATTATATAATTATGTACAGTATATTAGTTATAAACCCAAATGTACATGGCACTTTTAAGTACTTTTGGGTTTATAAAAGCAAAATTGTTTTTGGAACGTTTCTTAAAAATAATGAATATTACCTTGATAAATTCAAATTTATTTTACTAATATTGTAATATTCTAAATATAATCTTAAATTTCACATGGCATATGTTTGTTGTGTCAAATATTTACATGAATTTTTGTTTACTACAGAACCATATAATAAATAATACAAACAGGAAAAGTAAATTCCAATTAACGAGACCTTTGACAGAAGAGGAATTACTAGATATAATTGGAAACGATTTATTTGATGAAATGAGCTGGACAACAACATAAATACAGATGATGAATCTGATTATGACATAGAAGAAGGAGAAGAAACACATGTGCGTTGCTTACAACAAGAGGTAGAGCAGCCAAATGTGGAGCATGAGCAGATCAAAGATATTCAGGAAATACAAGAAATTGTTGACACGCCAGAAAAAGAAGTATAATCAAAAAGAAAGTGGATAAAACGGGGCAAAGACACTTATATGCCACAGCACAACTCTCCTGTACGTGTTAATGAAGATTCGTTTCAATGTTCACCAACAGCTTTGGAAATTTTGTTGAACTTTTGGGCGATTCTTTAGATAATACTGTATTTCAGTCGAATTTATATGCAATACAAGACAAAACTCTCAATTTATATGCAATACAAAAAGACAAAACTCGCAATTTAACCAAAGAGGAATTGCTAATATTTATTGATACAAACTTCGTAATGGGCTATCATACAGTACCGAATATAATAAGTTACTGGTCAACTTCTAGAGATCTGAACGTACCAATTGTATCAGAAAGTATGTCACCGAATCGATTACGGCAAATTCTACAATTTTTGCATGTTAATGATAACAGTTTGCTTACCAACGCTAACAAGGATAAGTTGTTGAAAGTGCGGCCTTTCATGGATACCCTCAACAGACGATTTGCAAGCTATTGTTTTGGAATAAAAGAACTTTGTGTGGATAAATCTATTATTAAATTTAAAGAGCGTCACTCTCTAATGCAGTATAATCCAATGAAACCGATTAAGAGAGGTTTTAAGATTTGGTGCCTCACAGATCAAAAAGGTTTTGTAAAAAAATTTGACTTTTATCAAGGCAAAATTCAAACAGTAGACAAGAAATTTGTTCATTTTAATCTAGGAGAACATGTAATGTTGCTTTTGACAGAACTTGAGTGGGAAAAAGAAAGAATAATTTATTTTGACAATTACTTCACATTTGTGAAGTAATTGTAAAAATTAAAATTAGAAAGAACCTTAGCTTGTGGAACAATAAGAAATAATAGAATGGGGAATCCGAAATATCTATAAATTGACAAAAAACTGAAGAGAGGTGATTTTGATTGAAGAGTTTCTAACACAAATGTGACGTATTCAAATGGAAAGACAACAAAATAATTACAATAGCTTCAAACTTTCACGGAAGTAATAAAATCACTGTAAATAGAAAAGAAAAGAATAGGGAAAGAATACCTGTATACGCGTCTATGGTAGTCAAAGATTACAACACTTTCATGGGTGGTCAAATACATCCAAGTTGAAAAAAAATCCAAAAATACACAAAAAAAACGAAGATACAACTACAGTGTGCCTGCAATTGTGCGTTTAGGAAATCATTTCGTCAAGTATATTTATAGGAGAGGTAGATGTGAAACGTGTAGTTCTAAGTCAGTTCAATTAAAACCGCATTCAGTGTGTACTACATGTGGGGTATTTTTATGCTGTAACAAAAAAAAACTTTTGCTGAATATCATGAAATAGGTTTATAAGTATATATTTAAGTATAATAAATTTTGTTATCCACAGTGATATTGTTTTTTTTATATTTCCAATATAAAATTGAATGAATAGGGCTAGTCAACCCATAAATCGATACGTATCGTTATTTCAAAGAATATATGTAGTCCATTTGAAACTTTGACAGATATGCACCTTACTCTTTTCTCGATGTTATAAAAAGAGTAAGTGCACGACGAAGTATAAGAAATACTTCGGCACAGCTTGCATCGACCTTTATGGTTTCGGAGGCTGCATGAGACTTGAAATCACAGGGTAAGGGGAATGTTTAGAGAATATCTGAATGTTAAAGATTTATATATCAAGACACTTGTTTACACAACTGTAAAATAACTTAGAGAAACAAAAGTTAAAATACGATAAGAGAAATTTGACTAAATATGTATATTAATACTCAAGTTATTACAATTCCAAAGGCATGTATAAGATATACGCTTGTCATTAACATTGTAGACATCGCTATATATTTTAACATGATATAATTCAAATATTTAATAAACATACACGAGAAAATTTCTATAGAGAAACCAAAATAAATAATCTCCGTTTAGAAACTTTAAATTTTACTTAATGCAGGAGTAAATCAAAAAGTGATCATAATTGTAATAATGTCATGTAACAAAATGCACATGAAATGAAAGTTCAAGTAATAAACCTTTTCACCATATAGAAGCTTCATGAAGTTTCGAATGTTTACATATTTTTAGGTTATGTATTAGATAATTATATTTGAAATCATTTAAGGTAAGTAAAATGTAATTAATTATCAAAACAAAATATTTGTAGTGACAAAGACAAATTTAAATAGAGGTTAGGCCTCTTTATTTTAACAGATAACGGTAAGGTAAAAGTTTTAATCTCATACTACCTGTAGTATCAGTAACTGAACTAATACTAAGTTACTTAATTTATAGGAATCCTTCAATATCCAGAAAAATGAGCCATCCTGCGTTGGAGGATCTCCTAGTGTAGGTACAAAACAACATGCGGTCAACTTCAAATGTTGTCCTTAACAGACTTCTGTTCCATAAAATTAAACTTGTAGATATTTTTCAATAAGATAATAACTGAGCATCATAATGTAAAGTAGAAAGAAACGAAATATAAAATTCTTGTGATGAGTGTTATTTTACATCATCTGGTTGTGTGACAGGCAACTTTTTCTTGTGGAAAATCCGAATGAGAGAAAACACGTCGCCGTGACGCATATTTGACCGGAGCATACTTGACCGGAAAAAAACCGGAGGACCCTAGAAAATTTAGTTGTGTTACGAAAGTGAAAATTTAACACGAGGTGCAAAGGAAAACGAATCTATTAATTTCTTACCATCTGTATAAATATTTGATGGGCTTAAGGAATAAACAACTTCTTCATCCATTATACAACACATCTAGAAATATATTTAAATGTTAATTTAGGATTTATAATTAGAAAATTTACATACCAGGCATGCACATGAGACAAAGGTAAAAGTTCAAATCAGAAATGCAGTGCCAGATAAGCAATCAGATATCCGAGAAATGAAAATTTGACACTTCTAATAAATTATTTTCGGCCATCTTCGGGATGGACGATCTCTAGCGATTATTCTCAATAATACAAAATTAGAACCACACCAGTAGTGCTTTTGGATTAAACACTTCAGAATTAACCAATAGGAAAATTTCATATAGATATAATTATAATACAGAATTAGAACCACACCAGTTGTGCTTTTGGAATAAACACTTAAGAAATAACTAATATGAAAATTTCATATAGATATAATAATTTGTACTATGTAACAAATTAGTAACTTGTGGATTAAAACTAATAATCCAGGATTATGCGAGATAAATTCTTATAGAAAATATATTACATAATAAAGAGAGTAATTTTATATTTAAATAAGTGCACCATACTCTTTTCTCGATGTTATAAAAAGAGTAAGTGCACGACGAAGTACAAGAAATACTTCGGCACAGCTTGCATCGACCTTTATGGTTTCGGAGGCTGCATGAGACTTGAAATCACAGGGTAAGGGGAATGTTTAGAGAATATCTGAATGTTAAAGATTTAAATATCAAGACACTTGTTTACACAACTGTAAAATAAGTTAGAGAAACAAAAGTTAAAATACGATAAGAGAAATTTGACTAAATATGTATATTAATACTCAAGTTATTACAATTCCAAAGGCATGTATAAGATATACGCTTGTCATTAACATTGTAGACATCGCTATATATTTTAACATGATATAATTCAAATATTTAGTAAACATACACGAGAAAATTTCTATAGAGAAACCAAAATAAATAATCTCCGTTTAGAAACTTAAAATTTTACTTAATGCAGGAGTAAATCAAAAAGTGATCATAATTGTAATAATGTCATGTAACAAAATGCACATGAAATGAAAGTTCAAGTAATAAACCTTTTCACCATATAGAAGCTTCATGAAGATTCGAATGTTTACATATTTTTAGGTTATGTATTAGATAATTATATTTGAAATCATTTAAGGTAAGTAAAATGTAATTAATTATCAAAACAAAATATTTGTAGTGACAAAGACAAATTTAAATAGAGGTTAGGCTTCTTTATTTTAACAGATAACGGTAAGGTAAAAGTTTTAATCTCATACTACCTGTAGTATCAGTAACTAAACTAATACTAAGTTACTTAATTTATAGGAATCCTTCAATATCCAGGAAACTGAGCCATCCTGCGTTGGAGGATCACCTAGTGTAGGTACAAAACAACATGCGGTCAACTTCAAATGTTGTCCTTAACAGACTTCTGTTCCATAAGATTAAACTTGTAGATATTTTTCAATAAGATAATAACTGAGCATCATAATGTAAAGTAGAAAGAAACGAAATATAAAATTCTTGTGATGAGTGTTATTTTACATCATCTGGTTGTGTGACAAGCAACTTTTCTTGTGGAAAATCCGAATGAGAGAAAACACGTCGCCGTGACGCATATTTGACCGGAGCATACTTGACCGGAAAAAAACCGGAGGACCCTAGAAAATTCAGTTGTGTTACAAAAGTGAAAATTTAACACGAGGTGCAAAGGAAAACTAATCTATTAATTTCTTACCATCTGTATAAATATTTGATGGGCTTAAGGAATAAACAACTTCTTCATCCATTATACAACACATCTAGAAATATATTTAAATGTTAATTTAGGATTTATAATTAGAAAATTTACATACCAGGCATGCACATGAGGCAAAGGTAAAAGTTCAAATCAGAAATGCAGTGCCAGATAAGCAATCAGATATCCGAGAAATGAAAATTTGACACTTCTAATAAATTATTTTCGGCCATCTTCGGGATGGACGATCTCTAGCGATTATTCTCAATAATACAAAATTAGAACCACACCAGTTGTGCTTTTGGAATAAACACTTAAGAAATAACCAATAGGAAAATTTCATATAGATATAATAATTTGTACTATGTAACAAATTAGTAACTTGTGGATTAATACTAATAATCCAGGATTATGCGAGATAAATTCTTATAGAAAATATATTACATAATAAAGAGAGTAATTTTATATTTAAATAAGTGCACCATACTCTTTTCTCGATGTTATAAAAAGAGTAAGTGCACGACGAAGTATAAGAAATACTTCGGCACAGCTTGCATCGACCTTTATGGTTTCGGAGGCTGCATGAGACTTGAAATCACAGGGTAAGGGGAATGTTTAGAGAATATCTGAATGTTAAAGATTTAAATATCAAGACACTTGTTTACACAACTGTAAAATAACTTAGAGAAACAAAAGTTAAAATACGATAAGAGAAATTTAACTAAATATGTATATTACTACTCAAGTTATTACAATTCCAAAGGCATGTATAAGATATACGCTTGTCATTAACATTGTAGACATCGCTATATATTTTAACATGATATAATTCACATATTTAATAAAATGTACACGAGAAAATTTCTATAGAGAAATCAAAATAAATAATCTTTGTTTAGAAACTCTAAATTTTACTTAATGCAGTAGTAAATCAAAAAGTGATCATAATTGTAATAATGTCATGTAACAAATTGCACATGAAATGAAAGTTCAAGTAATAAACCTTTTCACCATAAGAAGCTTCATGAAGTTCGAATGTTAACATATTTTTAGGTTATGTATTAGATAATTATATTTGAAATCATTTAAGGTAAGTAAAATGTAATTAATTATCAAAATTTTAAGATAAGTAAAATGTAATTAATAATCAAAACAAAATATTTGTAGTGACAAAGACAAATTCAAATAGAGGTTAGGCCTCTTTATTTTAACAGAAAACGGTAAGGTATAAGTTTTAATCTCATACCACCTGTAGTATCAGTAACTGAACTAATACTAAGTTACTTAATTTATAGGAATCCTTCAATATCCAGGAAACTGAGCCATCCTGCGTTGGAAGATCTCTTAGTGTAGGTACAAAACAACATGTGGTCAACTTCAAATGTTGTCCTTAACAGACTTCTGTTCCATAAAATTAAACTTGTAGATATTTTTCAATAATATAATAACTGAGCATCATTATGTAAAGTAGAAAGAAACTAAATATAAAATTCTTGTGATGAGTGTTATTTTACATCATCTGGTTGTGCGACAAGCAACTTTTCCTTGTGGAAAATCCGAATGAGAGAAAACACGTTGCCGTGACGCATATTTGACCGGAGCATATTTGACCGGAGAATAAACCGGAGGAGCATATGTTACAGGAGCACCCTAGAAAATTCAGTTGTGTTACAAAAGTGAAAATCTAACACGAGGTGCAAAGGAAAACTAATCTATTAATTTCTTACCATCTGTATAAATATTTGATGGGCTTAAGGAATAAACAACTTCTTCATCCATGATACAACACATCTAGAAATATATTTAAATGTTACTTTAGGATTTATAATTAGAAAATTTACATACCAGGCATGCACATGAGGCAAAGGTAGAAGTTCAAATCAGAAATGCAGTGCCAGATAAGCAATCAGATATCCGAGAAATGAAAATTTGACACTTCTAATAAATTATTTTTGGCCATCTTCGGGATGGACGATCTTTAGCGATTATTCTCAATAATACAAAATTAGAACCACACTAGTTGTGCTTTTGGAATAAACACTTCAGAAATAACCAATAGGAAAATTCCATATAGATATAATTATTTGTACTATGTAAACAAATTAGTAACTGTGGATTAAAACTAATAATCCAGGATTGTGCGAGATAAATTCTTATAGAAAATATTAATACATAATAAAGAGAGTAATTTTATATTTAAATGTAGATATTAGCATTTATATGCTAATAGTGCCAAGCACAGATGTAACATGCTAAAATATAAGCAAAAAGGCATGTTACATCATATTTTTGTGTATTTAATGAAACTAACATCGATACAAATCACACCCCTAATCGTAGTTGTGATACCGATCCATACGTTGAATAGCCCTATCGCAAAACAATTTTTGTCAAATCAGTGTTTTGTATTTCCGGAGGTACTTCAAAGTACCACGTCTGAATATTAAATATACTTAATTATTTTGCAATATCGGGTACAAAGCAATTTTAAGAAACGCATTTAATAAAGGTAAATAGAGATCAAACTACTTTATTTTAAATATTTTATCCGTTGGTATTTGGGTGGACTAAAGAAATGAGGTACTCATAAGTATCGTAGGTACACAAAGGTTTAAATGATATTTCGTAAAATTGATTTTGGTATTAAAGAAACTCAGTCCTAACTCTTATTATCTGCCGAAATTAAAAACAGCATAAATGTATATTTTAAGCTATAGGTATAGTTCCTTAGACTCCTGCTCGATGCAGTAGTAAAACTAAAAATAAGCATGCATAGACTACAGCAAACAAAGAAAATCCGTGGCTGACACGTGGTGTGTATTAGACTAAAAATCTCATTCTGTTGTAAATGGCCTAGTTGCGCATGTCACTAATTAAAATGTCGGTTTATGTCCTAACATGGCTGTAAATTATACTTCACTTCAAAATTAAAATAACTGTTTATCTTTCCACTCCACTAAGATATTTCGAGTGAAAGACATAGATCGTAATTCAGCATATCGGGTCAGCTTAATCTAAATTTGGGAGCTTTTTTCTTGTGCATTATAACCTTTCTGCGATCTACAACAGTTCCTCATTTCTATATAAAAAATAGAATGGGACAGGTTGCACACCTGTTGTATATGACGAAACCATAAACCATTATATCAATTTATTTTCAACGGAAAATCAAGGAGTACAATAGACACAATACGGAGGGCTTACCCTAATAGCTAGAACAAGTTTACAAAGTGAAAACACAAGTCATTGAGATTATGTAGCACTTTGTCCCCTTATATAGCGCAAGTTGCTTAATTTTAGACGAGCTGTATTGTCTTGTTTATACATATACTGTATACATAGTGGTAGTGTACTATGTACGCTGGAGGTGACCTGATTGTAGTAATATAAAAATATACTAGGAATACGCGAATGCACGTGTGCAGGTTGTATTATAATAATAGACCCTGAATACAACCAGTCAGTGGGGGTAGAGCTATTGTCAAAACTTTGTATTGAACAAAGACGACGCACTTTATTTAATATAAAATACTATAAGTAACATTTTAATAGTTGGAGATTCACGTATTGAATGCGTCGTCGTGTCGCCGTAACTAATTCTTTGCTTCGTGTATTGAGGGTCACTGTAAAATCCATGCAGTATCATTCACTGAATCACCCTTCTTGTACGCGGCTACTAAAGTACACCATTTGAGTCTATACAAATACATGACAAAGAGTAACGATTCACATTTCAGATGTTAGCTGGGCGCAATTAAATGAAATATACCTATACAACGGACATTCCAATACATTAAACATCTTAATTATGTACAAAAAAATTAAACCTTTTGTAAGTAGCAAGCTCCTTTTTAACGCAAACGTAATCATTTTAATTAAAAAAGTTATTTATAGCACATTTTATTATTCAGAAGTTTTTTGTCAGTCCAGACAAGAGGGGTATGTGAAATAGAGTAGATTAGTGTTTTCACAACTTTTCTCATAGCTTAACATTTTCTTAAAATTTAAAACCATTAAAAAACTCTCCCGTTCCGAAAGGACCTGCACTTTGACGAAGTTCTAGATTACTAGAACAAGTGGAGCGGCTTGTGTGTTACAATGACCTAAAGAGCCGAACCAAAGGTTTTACCAAATTCTTGGAGTCTTTGGTGAGGAATCAGATTAAGACAGCTCCCCGAAAAAGGACAACAGCTCCTTTGGAACTTAGAGTGGCAGACACCATAGAGGTCGGGTATACCATTCTAAGGCACACTACTGCAATGTGGAAGGCAACGGGACACCACCACATTACCTCCCAAGTACAGAGCGTACTTAAATTGTAATAAACATGATGGCATTCTCTGGGGTAAAAGATTCCGGAGTTAAAATAGTTCCCCTCATTCGGATCTCCGGGAGGGGACTACTCCGGAGGATGCGATCGGAAAGTTCAGAATTAGAGTAGGGAACATTTTGCGAGTCGCAGCGTGGAATGTTAGAATTATGACGCAAGTTGGCAAGCTAGAGAACTTGAAAATTGAAATAGATAGGTTAGCACTAGACATAGTGAGGATCAGCGGAGTTCGGTGGCCAAAAGTGGGAGATTTTTTGAGTAGAGACTATAAGGTAATTCATACAGGAGCAGAGGAAGGAAATTTGAGTGTGGGGATAGTTAAGCAAAAAAAGATAAGACACTGTATAGAAAATTACATACTAAAGCACGAAAGAGTACTCATGGTTAGAATAGAATCTAACCGGTAAATACAGTAATAATACAAGTATGCATGCCCACCTTTAACTACAGTGACGAAGAAGTAAAAGCGATCTACAAAGATATTGAAGACATATTAAGATACCTAAAAGGACATGAAAATTTAATAATTACGAGGGATTTTAATGCAGTGGTAGGTGAGGGTAGGCAAGGAGCGGCAGTAGGTTTATTTGGTTTAGACACGAGAAACGATAAGGAAAATAGGCTGGTAGAATTTTGCGACAAGATCAATTTATTCATCACAAACACATTATTTCAACATCATGCTAGACGACGATATACGTGGAAAATACCAGGAGATATAGGAAGATATCAAATTGATTACATACTTGCTCGACAACGGTTTAGGAATCAAGTAAAAAACTGTATAAGTTACCCAAGAGCAGATGTCGACACTGAACACAACATCGCATCGTAATTATGAAGGCCGTTCTTAAATTTAAAAATTTGAAAAAAAGGAATGGAAAAGGACACTTTGACTTTGAGAAACTAAAAAATAAAGATATACACGAAAGATTTAAAAAAAAGTGAAATGAATTGCTGAAAGATATCGGGAAGTTTTCAGATACTAAGAAAGTAGAAACAGAATGGAATAACGTTAAATCCTGCTTAAACATAGCGGCCAGAGATATTTTGTGATATACAGGAAAAGAAAATAAGAAACCATGGATAACAAAGGATATTCTGAATTTAATAGAAGAAAGATAAAAATACAAAAGCACACCAGAGGAAGCAGGAAAACAGAGATACAAAGAAATAAAGTGGGAAATTATTCGCAAATGCAAGCAAGCTAAAGAACAACGGACTGATAAAAAGCGCAAGAGGTACAAACTAAGATGGAAATAGGAAAGACAGACGAAGCATACAAATTAATTAGAATGAATTTTAGGAATGTATAACCATATAGCAAAAATATAAGCGACGCGGGAGGAAACGTCATTGTAGAAAATGTAGAGAAAGTGGGTAAATGGCAAGAATATATAGGAAATTTATATGCAGGAGGGGAACTAACAACATTAGAACAGGAATCACTCATTGCAAATGATGATTTGGGATATGTTATTCCTCTCTATTTCTATATCTGCTTCTAATATAACCCGCACCATTCTCCAAAAATGCCTTACAACATATCCTGCCCTTCTATTTCTTCTACTTTTTTTGTTTGTTTCTGATCGATTACTTTATTCCTTTACTATTTCCATAACCTCCTTGTTATTAACTTTATCTGTCTATGTTGAAGCAAAACATTTTAAGAGGTTTTTTCCTTTTCCTGTCTGCTTTTCCTTCTCATTCTATTTTATAAGCATATAGTGCTGTGCTCCACACATATGCTTCCTACACCTTTATTTTTGTTTCTATGTTTGTTGTCTTCGAATATAGCCGCTGCTCTTTCTTGTTAGATACAGTTTGATTTCCATTCTATTGTTTTGTAAATATATACTCTATTTCACGGATATTCGGTGAATGTGAAGGGGGTAAGCAGCCCGTGACTACCAAAATCCCCCAACAATTGAACATTTGTCGAATTAATAGTGTTCTAATAAATCCCTCTGCACAATAGAAATTAGTTGAAAATATTACAAAATCAACAACTGTAGTTTATAATAACAATCAGGTGGAAGTGCAATTATTTTTTGTCTTCGAACTTGTTGTACGCGTACCTCTACTGATTTCTATTCTGAGCTAGTCAACACAGTTCCCCGAAATTCTCACTGCCTGGATACAGCACAGTTCCTTTTCCATTGTGTTCTAAATATATACCCTATTTCACCGATATTCAGTGGTATGTGAAGGGCGTAAGCAACCTGTGACAACCAAGATCTCCCAACACTTAGACATTTGTCGAATTAGTAGTATTCCTATATATTCTTTCGCACAATCAACATCAATTGGGAATATTGCAAAATCAGACCTGTATTTGTTTATAGCACTCATCAGGTTTAAATGCAATTATTTGTTTGTCATTAGGTTTGCTGTCTTGCAACTGGTTGGATGCGTACCTTCACTGATTTCTGTTTTGAACTAGGTTAGACAGTTCCCTGACATTCCTACAGCCTAGATATATATATATATATATATATATATATATATAATGCTGTGATAAGGGGTTGTTATGAGGTGTATTGAGTAGCAAGGGTCGTGTAGTAATCATAAATTGCAATAGGAATCAGAAAACTGTATTTATTTAGCAGAAAAATAGGTAATTCGTACATTATGTAAATAGCTAGCATTTAACACCCTGTATATAGACCGTAATTAGCTTCAAGCAATGCAAGTAAGCACATTTTACAACAATAGAACGCGTATTTAGCAGAAAAATAGATAATTCATACATTATGTAAATAGCAAGTATTTAACACTCTGTATATAGACCGTTATTAATTTTAAGTAATGCCAGTGAGCATATCTTTTAACAAAAGTACGCGTATTCAGAAGAAATGATAGTACATGTAATACAACACGCGTTGAGAAGTGTTTTAATTAGGTGTAAAATAAAGACGCGGAAGATAAAAGATGAAACCTAATAAAGCTTTATGCAATTACAATAACCATTTTTAATAAGAAAACGCAGTTTCAAGCACGCATAAAAATACATAAATAAAAATAGCATTGAAGTTACATCATTTATTTTGTTCAATTATACAAAGGGCGATATCTATACAAAACAACGTATGGTCAAGATAACAAGGTATCTATAGCAAATAAATTATACACGGAAAACCGAGAAAATTACATTAGAAACAACTTCGAAATGCAGGGAATATTAAATACCTGGTTGGTTGAGATATCTGCAAGACTGCTTGAAAACCCAGCCCATATCTAAGTAGGAAGAGCTTATATTAACACAGAGCAATAATAAGACGAGTCAGTTTACAACTCATGCAGGGCGAAGCAGCGTCACTGCTAACCAGAAAGTCACGCGTAATTTAATATTTAATAAAATATCAAGTGTATGTTACAGTTATAAAGTTCAACGATTACGAAGACTTCTTTTGCCGTTTAACGTGAGTAGAATTTGGGGTAATTTATTTAAACTAAATATTAATAATAATAGGGCTTCGAATTGGTGGTACATTTTTGAATACTTCGAATCTGAGATATAACACTTCGAATGTGTGGTGTATTTCTGAATACTTCAAGTTACAATAATTCAAGTATGCGTCGATAAGAATAATTCAAATCAGGATCAATATAATATTTCAAATCAGCGTCGACAATTATATTTTGGTACAATTCTGGTACAATTTTGAGTTGCGAGATTTAAGGCATATAAAATAAAGAAGCACGAAGCAATTTATGGAAAACAAAGTGTAACTGTACTTAAGTATTGGTTCGGCTAAGCAGAGCATTGGTAGACCGAAAAGGACAACAAAAGGGTGTTGATCCACAACCCGAACAACCTGTAGCAGGTCAGATCTATTTAATTTTAAGATATTTTTCTTTTTAAATTTCAATACTGAATTTATTTAATTTATATAAAATTTGTAATGAAGTCAACAACAAACATTGCATACGTTAAACTTACGTAATATATTATAAAGGTAGTTTTTGGTAACCTTATATTGAATTCAAAGTATATAAATTTTGAGATAAATGATACATAGGATACTGATTAATTGAAGGATGTATTTAAATATCTTTCAAAAATTGTAAATAATATTTCTTTTCATTATATAAAATTAATTGACTTCGCTTTATCAATTCAAACAAATAGGTAATCATAAAGGGGTGGAGAGGAGAAAAATTGATGATCGTAACGTTGTGCACTCTGTGTAGATTAAAAAGAGCTAGCCGTGGCATAATAATAATAAAATTAGTAAGATTAAATTTGATTTGAGAACATAGGGCGGTGACGTTAAGTAAAAACGTCATAACACCGAGTACGGCGTTATCATATCAATTTATATATATATTTATATATATATATATATATATATATAATAGCGTTTTCGATAAAATGTTACAGTACAGTGGGATATTTTAGTCCAAAAAATTAAAACGAAATAATATTTGCATATATTTAATTAGAAATCGACGTTTCGGCAAAGGCTGTTGCCTTTATCAAGATTCTACAAAAGGAAAAGTATTCAATACAGTCATCAACAAATTTTCTTTTAAAAAATTACTTACCTAATTGTTAATGCATAAATATTAAAATTATAAAAATAACCCTACATATCAGGGTTGACTAACAAGTCATAACTAGATAAAATAAAAATATTGGGGCGCCCAAAAAAGGATTATTTAAAGCTAATTAATAAAATTACTTGTTCATAGAGTAAACAACCAACTACGAATGAATTAATATAAAACCAGTTAATAAGAGTGAGAGCGTGTTCCACATTTTGTACGAATATTAGGTAAATAGTATGCGCTCTGGCCTTCACATAATTGTTGAAAATTAAAATTTGACTTTGCAATTCTGTACAGATTGGAATATATGGGATGCAAATTTTGGGTGTCCTGTCTAAAATTTAACGAATTAACTTCATTTCTTATATAATACGCCTCTAAAAAAACTGAAGCTTATGATTAGTTTCAGAATCTAAAATTCAAACTTCATCATAATTATTGCTGTGCTATTTCCTTTATTATATGAAATATTATTTTAAGGTTTTTTTATCCCGACTAGCTTACTGAATAAATTTTATTGAATTCAGATAAAGCAATTTTAGAACACACAATATAATAGTTGATAATAGTTTATACAAAATATCTACATTTACCAGATTTATGCTTTTCTAAAAGTCAGCAAAAATATCTTTTAATTACATTCAGGGACCTTAAAACGTTCCAAGATTACTACCTTTGCTATCATATTTTTAAGTGACCTTTTTGATGACTCTTACAAATATACAATGTATAGCAAATATTAAATTGAAACAGTCTTTCAATAATAAAGTGTATTAAAAATTGCTAACCTGGAATGGGTTCTGGAGTTACATCCTAGTCTATGATCTGCACCACCTTGCTATGTCCGCTTTGCTTAGTGGCATTTTATGTTTACGTTAAGACATCAACAAAATTTGTCTCCACAAAATGGCATCAACAAAATGCTGTCTCCATATAAGAATCGCCTCCCATAAAAATCGCTTTCATTTAAAGTTGTACCAAATTAGAGTACATCTAAAACTAAGGTATCACCAAATTAAAATACATCTCAAAATTATGGTACGTCCCCAAATCAAAGTATGTCCAAAATTAAAATACGTCCAAAATTATACGTCCCAAATTAGAGCCCTGTTGTGTTAATATTAGAAATGAATTTAATTAAGTTGTTTAACTTTCGTCTATCTGTAGATCGGCTTATATTTTTTTGCACAAAATTCTTGCACTTTTAAATTTTATCTATTTTAATTTTTATTTTACTAATTACGTGAGTTTTTACCACCTTCCAACATAGTTGTTGCTCAGTTAAATATAGACTAAAAAGTTGTTCAGTTTCTATCGTTTATATAAGCCCTTCCTCCAATAGTTTTCATTGGCGTGTTTACGATCAAGGCTGGTACTGTTGCCTTATTTGGCAAAACTAGGAATTTTTACAAATTACCTACTTTAAATCTTCGACGAATGCTCTATTTCTCACTTCCGCCTTCAGCATATTGCAGTATTGTCCTAGGATTTCCAACTTTTGGTTTTTCATCAAGTCACGTATTCGATGTTTGTCAATTTATCATATAATTGAACTGCCTGATGTTTATTCGTTTGCCACAGAATTTTGGTTTTCCGAACAAGTGTGTGCTTCTCTAGTCACGTAACGATTTTCTAATAATGAATTATTTAAGATGCGTTTACGTTGATATTTTCGAAGCAGTTGTTAAATATTTGCAATGCCAATTTATCTATGTTTCCCGGTAATTTAATTTTGATTCAATTTGTTGCGTTTTCAAATCTTATCTTTACTTGTAAACTATACTTAAACATCTTCTGCATTCAATTACATATCCTTTATCGTCGATTTACTCTTATAATTTCCAGAATTATTTGCTTTTCTTAAAGTTGAAGTTGTTTATATTTATCCTACGACCCCTATAACTTAGTCTACCAATAAACTACCCTATTATCATAGCAATATATATGCCTTATTTCGCCGATATTCAGTGGTATGTAAAGGGGGTTAAGCAGTCTGCGGCTGCACAGATCCCCAACACAGACATTTGCGGAATTAATAGTTTTTCAGTAAATTCTTTTACACAATTAACATTAGTTAAGAATATTGTAAAACCAACACCTGTAGTTAGTTATAATAATCATCCGCCCACAGCACGATTACTTTTTGTCATCATAAGGCTTTCTGACTTGGAAGTAGTTGGACGCGTACCTCCATTTGGTTCTATTCTGAGCTAGTCTACACATTTCCCTGAAATTCCACAGCCTACATCTTTGACTATGTGTGCGCAACAGTCTGACCTAGGTCTACCTCTATCTCTCCATTTTCCTATCTCTGCTTCTAATATACTCTTCACCATTCCCTCATGCTCTAGTATATAGCCTATCATCCCATCTGTTCTATCTTTTACTGTTCTCCACATATTTCTTTTTTCCCCTACCATTTCTAGAACCTCTTTGTTCTTAATTTTGTCTGTCCATGATATTTTCATCATACATCTGTAGCACCACATTTCTAAGAATTCTATTCTTTTACTGTCCGCTTCTCCGACTTTCCAAGTTTCACAGCCATACAGTGCTCCGCATATATGCTTTCAGCAATCTTCTCCTTGTTTCCATGTTTGTTGTCTTTGAACACAGTAATTACTTTTTCTTGTTAAATATAATACGACTTTGTGCTAATCTTTGTTTTATATCTTTTGCGCTTTTCCCATTTTGCGTTATTTGACTTTTTAGATAGCAGAAATCTTTAACCTCTTATAAGTTTTCGTTTCCTATTTGTATTCTAGTTTTTGATTCATTTTCCTTTCTTTGCATACTAGTACTTTGGTTTTATTTTTGTTAATTTTCATACCGTATCTCTCTTTTAGAACTGTTTCCATTTTGTTAAGAGCAGCTTCAAACTCTTTCTTGCTAAATGCCAATATCGCTATATCGTCTGCAAATCTATGCATATCAATTGTTCCTGTTTAATAATTCCAAATGTCTTCTTGCATTTGACAGTATTCATTGTTTCTTAGATGTACATGTTTAAAATTAACGGGGATAGGGCACATCCCTGCTTAGCCCTTTCTTAATATCCACTTCTCTATGTTTCTGCTTTAATTCTATTACAGTTGTTTGCTTTTTGTATAAGCTATGCACTATCCGTTTATTCCTAAAGCTCATTCCAATCTTTTCGAGTATTTCGAACATGTTTTTCCATTTTACATTGTTGAATGCTTTTTCCAGATCTACAAACCTTATATACACGCTTTCTCCCTTTTCTATTGGCTTCTCCTTTATCTACTTCAGAGCTAAAATAGCCTCCCAGGTTCCCCTGTTTCGCCTAAACGCAAATTCATCTTTTCTTAGTATTTTAGCACGTGTGCTGTCAAACTTATTCGAAAATCTTCACATCTATCCAAGCCTCTCATTTTTGGTATAGTGATTATGATGTTACGTAGGAAGTCTTTGGGTACCTCGCCTGTCTCATACATATAGCTTACAAGTTGGAGGAAATATTCTGTTACAGTTTACCCAGCAGCTTTTATAGTTTCCGTTTGCACCTTATTTGTAACCCGCACCTTACTATTTTTCAGACCCTTTAATGCTAATTCAAATTTATCTCTAAGTTAAGAATATCCCAAATCATAGTTTTTAATATCTGATTCTTGTTCTAGTGTTGTTAATTCCTCTCCTGTTTGCCATCTAATCACCTTCTCTACATTTTCTGTAATGATGTATTCTTCCGCACTCCTTATATTTTGGTGTACGGTTTTATATCCCTAAAATTCATTCTAATTAAGTTTATATGTTATCAAGATACTATCAGTGAAAAAATTGCTCTCTCTAGAAGTTTACTTGCAATGAATGGATTTGGTGGTTTATCTACGGGTGTTGCTAGTAAGTTCATTATAGGTGTTCCAGATACTAATTACCTTTTTTTTCTAGCTCATTTTCCTATTCGTATTAGTGATCAAGTTAATGCTGACTGTATTACGCTTCATGTTATTTGCTTCGGTGCAGTTCCACGTATGGTTGGTAGATTACGAACATTTTTAAGTTTGACACTTGTTATATTTCCACTAACAACCACTAGTAGTAGTTTAATTTACTTGGTTTTATTGAATTCTTAGTACTGAAATCTTACAAAATTTGTATTATTGTTCTGACTACCTAATTAGTTTATAGTTTTTACTTTCAAACTCAATGCTCTACACATATTCATCACTTGAATTTAACCGTTTGCTTTTTATGCTAAACACTTGTCCAAAGTTCTTGTTGCTCTAATTTCACAATTTAAATTATGTTTATGCAAACGGTACTACGAGAACGTTCTCCGAAGGACCTCATACTATCTAATTTTTTCCTTTTTTAGGCAAAGTTTTCTATCTGTTTTTAGGTCAAAAACAACTCTTATCTAATTTTATCTAATATATGAATTATAGCAACTCTAGTCACTCTTCCACTATTAATGTACCTAGCTGCTTATGATTTTCTTTCAGTAGTTTTCAGGTATGTTGATTCAGCTACGCCTGCTTCTTAGCGTCTCGTTTGCTTCATGCAGTCGTTTTGTTGCGGCGTCTTTGCGTTTCGCATGAAAGCGCAAAGCTGGTTTGTTTTCTACGGCCATTGCTGGTACACCGGCCTTTGCTTATTATCTTAGGGGTTTATAACCTTGAGTGGCAGATCACCCACCCTACCTACCGCAAGTAACTAGTCGTATATCTGGCAAACCTTCCTCTTCCATCTGTCGTTCTATTACTTTGCGCCGTATTATGACTTTCTTCTGAACATTCTTCTATGACACTTTTGTGACCAACTTCCCATTCGTACCGTTTACATAGGCATTAAAGGTGACTCATTGGTTTGGTGTATCCCCCATTGCGGTAGTGTTTGAGATAAGTATATCGACAAATATCTCATTATCACAATTTACCTAGCAGTATAGGGATCATTTTATATTCGTAGAAAAAACGAGTCCTAGTTATTTTAAGGTAGTATATGTTTTTAAGAATTTTTAACTACCAAAAGTTTTAAACCTGTATTATTGATGCATGCGGATTAATTAAGAAGGCGTTTTGCGGGTTGATATAAGTGAATATTTGATAATATACAAAAGGAATGTTTAATTGGAAAAGACCACCCAATATGACTTGGGATACAAATGATGGTAACAATATTGCATGCACACAATTATGTAGTTACCGACAGCGTGTTCTATGACGAACGCACAGTGGCCGAACGAAAATTGCGGGTTTTCGAAAGTGCTCTGGTGTGTTCACTCTGCGACGGTCGAACAAGAAGTCGCACATATTTTGTGAAGAATGATGCGCGTACACGTGTTACTATCCCGCACTTACTTTAATACCCTATTGTTTGAGAAAACGGGTAAAGATGTAAGGATTTAGGGACGAAACAATCATATTTAGAAATAATTCACCCTATATTTTTGGCTATATTTTCTCCTGTTTTTTATTTTAAAACTATTGTCGAATGTTATATGAATACGAATCACTTGGGATAAATTACCTCACAATTATTGAAAATCTTCGTTGTAGAATTTCTTGTTCTTTGCATCGTAATCAAAAAATATGTTTCTATATGTCCTTGTAAATACCTTAAACTTGATGTTACAGTAGTATTTCAGTTGAAATAGATGCATAAATACTGTTTATCAACTCTTATCATTGTTACAGAATATTGATAGTGTTTCTTAAATTTAAAGAAAGGTTGATTCTGATAACAGGAATCATACGATTATTAGACTATTGAGGGTCAATAACTTCTAAAATTTGTAGCATTTTCAAATGCTACGTTTGCAAATAACCCCAATAATTACTTTTATTATGTAGTCATACATAACTCCTAATATATGCAACACACCTTACAATATCTATTACGCAGTTGGTATATTTAATCAGTTATAATAAATACATTAGGACATAATAATTATATCCCAACAATTGATTCAGTTGTTGTTTACAACATTTAATTAATATTCTTATGTGATTTAATAAAAAATTCATTATTACATTTATAATGTAGATAAATAGATACATTCCTAATTTACATCTTTATGAAATATTTGGTAATAAGTGCAGCCATTTGCCGTAAATATACGAAGTTACGAAGGTGTCGTAGTATATGACAACTTGTTCTTAATCGGAAAAGCAGTCTCAGGTCGCCTCTTATCAAACGAACATGGCTCATTTAGCGTCCTCTGACCTGAGGATAGGGATAGTAGAGAGAAGTGAGTGAAGCGTCGAGAATGATCTACTTGATGATTCCTTAGGGAATTAACAATGCATTTTTCGGTACGTTAGTTCAGGATCCGATATTACAATTCGTTTAAGATGCACATACTTGATTATTAGTCTGGGTTTTTGAAGAATTGCCGTGATATTTATTTACATCTATCTTGGATGTTCGTAATTTCAACGTAGTACAATTGCTTTTGTTCAAGACTGCAAGATTTCACCTTATTTGAATTAAATAAATGGATTAAATATCTGCGAAGAGGCATGGTCAAAGTCCGATCAGCCATAATTCGTTACACAAACAGCACGTAATCAATACATAAATCTGGTTGATATAACAGGTGTTGAACTAGATTCTCAAGGTGCGTACTCTTTATAGTTTTATTCGAAAGATGTCACTTGTCAACTTTTGTTTACATTCTAACAATGACATTATAAAACCTAATTTGGGTATAAATATTTCATGAAATTTAAGTGAATTTAAAAAATTAGGAACAGGGCGTATTTCGCATTGATTATGTAATTTGATAATATTGATCAATACATTTAAACATAACCCTAGTTTTAGCTTAATTAATTATAACTTGCTATAACAGCTATCAAGTAAATTTTTATATTGTTTACTTCTTATTATGATTAAAGAGAGACATTATAATGCTCTAGTGAGTTTATAATGAAGCTTATTTGTTTACAATGTTCCATACTTTAAATTATATTAATATATAACTTGTATAAATCATACAGCTAATTTAATTTCTGACCAAATATATTTTTGCTTTTTTTGTCATCTGATTAAGAAACGTTACTTAATTTATTTACTATATCAAGGTATTTAAAATATATACATTCCAATTGTGAGTAGTTAACGGATCCGATTTCTACATAAAATAATAATTGTTGCATTTTATTAGAATCACACGTTAAGGTTTAGCAATAACGTGAAACTTAAAATCAAGAGAGTTATATTTTCATTTTATATATATTTAAAGAAGGTTAGGTTACTATTGCACAAACATTTTTAAATACCCGAATTATAAATACGTTCCATTTTTACTATAACATAAATTTGTTAAAGCATATTATACTACATTATACTTTTCAAAGAAACCTAGAACACTTTTATTTAAACAAAAAGATATACAATCTTTGAGTATATAAAATACTTTCATAAAGGTTAATGCTACAAGATATAAAGGTACTTACAATATCATGTTATTTTGAAATATATTGGAGGAGCAAACTGCTGCCTCATATGTTATATTTTTAATCTTGTAATTTATTTCAGGTATCTCATCGTTGCAGTCAACTTCTGGGTTCTAAATTCCCCTTTTTTTTAATGTAGTGGCGCTCATTAATTTGTTAATTTTTTTAATATCAATTCCCACCCCTGAACTATGCTTTCTACCGCATTGAGTAAAGTCTAGAGCATAGCATCGGTAACATCCAATCCTCTAAAGAAGGTTTGGTTAAAAATTATCCACTCTATGAGTGGAGGATACCTTAGAGTGTAAAGGATACTTGAGTATTTAGGTAAAATTATTATACAATTTGACTTATCAAATAATTACTTATAGACGCAAATAGCAGTCTCATTTGCATTTACAGTTACGTTCTTGTTTCTAGCTTAGCGTTAACGTTTTATCGAGCTAAAGGTTTGTGTTTATTTACGTGTGTTCATCGAAGAGGCCTTTACCCATTCCTCTAGATGTTTTCCTGTTAATGAATAATCTTATAGGTATGGTGGCGTCTGACAAAAAATCTGTATTTTGACAAACCTCTTGTTAGTCTCTTGTCCGGAAGTCCCCAAAATTGTGTAGTTTGTACGGATTGAACTTTTCATCTCATGTCTGACTTTTGTAAGAGTGGCTGTAGCCGAGTCCCCCTTGGTTGTAAGCCCTTGTTATATAAAACTTTAAATAACAAGAAAGTTTAATTACTGTTTAAATAACATTATTCCTCACTATGATCACTCATTTAAATCTTTCCAGGCTGATTTATTTTTATAGATGTAATTCACTTATGAAAATTTTCGGACAGCATGTTTCATTATTATTTATATAAATATTGACTGAAATCAGATATTTACAGGCGTCACAAAAGCGTTACTTATTTTCATTATTTTAATTTTTATAAGTGTTTATTTAAAAAAAAAATGAAACTTCTAGAACAAATCTTGAGGTCCTATACGGATTCAGCATCTAAAAGTACATAAGAATAAATCAAAACCATTTGTGTTACACCACTCCAGTAGAGCACTGAAATTTAAGTAGGTAATATCACAATTTCTGCAACCAATGCAAGAAACCTCAGATTATTTACCTTCTGCTTATGAGCTCGCAAATGAAACCAGTTCGGTTCGAACTTGAGCACCCAAATGAAATCAGTTAACCCCGAACAGGTATTCCAAAGGTAATTTGTTAAGAAATTAATTCCGCTTCAAAATATATTCAAAATAATACAAGCCTGCAATATGCAACCATAAGAATAATTGTTTTACGTAATTAATTACCTAATTTACATAATTAAGGTTTAAAACGGAACTTTTGTTTGTTGCCGTTGAATTTCTTATGTGTAAAATACATTCCTTACTCTCGTACCCCATGTAAAGTTCTTAACAAAAATACAAATTAGAGCATGTGAAAAATCAAACCTGAACAACACTAGCTAACCTAACTTGCAAAATTGAGGGCAGCATATTAGATCGAAGAGTCATATACACTTGCGATTACAACTGAGTTTTATATTTAAATACTTTACAGATAAATGAGTGTGGCTTCGAAATTGTTTCGTATAGTTAGATCACAACGAGCGGATATGAAATATATTATTCTGCTAAAATCTAGTCGGTCAATGGACGGTGTTCCCCTATTTAAACCTGTTCTAAGGCGAAAGTTGTTTAAGCAGAAGCAAGTTTTTGTGGAGCAACAGAATATACTATCAGAGTATTTTGGAAGTTCTAATAATTATGTAAATATATTGTAAAGCGTCATTAAACAGCATTCCAAAAAATGTTTTATATAATGTTCGGTGAGGAATAAGGAAAAAAGGACTTTTTGCAAAGTTAGAGGCAAATCGGGGTTCGCAGCATCAGTCTAAAACGGTGTGTTTGAATGGGTTAGAGTTAAAAGAAAATTAGTTTCCCTTTTATCTCTAAACCTTAAGGGTTAGTTTTATTTCTGTATTTGACACATGACATAATTAAAAAGGAATACATGTATAAAATTGCGATTTAATGATAAACAAACTCTACAAAACTGAATAAAGTGGAGGTTGAACGTTGACCTATATTATTGCTCTGAAACTAAGTTCTTTATCATTTAACGTATAGTGCTCAGATATATCTCGACCAATAAAAAGGTACTCATTAATATTGAATTTAGCAGATATCAAACAAAGGAACATCATACCATCATCGTATGATTTGTTAACCGTTTGAGTAACGATTACTTTAGTTGAAAACTGTTTATTAATATTTACACATAAAAACATTACTGTCTAATGCCACTTAAATTTTTACACATCACGCTATCTTAAAATTAAAACCTTTTCAACTGATTATTTACATTTCAAGGGTATAATTCGATTTGACCCCATTCGAGTATTATTATATTTCAAACCTTATATCTGTAATCAATATCCGAGCAATCACGCCCTCTTTACGCAGGTAAATTATTGGGTTGTTACAAGGCGGTTTTGTTATAGTAGTTTTACGTCATGTAAACGATAGGGTAATTAATGACATATCAATGGATTGAAAACTTATTTGGTAAAGTTTAATGCAACCTATATAATATATTCATAATTTGAATTTTATCTTTGCATTATCAAAAGTGGAGCGATGTGTCGCTACTTCAATATTAAATAGACGTATGTGTCAGAAAAATATTCCAGTTCACACAGTTGAATGCACAAACCTTTCTTTCATTTCGCCTTTTATGAATTTTAAAGCTGACTTAGATAATGTCATGCAGACTTTTGTACCACTTATATATCGTCAAATTTGAAGTTCGTTATACATTATTAAAAAATAAAGGAGCTGTGGTAGCATTTAAATCAGTTTCATTCTATTTTGTAAGAGTAAGTCGTATAAATGAAACGGCCCAGCTATCAAATTAGACTTATCATTTTTGATTGAGTAAGTATTAGTGCAAGCTGCAAATAAAATGTTCTAAGATCACTTGAATTTCATTACTTGAGGGTTTCATTAAGTTACTAACAGAATAAAACGGGCTAAAAAATACTCGCGTCGGTTTGATTATTAATATATTGTGTTGTAATTATGCTGACTATAATAAAGTGTTATCTAAATTCGAGTGCACTTACCGTAGCAATATTTTATGATTTCTTTAAACGCGATGTAAGAGTGAAATCTACATTTTGATGCCTAGTACTAAATAAAGCTTCCGTAATTTAGACTGTTACATTTTTTTACATTTATTACTAAAGTACCATGTCATATGAATAGCTAATGTTTGAAATGAGCAAAGTAATGCTGATAAGGTATATTAAACCACAATGTAGCGAATTTGGAAAGGAGACACCTAACACCGACGAAAATGTTTTAAAAATCACCCAAGTGAATTACGTGGATGAAAATTTTGAACCAAGTGAGTACTTATGCAAAGTCGTGCACATTTTAGGAACTTGAATATAATTAAAGACCATCCTTTGATGTAAGTCTGTGTGATTTTAGTCCTACATAGTGCAGCCAGTTTACGAAAATTTCAAGGACTTGTATTAATGAAAACCTGAAAAGTGAAAGTTGTACAATTTTATACTATTTACAAGTATAATTCGCTTTTGTGGCATAACACACTAAATGTTATATGTGTACCTTATATATTTAAAAATATTAACAAATTATTACAGATGTGTTTACTGAAACTTTAGAATGGCAACATTTAAAAATTGTCAAACTTGTAAATGTTGCCTCTTATTGCTCTAAACTGAATAAAGAAAATATTGCCAAGAAAGGCAATTAAACGCTAAGCATTTCGCCTGCAATAAAGGCAGCTGTTACTGATCGGTGGTACTTCGAAGGAGATTTGTAAAATTCCTGTAAGTCTATGTATACATTATTAGTAGGGTAAAATCAAGAATCCTGCCGCCACATTTCCCCCAGAATCCCACATTTCCCCACACATCTGGACCAAAAAGTTTTCTTCGACTAGCCATTTTCATCTTTCGAGATAAATATATCTTAAATTTTTCATCTTTCGAGATAAATGAGCATCCTCATTTCCTCCCACATCTGAACCAAAAAGTTTTCTTCGACTAGCCATTTTTTTTATCTTTCATCTGAACCAAATAGCTTTCTTCGTCTAGCCAATGCATCTTTCGAGATAAACCTATCTTGTTTGGTATCAATCAATATTAGATTTTTCTCAGCTACCCGAATTTCTAGGAATTTTCCAGATATCATCACCCCCAAGGGAGCTACCCCAATTTTAAGATTTCTTACCTATATCGACTTTTGAGCGTTCTTATAATTTCTTTTAGTCATGCGATACATTAAATTAGTCTACAATTTTACGCACAACCCGAATCTGCAAACAGATTTAAAATCGGCGCTGGCCTAACCTATTAATTTTTCCTTTTATCTAACCTAGGTCCACACTTGGTTTTTAATGGAAAAACTCATTAAAAAGCAATTAGTGCTAATGGGTTTTTAATGAGAAAACTCATTAAAAAGCAATTAGGACATATGGTCATGCGGTCATATGGTCATGTGGTCATGTGGTCATATGGTCATGTGGTCATACGGTCATATGGTCATGTGGTCATGTGGTCATATGGTCATGTGGTCATGTGGTCATATGGTCATGTGGTCATGTGGTTATATGGTCATATGGTCATGTGGTTATGTGAGCAGGAGATTAAATTTGGTATATAAGGAAGTAGTTTTGGGTTGAGCTTAGTTATAGTAAGACATTTTTTCGAAAGATGTCGCATTCAAGCAATCAGTGGTGCTCCAAACAATCTATTACAAAAGCAGCAGAGGATATCCTGGATGGCTCGAGTTTCTACGCTGCTAGTAAAAAATATAATATACCTAGAACAACGTTATGCAGATATGTTAAAAGGTTGCAGAACGTGAAGAAATTACATAATTCCAACGATGCATCCAGAGATGTTATACCAGAAGTTAAAATACCTATACAGAATTATGATAACTTTGCTATTGCTAATGCAAAAGAGGATGGTAAACATGGTCCTTTGTTCCCGTCTAACATACGAGCTATATTCGTGGGACCATCGAGTTGTGGGAAGAACAACGCTTTAATATCTCTGATCTTGCACGAGAACGGTCTTAGATTTCAAAATGTCTATGTATTTTCGAAGAGTTTGTATCAACCGAAATACGAATTGTTAAGAAACGTTTTACACCATTAAAAGAAGAAATTGGTTACCATGAGTTTGAAAATTACGATGATTTGATCGAACCCGGAGATACCAAAGAAGATTCAATTATGGTTTTCGATGATATACCTGCAAACGAGCAAAGTAAAATCACTCAGTTTTTCTCGTTCGGTCGACATAAAGCAATAGATTCGTTCTATCTATGTCAAACTTACGCTAGTGCCTTAAAACATAGACTCAGAGATAACGCCAATGTAATCGCATTATGGAAACAGGATGAAACCAATCTCGGACATATCTTTTCGGATCATATAAGTGGTGACATGATATATCCGAAATTTAAAGAAATGTGTTTACAGTGTTGGGGTGACTCAAAACATAATTTTATAACTGTTGTTAAAGATTTTGATTTGGATAATGGTAGATATAGGAAGAATTTCGACGAGTATATAAATATTTGATATTATTTAAAAAAAGTTAGTTCACATCAAAAGTTTAATGATTAATGACGTTAAAAATTTTATTGCGAATAAACGCAGTCTTCATCTTATGCAGGATGCTGTACGAAAAAGTTTGTAGCGTACAAAAGGGAGATGCTACATCTCAGCAAAAATTCAAAGAGGTTCACATACAATTGATCGATACACTGATAATAACCGATTCCCAGTTGCAATCGATCACCGAAAAATCCCCTTACCTACAACAAAGGTTAAAGTCGAAAACATGGACGTACCTATAAAGAAAATTAAGCAACTCGTTCCAGAAGAACCGTTCCATCTTTACTATGCGGATGTGTTAGCTAGAGACGAAGACGAAAATATATACAAGTCGGTTATGGAGTAAAGTATAACCGTCAATTGATACGCATAGTTTAGGAAAAAGTATGTAAGAAATTGATTTAGAAAACAGTGACACAACCTAAAATAATAACGTTTATCTAGAGACTAGAGGTCTAACAAGAGTTATAATTATTTTTAAAGTCCTTAGCATTTTTCTTAAGAAATGTAATGATTTTGTTCATAGAATACATTCCATACCGGTTGCTTCGTGCGTGCACACAAATCGGGTGCAATCGGTACATATCCGAATAGGAGTAGCTTATATAAAAGGACTGTTCGCGTAGAAGTTATTATTTGTTGATTGTACGGTTCAAAGAGACAATATAACAAATATGTATAAAGACTTTGGAGAGGTTATTCGAAGATTTCGCAATGCTCTACGAGTGAAAAAAGCAGAATGTGGGCAACGCTTTTCGATAGAAGGAGAAAAATGTCTTATGTGTCAGTCATACGAGGAAGCAATACAGCACTGTACTGCAGTGTTATCAATGCCCGAGGATCTGGATGATTTTATGGAAATAATCGAGGAGATGGGGTTTATAAAACTGTTGGCAGATATTCAAATGGAATATATACTAAATTGTAAGTTTTAGAATAAAAATTTAACCACCACAACTGTTATCATAAGAAATGAATTATGTGAATTTAGAAATTATTTTTGTATATATTAGCTTGTTTATGTTTTAAAATATAAAGCATACATTGGTATTGTTTAATTTTTCAAATGTCCACGTAACTGAAATGGGTATCTAAGTAATTATGAAAAGAATTATAACAAAGATGTGTATTATTTTTTTAAAAGGGTGTCATAAACGTTTTACAAAATTATTAATCAGAATTGTTTTATTTAAAACTATAACATAATTTTATTGATATCTATTAATATCTGTAGTTGAAATACAACAATTTAGAAACGTATAAGAAAACAAAAGTGTAATTAATAGTGTTACAAAATTTTCAGTCTTCGGCTTAAAATTTAAACATCGCTCGTAAATGCGTGGAATGGAAACCTGTTGTATTCTTCCATATACTCAACTTGTTTACAAATACTGTTTTCAAACAATCTTGGGTAGGTTCTTATAAATTCGTATAATATGATCCCAATATCACTATTACTGTATTTGCTTTTAATTACATCATGTGCGAGATTCTGTAGGACATCATTCCTATTATATCTTCCCATTGCGACATCTAACAGAAACAGATCTATATTAGAGTACCCTTTTCCGTTAGTTCTTTTAAAGTATTAGCATGGTTGAGAACGATCTGAGATACCCTAAAAGTGCTCTAAAGTTCCTTTGGTAAATATCATATAATTCCCATCAAATGTCATCATCTTCACTAAAGAATTCTTATTTAAATAAAACGCAAGTTCTCGAATTTGCATATCGGATTTTGCATGCCAACTTCCATAGTGCGTATAATGTGCGGAAGATTTGATATAAACTTCCTAAATACGTTGAGGAGAAAGTATAAGTATAATTTGTCCTTACATTAACCCAATTTAAATCAAATTATAGAATGTGTATTCCGTATATTAACTAGAATTGTGGAAAGTGCTTTTATTAAATTAATAGTCAGACGTCATCGACAAACAATGCAAGGCTAATGATCATACATTTCACTAAATTTATTTAGAATATACGTCTTATGTTGAACTACATTTAAAATAGATTATCGAACCACTTTCTAGGTCACCGTATAGAATTAATATATGTATTATACCTTTTGGTTTAATCATTTGTATGTGGATTTACTAATTGAAAATTTTAACAATTCTAGCCACTAATAAATATTTTTGAGTTTAACTCTATTATCGAGCTAAATCTAAATAAAATGCAAAGGTGTTTTGCTGATAGGTTTTGAATATTTATACAATATATACAGGTCTTTGTTGGAACTAATTTTAAAAGACGTGATAATTAATTTCAATTCCCCAGGAAAATTCTATACTAATTTATAGGTTACACCAGGGTTTATCTCAAAAGACAGAGCGATACGGTTTAGAAATAGATTAAAGATGAATTATATACGGTGCTTGCAAAAGGTTATTCTGCAAATCAGTAAGGGGTCATTCGATTTGAAAAAATTCCGAGGGATTTGAGAACCTGAGGAAAACACAATAATAATTGAAATCTTACACGATGGTATATTAAAATACTGCTAAGAGTAATTTTGTTTAATAATTCTAAAATGGCGTTGGTGGTTAAATACATACAGGTAAAACCCACTATAAAACAATTATAGACGTCACTTTTCCAGTCAAGACTTGCATATAACGCCAACTAATATAATAAGGAGCTGCGCACGCTCGACCATCGGCATAAAAGGCGAGAGCCATGTTCCAGTGCATTAGTCGTCAAAGTATCGTCGAGTTTGATTAAAATTATAAATTAAAGATGGATTTTCTTGTGTTAACGTTACAAGTGATGTGCGAGTACCGCAATTAAATATCAACCAACTAGTTGGTAAGTCAACCTATAGGTTAGGCGAATTTCCTTCAAATTATCACCACCATATATTAGAAGTTGGTTTTGATTTATATGGTGGTCTTCAACCTGCCATCCAAGTTATTTGCTGTAGTGGTATGTGTGCTGATTCTACGATAACATTCTCTTACTTCGATTGGAAGAAATTGTGTACTTTTCAAGTGGAATTTCAAATTCGCCAATTTGCTCAAGACTCAAAACAAGTCAGATTAAATGGTCTGACTACTGGAAACGATGTTGTTGACATACAATTGGATCAAGATTTCAAATTGCGGCTGAGCACAGCCTTTAATAAAAGTATATGGTTGTTGAACAATTTTGAAAAAGAGAATTTATATAATATGGAGATTACGAAAGATGGGAATGTTATTGTGCTACCTGCGTACGAGTGCATCAAGCTATTAAATTTGCGAGATTTGATCTGTTATAAAATGACCGAGTTAAGGTGTAGAAACTTTCCAGAATTTTACGAAAAATTTGTTGGTGATATAAAAAAAGTATGTGGAAATACGACGGAGGAAAAAGGGGTTCAAACGTTATTAGAGGGGGAGAGCAGTGCCAGTATTTCTCTGTCAAATGATTGCAGCAATTTAAATTACTTGACAGTGTTGGAACTTATTAAATGTTTCCCCATTCAGTACTTAAAAGATGCAACTGCAAGGCAATCGCTTGCGCAAATGTTTAGAGATTTGGATATCCTAGATTCGCCAGACTCTGGTTACCACAGCGGTTTATAGATGTTATCAATACATGTATGTATTCTATTAAAACATTATATTTTCTTGATAAAGTTTGTTTTTACATATTTGTATCGCCAACATTACCATAAATTATTAATAGACGTATTAAACTATCCTGTTTTTATTTTTAGGTTTAAAGTGGTGTACGTGGAAATAATAAACACAATATACCGCATGTTAACAAAAAGTTGTGGGGGAATTTAAAGACGAGTTTAACGGTGACTTGGTGTTAGAATTTGTAGGTAGTAAGGCTAAGTCCTACTGTATTGTACGCGAGAAGGACACGATTAATAAAAGATTAAAGGGATCTCACGAAGTGTAGTTAAGTAAAACCGCGGGTGCTACAACCTATAACGAGCATGAATTCCCAAAAGGGGTGGGCATCCAGCTACGCAACAGTGCGTGGGAGAATAAGGATTCTCTCCAATAAGAAATGAAAGTCATTGGGTAATGGTAGAAATGTTAAACCTATAAAGGCGATTATTAATTGTTGTTTAGTGACCGCGTTTGTGCACTCTTCGAGTGTTTTCGGCAATCTTCGATTGTTTCCAAAGAAAATATTCAAGCCTGCCATTTAATGTCGTGGTGTAACATCGTCCAGGGTAAAGCTTATACATCCGTCGGCAGCAAAGTACTTAAACTCTGGGTCTTGCAGTATCGCTTTTACAAGAATAGCTTACAGCAACACAAGGAAAAACAGCACGGTATGTCATTAAGCAGTAAACGTTCAGCTCCGCCAGCTGTTAAAGGGTCTTGTACGAAACAACCAACATCTGTGTAAAGCGTGCGAGATGGAGGTGTTAAAGTCTGCATACCCTGGTCCTAATAGCACAGCAACCTAATTAAGGTAGGTCAGTAAGCAATATTTAATTGCTATTAATTGATTTGCATATAGCGTACTTTCCTATTGTAATAACCGCATTTGTTTAGAGAAGAAATTATAAACAGCTTTCAAATGTGATTCATATGTTCGTTAAGAAATTGATTTGAAACGACTTGTATTTTCCAAGCATTTAGCATCGAGCATATCTATTGTATTTCTCAAATCATATACCCGCTAATTAATAAAAAAGAACGGCTACTTTCACTTTACGTCACATAATTGTAAAGCAATTAGTTTGTCCTCTATGCTACTTTCACTATACGTCACATAATTGTAAAGCAATTAGTTTGTCCTTGTCTATGTATTTTCCAACTATTTAGCATTGTGCATGTAATTATGTTAAAACCAGAAAAATTTTAAGTCATGGGTTTTTGCGACATTCTGAAAAAAGCACATTACTGTTTGAAAAAATGATTTTAAATATTAAGCACTTATGGCTTATAAAGAACTCATTTCTAAAATCTCCACGGTTTTTGATTTTTGGTGATGTTTGGTTTAAGCATATGTTATTGATGAGCAAAACAATTTAAAGAGGTTTGGGAGCTTTAAAGGGGTAACTTTGTAAGGGGTGGCCCTATTTTAAATCTGTTTGCAGATTCGGATTCTACATAAAATTCTAGACTAACAAGATGTATTGCATGACTAAAAAAATTTATAAGAACGCTCAAAAGTCACTACAGGTAAGAAATCTTAAAAATGGGGTAGCTGCCTTGGGGATGATGCTATCTGAAAAATTCCTAGAAATTCGGGTAGCTGAGAAAATTCTAATATTAATTGATACCAAACAAGATAGGTTTATCTCGAAAGATGCATTGGCTAGACGAAGAAAACTATTTGTTAGTTTTGCTTATAAAGCAAAGAGTAAAATTTAGAGGTTTGAGAGCTTAAAGTGTAACTTTGTAAGGAGTAGTCCGATTTCAAATCTGTTTGCAGATTTGGATTCTATATAAAATTTTAGACTAACAAGATGTATCGCATGTATAAAAAAATTTATAAGAACGCTCAAAAGTCGCTACAGGTAAGAAATCTTAAAATGGGGGTAGCTCCCTTGGGGGTGATGATATCTTAAAAATTCCTAAAGATTCGGGTAGCTGAGAAAATTCTAATATTAATTAATACCAAACAAGAGAGGTTTATCTCGAAAGATGCATTGGTTATACGAATAAAACTATTTGTTAGTTTTGCTTATAAAGCAAAGAGCAAAATTTAGAGGTTTGAGAGCTTAAAAGGGGTAACTTTGTAAGGAGTAGTCCGATTTTAAATCTGTTTGCAGATTCGGGTTGTGCGTAAAATTGTAGACTAATTTAATGTATCGCATGACTAAAAAAAATTATAAGAACGCTCAAAAGTCGCTATAGGTAAGAAATCTTAAACTTGGGGTAGCTCCCTTGGGGGTGATGATATCTGGAAAATTCCTAGAAATTCGGGTAGCTGAGAAAAATCTAATATTGATTGATACCAAACAAGATAGGTTTATCTCGAAAGATGCATTGGCTAGACGAAGAAAACTATTTGGTTCAGATGAAAGATAAAAAAAATGGCTAGTCGAAGAAAACTTTTTGGTTCAGATGTGGGAGGAAATGAGGATGCTCATTTATCTCGAAAGATGAAAAATTTAAGATATATTTATCTCGAAAGATGAAAATGGCTAGTCGAAGAAAACTTTTTGGTCCAGATGTGTGGGGAAATGTGGGATTCTGGGGGAAATGTGGCGGCAGGATTCTTGATTTTACCCTACTATTATTCAAGCTACTACAGTAATAATATTACTAATCGTTTAGGACAGTTTAAAGTCTGATTTATAAAACTTTTATCATTTAAGCAATGCAGTTTATACCGTATATTTTTGTACTTACAAAAATACAAGAACACGACGATTACTACTAATAGATTTAATGAAATATGTTTTAGGTAATATCAACGTTGAAAACGAAGAAGCTGTTTTATAACTGTGGATTCGCAACCTCCGATTAGGAATTTATCTAACAGTAATTCAGGCTACGAATAAATAACACTATTATATAGCAAACTTGAAAACCAATCTGACATGAATTTTTATCTCTAAAAATGTATCATTATGCTTTAGCAGGCGATATTTTTCTTAATATGTCTATGTGAGGAAAGACATTTCGTAAGAGGACGTGCCAACCAAAAACCTGGAATTAAAAAAAAAGAAAAAGTTGTAAAAAATTCGGAACAGGAATATTCTTACTTTTTAAATCAAAAAACATATTTGTTACTCCTGCAACACCTCCAATACGGAAACTTCAAGGTATTCCCTGTAAGCGCATTTATAATTGCGCAGGAATTCCGAAGTATAGGATTGAAGATCTGTGCACTGACTATACAATACGACCAAGGATCTACGTTTTCACGCTAATGAAATATGAAGTATCTCCAACTACAAAAAAAATTAATTCTAAGTTTGTGCAAAAAGATTGAAAAGAAACTAACCCTCTCAAAATCATCGAAGTGAGTTTATACAATTATATACCAACTTCCAGAATTAGATGGGACCATGGGACCAGCTTTCAAGACAATTTTTATAGGAACACTTGGAGAAACAGAAAGAAGAGTTAAACAGCTCCTTCTAAAAGACGCCTTGGTGTTTGCTCTTCTCACAAAAGGGGAAGGAAACGTAAGAAGAATTCCACCCGAAGTAATTGCTATAATTCATTGACATATTCAATCGTTTCTATGCGTACGATTCCTTTATATTCGGACTAAAAGCAATAGGCAATATATTTCACCAATATTTTCACTTCAGCAAATGCTTGGTTTTATTTAAAGATGAATTTGACGAATTTGAAAATAAATTTGAATAAACGTTACATTAATTTTTAAAAATGTCTATTTCAAAATATTTAGAACAGGATACAATCTAGGTTTCCGTCATGCAAAGAAGAATGAGTATGATTTTGACAACCAAATTGCGGATTTACATGCAAAAGAGATGGTTCGACTAGCTTACGAAGAATTGCACGGTAACAAAGACGATCACGCAAGGAAGGAAATAGAAACCGATTCGCAAAAAGTACGCACCCATAATACATACATTTGCTTGATATCCGACTTGCAACAGGTTTTTCGATCTCTTTTTATCAATCTAAAGCTTTTACTACAAACGAAACCTAAGCGTATTCAATTAGACCGTATATGATACTGGCGCTAGGAATGCATTTTGCTACATTTGGAACGAGACAATTGGTCCAAGAGACAACTACGAAATAGCATCATCAATCCTTAAACGCATATTTAAATTACCAAGTAATGACACTAGACTTGTTACGTCATTTTCTATGGTTGTGGGGGCAAAATAAAAATATGAGCATTTGGTCATCAATTTTCCATTCTAAGCAATTGTTGATTAATACCGTGTGACATTAATGATTGTCTAACAAAATACACTTTTCCATGAAATATCAATGTCGATCTCCTTTACCTGTCATTGAAAATCTAACACCAAACTATAATCAGTCAACATAATAATTTATATTTTCAAAATCGATATTACAAACGAACGTAATTTATTATAAAATTTTATTCGTGGTTATAAAATACTATTTTGAATTATTCTACTAACGAGCAACCGTAAAAACTTCAAGAAAACCCAATAGAAAAAACAACAGTGTTAGAAATAATATCGTTTAGATGGTAAATTTGTTATTTAAGTGTGTGTACTGTCTAACACACAACACTGGAATGGAAAATTATAACACCGAAATTTTTTTTAGACCGAGATATGAGCGATGCAGTTGAATATGTGGTTAATATGCTGAAATAAAACAATTACACATGATAAAAATGTCAAATGAATTACAAATATCAAACATTAATAAATATGCTGGTAGCAAATACATACTCAAAAATTCTAGAGCATTAATACAAGCCCAGATTCAGGCGCTAAATCTTTATATAAATGCATGTTAGTTAAATATATTAACTCCAGTTAGTAAATAGCAAAAATTATTCATTATGACTGCATCGGTAAAAACGTACTTTTTAAAAGTTAAACACATCGTGGCATTACAAATTACAAACAAAAAATATACACAACGTTGTAGTTAATTCAATTACTCTCTTAAAACCAAAACAAATACAACATAAAAATAGAATACTGTTCATGTTCAAACTTGCCTAATAAATTGATTCAATATATATAAGAGATCATGTTGGTATTAATTGCTCGTAAAACCACAGTAAGGGTACATTTACTATTGGTTCTGCAAGAAGTGCAGTGAAATTAGCGTTACAACTCTGTATTAAATACTAAATAAACATTATTTCAAATAAACAAATATTAGTTTTACCCTGATTTAGATACTAAATAAACAATTCAGATAAATAAATATTAGTTTTCAGTTGTTAAGCTAAACCACACTTATTTATACATACAATAAAATCGTAATTTCACCTATTAAACATCACAAGCTAAACCACCGGTAAAGCAGCATTGAATACATTAATCTCAAAAAAGCAACAGGTAATCATAATAATATTTCCTTTAATGGTTAAATAACTAACGGTGTTACAATAAGTACCAACATCACACTCAAAACAAGGCTGGAATTATCAGATGTAATCAGATTACCTTAAACAGCAACTACATTATCAACATAAAACATTACCTTCAATAAAAACCGTCAAGTGAAATATTTCAACTTTCTAACTTGAAATCTAAAAACAAAGTCGTTTTAACCCTGTCGACTAGATCGATCGTCCATAAACATGCGCCCCTTATAATGTAAATTCTGACGTCACGGAATGCGTTTAGAAACCTGCAAGTGGCTACTGAGCTATTCTAACAAATACCTTCAAATATCGAAATGTACACTATAATATTTGCAATAATTATCAACTAATGAGAAATCGATTTAGAAACACTACGGATCACTACAGTATATATATATATATATATATATGTACATATACATATGTATATATATATGTATATACATATGTATATATATATATATACATATGTATATATACATATGTATATATATATGTATATATACATATGTATATATATATATATATATATATATATATATATTGATGTTATAACGCCTGGTGCTGGAACTTCAATTAATTATTGCTGTGACACCGGCCGGCGTTGAACGTCGTTAAAAGAGTGCTGTGATGCAGGCATAGAAAATTATAAAGTTTGAAATTGTTGACTTGCCACTTTTTTTAATTTTTCTTTGCCTGGCTAGCTCAACGGAATTGATGGAATTTGCAAAATGAAATCAAACACAGTAATATCATAAAGCATCCATACAGTTTAAAATATTTTCTCTCATACAACCAAATATAGAATATTTAGAGCCTAGTTTTTTGCAAACATAATTATATTCCTAACAGGTTCTTATTTTAATAAATGTTGCTCACCTTATTTAGGTTTAAATTTACAGAATTCAAATTTCGCCTCTTGTGGATAGCTTATCTGGCTTTGATTCCCACGCTTGTAAGGTTTGTTTTGGCAAAATAATCCTTAACAGATAGTCTACTTAAAAATCAAAGTGTTTCATACTCCGACTAACTTTCCTGATAAAAATTCTTACAAAGAAAAATTATATAACTAAGTCTTATTCTACCTTAAATTAAATCAAATATTAGTTACAAATAAAAAAATTCTGAGAGTAATATTTGTAAAATCCAAAAAGCACTTTTCCAGTTTTCAATTATCCGTATTAAAGATATTCTGCTTCTATTTTTAAATTGAAGTTTAAATCAGCTCATAAGATTTTCCACTTCTTAGCTCTCTATATAGGAACATCAGTTTCCAAAGTGCACCTTTAATTTAATTATTTAAGTTAATTTTTAAATAACTTTTTATATCCAAGAATTTCCCATCTTCTTTGTATATTATAAAATTAAATAACTGCGTTTAACAACTTTCATATTCATTTAGGTTAAGCTTAAAAATAACTTCTGTATTTACTGTTGCATTGTAATTATTAATTATGGTATGTGTATTGCATACTTTAAAACAATTTCTTTTCAAAGTAACATTTTAGCGATCGTATTCATAAATGAATCTATTTCATGAAGTTCTCCATTTATATACAATTTATTTTCACTGTCAGTCTTTCCAGATTGTTCAATCTCCCAATCAAAGGATTATCTACCTACCTGATGCAAAGTTTCTGGAAATTCCTCGTTTTATTACCTTCTTAGTATTATTAATTTTTTTGTGACGTGCGTTACCTCGTCCTTCTCTAACACATAAAGTTTTTGTGGTTTCGCATACTATTCAGTAGCTATGCGAAAGATAATAAAATTAATTCTTATCGATTTTATGGGTTTTTTTATTGCATTTCTGTCCCTGCGGCTTCTTGGAATAAATGTTTATTTGTTAATTACGTTTTTAAGTAGTTCTAAGTACAGATTTCACAATTCCTATCTTAATTTCAGAACTTCTAGAGAATTCTTTATTTAGAAATGAATTTATATTGTACACACACGGGAGTCAATCTGGTTAATTAATATAAGTTTTGATTGCTTTATCATGCAGACAGTTTGCATTCTTAGCGTTTGTGATAAAGGATATTGGTTTTTACGGTAATTACACATGTTTCTGGTGCACTTAATTATTTATTTATATGCACGGAAGGTGCATATTTATTATAAACGAATGGCTTTGTATTCATTTTTGAGTAATTATTTACAAGCACAAAATTGTGTTTTTCGCCTTTCACATTAATAGCTATGTATTTACAATACGCTTATATCATACAGGGTGCGAACCATGAATTTTCGTAAATTTCTATTTTTACGGTTTCCTTTATTTTTTGAGTTTCATTTGTAGAATTTGGGCTTGAATGACCTCCCGTGACCTCCTTATCACGTCAATATATACAGGATGTTTGTTAATAACATGATAATATTTAAGGAGGTTATTCTTGGGTCCACATTAAGAAAAGAACTTCATATAAACGTATGTCCTAAACGTCTTAAATATTGAAATACAAGAAAAAATTTTTTTTATTAACTTTGGTAGGAACCTAAATATTTTTGTAAAACAGTACGAATTTTCTATGCAGAAAAAGGAGTTGTTTTCTGCTGTACAACCTAATCTTTATTTTTGCTAGTGACGTTCATACGGGATTTGCACTGAATCATTTTAAAGAGAAAAGTGCTACGCCACTGCTTTTTCATAAAGTAAAAATTATTTTTCAAATCCTCATTCCTTTCTGAGCAAATCTGGTCTCTTGATTTTTTGTTGTTTGACGTATGGTTTGTTTCCGTATAAACAGATAAAATTTCTTCATTTGCACGCTGTTATGAAATTAGGTATTAACAAGAATTAGAAACGTTTCTGGTAAGTAAGAAGCAGATTTTCTTTTGTAAACATAAACAATTTTGACAGTTGTCTATCTAGTCTAGTTGTTACGTATGCAGTTATTAAAATTAACATTATTATTTAGAAAGCATGGTACGATTTGCGAATCAGTTATGCATTACATGTATGAGCTTGCTAATAGTAACGCACTGGAAGCCAGGTTTCACGAAGACCGCTTTCCAAATAGAAATATTCCGGATGCAGGAACATTTTCAAACATTCATAGAAGGTTGTGCGAAAAGGGAAGTTTTGCACAAGACAATCATATAAAAGGAGTACAACGTACTATGGGAACAGCAGAAATTGAAGAAGCGACTTTGAATTCAAGTGAGAAAAATCCCGGAATAGATACACGAAAAATTGGGAAAATCTTTTATGCTTGTTTGGAAAATTCCCCATGACTTTTTATTATATCCTTACCATATCTAAAGGGTTCAGGCTCTACTTACTCGCAACTTTCCGTTACAGATGAACTTTTGCCAATGATTTCTTCAAGTAGTGAATGAAAATCCATTATTTGTCAATGAAATTTTATTCACCGAAAAAGCCAGTTTTTCCAGAAATATCATCCGGTCCAGTCCCGGCATTTTCCAAAGAATACCTGAGTTCATGAGGAAAAGAGCAAAGGCATGTATATTTGCAGGAGGTAAACATTTTCAGTATCTGATTTAATTTATTGCTTTTTGCGTTCAGGGTAATTTTTTGGTAGAATTTCTTTACATTACTTTAATTTCATAATTTAACCGCTTAAAAACTATTCTCCTAAATAAATTGAAATAACTGTTTATGTTTACAACCTACAGTGTCACCAAGCAAACTCTAGCCCCAGAAAATATGCGAACTAAAATTTGACAAAAACATATGTAAATTGGATTGTTATGTTGTACATTCTGAACATATAACTTTAAATATATGAAAATTTATAGTGATGAGTGTACTCAGAGTTATTTACCGTGCTATTTATCGAGTTGCATGTAAATTTAATTTAAATATTAAAGGGAAATAACTGAATACAAAGTACATTAACAAAACTTATTTGCTACATAAATCAATTTAAAGGATTTTAAATGTGCTTTTATGTTTAGAATAACTTGTGTGCACAAAAATTATTACGACATGATTACTCACACCATTCGATATCTATTAGCACCAGAATTCTTGTGCAAAAAATTTGTTATAATATTATTTTGTATATGATTACGTATTGAAATTTATGCAATGTACAGCTGTGTAAATACTCGAACAAACGTTTCATAAAAACTGTACTACGCTTTGATCTTAATATTTGTGGATTTATTTAATATATTGACTAAAGTACCATTTGTTGATATTAATTACATCAATTTAGTAAAGTATTCATAATACCCAACCTAAAAATAATTTAACTATCATAAAAAAAATTCTTACACTGAGTGTAGAATCCTACCAGCAGTGTCAAGAGGCTACGCCCCTCCAGGGCTGACGGTTGCTTAGTGGAGCTGTACTAGATACGTTTTTAAGCCTTGTTAAAAGCTAATTTCATAACAATGTGCATATGAATGAATTAAGAATTAATTTTTTTATGCGAAAAGGGTACGTCAAACGAAAAAAAACAAAAGGTCATATTTGCTTAGAAACGAATCAAGATTTCAAAAATAATTCTTAATTTAAAAAAAAGCGGTAGCGCATTATTATTCTCTTTCAAATAGTTCATTACAGAACCGGCATGAACACCACCGGCAAGAATAAAAGATTACGTTGTACCGCAGAAAATTTCTTCGGATCCATAGAAGATGCGTACTGGATTTTACAAAAATATCTAGGGTCATACCAAAAGTTATCATAACTTTACCGCCCTGTATCTTAATATTTAAGATGTTTAGGATATACGTTCACATGAAGTTTTTCCTTAAAATGGACCCAAGAATAATCTCCTTAAGTATTTTCAAGTTATTAACAACCACCCTAAATATATTGATGTAATAATGAAATTACGTGAGGTTATTGAAACCCAAATTCCATAAATAAAACCCATCCAAATAGAAAAAATACGGAAATAAGTAACATTTCCAAAGATTTTTTGTTTTACCCTGTATAAAAATTAGCGTTGTAAATACAAAGCAAAGTATATTCCCGTGTGTGTAAATAAGCATTCAAAGATATAAAACTTTAATTAATTATATAAAAAATACATCATCCGTGCATAAAATATGCATTTCAGTTGCCGTAAATGGCAGAGAATGGTGTCTTACGCTTAAAACAAAATTTTATTTGATTTTGTTAAGAATTGATGGGAATGACGCTTTAATCTTTATAAAAATGCACCAGAACCCATTTTATTTGCAATAAAAACAATCCTTTGATATGATTATTAAGATGAAAATTTTTTTGAATTTTGCAAAACTAACACAAACCGAAAGCTTTAATTGGATAAATTAACTCCCGTGTGTATAACATAAATTCATTTTTTAATTAAAGGTTTTTCTAGGAGCTTCGCGATTCCTAAGAAAAATACGTCATTTTAGTAGATATGTTTAGAACCCAATTATTTTTATTAATAAATTAACATTTTTTAAAGAATTCGGGAGACTATTAAAAATATCGTAAAATCGATAAGAATGAATTTATAGCTTTTCAGATTTTGATATAAAAGAAAACGGCAGATGAACTCTGTACGTTGGACAAAGACAGACGACGCTTCTATGATGCTCGTAAATTATAAATTTGACACTAATTAGACCATTAAAACTGTGGAATTCGCAAAGATATTGCATCATCGGAGTATGTTATGTTTCAAATAAATTACGAAGAATCTAGAACGGTGACGTATACAGATACTATTAATATAAAGTCCGTAACTCGATTAAAATGATTCATTTAAGATTTAATTGGCGATTCGTCATTTGTCATGTAAGATTTAAAACAGAATCGTATGCCGTAAATCTGTTTACAACATGAATATTTATAGGTTTGAGTAGTTCCAAACAAAAAAATTACAAAATGCAATTATTCGGTGAAACGTGATTGTTTTATAAACTACAATAGAAACTGAATATTTTTCGATACAATAGCTACTTTAAACTAATTAATTAAAAATAAAAAGGATATGCAATTTTGCCAACTGGTGTTCTGAATGAAGATTTACAATAAAATGGACAATCGTGTAAGCTGAGATTTCAACATCAATTTAAAAATGGAATCAGGAGGTATTTAAGATCACTAAGTACGTTGGCAATGAGATAATAAAAAGCGCTATATGACCTGCAGGTATAAATTTTAGATTTTTGTTTGTAACTAATAACAAATATTTGTATACTAGTAAGCTAGAATAAATCTTAATCATATAAATTTTGTGGCCAAACATACCTACAAGCGTGGTGATAAGAGATAGGCAAGGTAACCATCCATGAATTTAGGAAGATTTGTAGCGTTTGACAAAGATTAGGTAAGAAACATTTTAATAATTAAGTAACTGGTAGAAATAATTGTATGTATGAACCGAAACTGCAAATTGTTTTATAAATTCTTTTGTATGAAAGAAAAATGCTTTGACTGTATAGATGTTTCTTCAGATTGCTGTGTTTTATTTCATTCTGTAAATTCCACAACTTTCGTTGAGCTAGCCAGGCAAAGTAAAGAAAAAAAAGGTAAAATAATCACATCAAATTTCCGAATTTGCTGTATCGTGCCTCTTTTAGAGGCGACCCAAGTTTGGCCGTGTCACAGCACTCTTTTAGCGACACCCAGCGCGAGGCGTATCACAGCAATGTATATATATATATATATATATATATATATATGTATATATATATATATATATGTGTGTATATATATATATATATATATATATATATATACAGTACTTAAATAGTAAGGTGTATCGCCCTTTGTGTTTGAGTAATAAAATCAATTTCATAAATATAAGTTTTACTCATATATTATAATTCCTACAAGCTTACGTCGACTGTTGAACTACTTTATCAGGGATCTAAAAGTTTTGATAAAATGGAAACAATATTCAAAATGATTTACTTACATATGTAGAATATTTTATATTAAAAACAATATTTTAAAAATCATCACAGCACTAGTTAATAGTTGTAACCTAAAATGGTACATATCACAGATTTTCAAATTTGACAATACATTTTTATTGCATGATTATTAATCATATTCGACGTTGACCTCGTGCCAGTTTGATTGCAAAGGATATGTAATACAGTGCAATGTCTAATACAACTAATTACGCCATTATAGCACGCCAGGTAATTTTTATACCGATATTAGAATATATCTGTCAATGATTCAATGCCAAAAGTGCATTTCTAAGTTTGGTTGGCTGCTTTATCTTCATACGTTCTAAATCAAGGGTGGGCAACTGGCGGCCCGCGGACCACAGGCGACCCTAACACAGTTTTTTGTGAATCGCTAAGATAGTAAAAAAAAATTACTTTTCTGTGTACGACCGAATGTTCGTTTTGATAATTCGTCTCGTATTTTCTACTACTACACAAAAAGGCGCGGCCCTCCGCCAATCCTCACTCCCAAAAGTGGCCCAGGGCCAAAACATTTGCCCACCAGTGGATCGCTGATAGTAAAAAAAAATTACCTTCCTGTGTACGACCGGAGATTCGTTTTGATGATTCTTCTCGTATTTTCTACTATTACACAAAAAGGTGCGGCCCTCTGCCAATCCCCACTCCCACAAGTGGCCCAGGGCCAAAACATTTGCCCCCCAGTGTTCTAGATTGTGGTTCTGTAAATGCAATAGGTAAGTATATATGTTGCATAGTTGTTGTGTGTCAGTTTTCTAATTTATTTTAGTTTTTTGTTTGTAAATATGGTACGCTTCTAGTATTATTCTCTCATTGTAATAAATTTCCTTGACTAGGATTTTAGGATTACTCCAAACAATCGTATGTTCATGATTTTTAAAGCATGCTCTGTTAATGTACATCGATTTCTGTTTATACGAATATCACTTTTGTGATCTACCACTAGTTGTTTCAATACAGTGCTGGTATGTACCACATATTTTTTGTTATAGTTGCAAGTTAGTTGGTACACTGCATTTGACTGGCGTAAAAGCGGTGTCTTGCTTTTCAATTTGCTATACAGTATTGAACCAACAGTGTTGTTATATTTGTATGCTACTCGGATACCTTCTTCTTTATACTTTTCCAATTTTGATCGCTAATCCTGTAAGGTATGGACGAACTAGGTATTTGGTTTCTTGTTGGTTTTGGACTGGTTGTTCTATCCTGTGCGTTGTATGATTTTCTTGTAGTAATTTTTGAATTATTGTGTTAGGGTAATCATTTCCCAGTATTATCCTTTTCAACTGTTTTATAATTTTGTTATGGTAACTGAATGTGAAATTTTTACAACCCTATTTTTAATCTGCGTTGATTTTTATGCAACTAATATGCTCTGAATCTTAATGTATGTAACTGTTTGACGCTGAAGGTTTTTGATACCAGCCTAACTTAATTCTGTTTTGCTATTTTCTTACTGGTGCGTCTGAAAACTGTAGACTATTGTTGTTTTCCTCCTCAATCGTAAACTGAAGACGGTAGTCATAACTATTCATAGTAGTTAGTATTCCTTGGCATCCTCCTTTCCAGTGTACTGCTAGTATTAGGTCATCAACATACTTTTTAATAAACAGTACTTGAAAGCTCAGTTTAGATAGACAGGTATCGAACAAGTCGTCCAATGCATACTGGACAAGGATCGGGCTTAATTTAGACCCCATTGCACAACCGAACACTTGTATAAAAAGTTCTTTGTAGAAGACGTAGAAATTATTGTCAATAATAAATTTAATAATGTCCATAAGTAAGATTTTACTTCCCTTAGAAGTCCCTTTCATTGAAAGCCAGTGTTTTATTCAACACTTTGTTTACTAGTTCTTTCGAAATGTTCACAAATAAATTCACTACATCAAAGAAAATCATATTAAACCCTAGGGTATTGTAAAATTGTTCATAATTTCCGCAAATTCAAAAGAGTCTTTAATGTAATATCTATTGTTTTTATTATAAGCAAATTTTAATGCATCAGCCATAACCTTTACAATATTATTGGTTGGTCTTTGTACGTCCGCAACAATAGGTCTTATCGAAAACCCTTCTTTGTGAAATTTTGTATTACCGTACAATTTCGGTGCATCATAGTTATATTGCTTAGCTTATTTAGATTCCTCTTTAGTTAGGTGCCCAGATTTTTCTAAAGATGTAATACAACGGTCACCCTTTTCTCTACTATTTGAATTGGGTCCTTATTAAGTTTTTTAAAGTTATTAGTATCCTGTAGTATTACACTTATTTTATCAATGTATACTGCTTTTTTCAGTATACCTGCAACATTTCTTTTATCTGATTGAAGTACAAGAAGATTGTTATATTGTTTAAAAAACCTTTTTGCTTTAAAAATCAATTTGTGCAATTCGTTAGGTATGTTATGGTGTTTGTGGATGTGATTGGTTACTAAAGCTACAATTTTAGATATGCACAAATTTTGATTAGTTACATCCATATCCAACCCAAAAAGAATAGAAAAAGAGTAACAGTTGTATTACATTCTAAGAAGAATCGGGACACTTAACTAAGCAAGAATTTAAACAAGCAAAGCACTCTAACTCTGCACCACCGAAATTGTTCAGTTAGACAAAGTACACCAATGTAGTATTCGTTAATAAACAAATCAATTTCATTAATTGTACTGATTAAATTTCTAATATTGATATGTGTTACCTTGAGTGTATCTGGTATGGTATAGTAGTTCAGATTTTCTGTGGTTACCATTTGAAGCAGGTTCAACAGAAAATTTCCAGAATTATTAATCACAGTAACAAAACTACTTGTTGATAGGTCTAAGCTAAGATCCGAGTTAAAACTAACATTGGATATATATATATATATATATATATAAAATAGGTAGTTTCTCGAACGGTAGTAATATATATAGATCTGTTGGTTTCTTGGGATGCACTCGTTCGTAAAATAAGAACTATAATGTCAAATTGTAACGTTTATTCTGACGTTTCGGCATGAATATTTTTGCCTTAATCATAGACTAAAATATGATGAATTTAGTTTTGTAAGGTTAAAAACAGTATAGCTAATCTACTTACATAATTACCATGACTTAAAGAACTTCTACATTTAAAAACTAATACATAAATTACAGTTATAACTTTTGACAATTATGAAAACAATAACAAATATTTACAAAAGCTAACTATGTGTACAATGCTAATTTTAGTAAAATAAAAAATTATAAAAGAAAAATAGAAAGAGCTTAAATAACTAATATGAGGTTGTAAATTTTATAAAATTATTAGTTAGTGATAAGTATAACGATTGAAATTGACTTTAAATTAGAAAAATATGAAGGAAACGTAAAAAAAGGGGGGGGTAAGATTTTAGGAACGAAATGTTTGTTTTATTAGTGGAATCTAAATTAACGGTCTGTGAAAGTGAATATTATTAAATTTATATAGCGAAGAATATACTATATTTAAGTTGTTGGTATCTTGTTTGCTGTTGAGTGGGTTAGGTTGTTGTAGAATGTGAAAGGATTCCAGGAATAGTCTTTTGTGGTAGTTGTTTTCAATGTCTAAAATTTTGGTGTCTTCGAATTTAGCAGTGTGATTTGTTGCATGTAAATGTGATGACAAAGCACAACTTAGTTTACCAAGTCTGGCATCACTTTTATGTTGAGTTATTCGATTTTTAGCCATTGTTTTGACTGACCCACATAAGTCCTATTGCAACTACATTCTACCTTATAAATAACATTACTGCATAATGTTTTTTCGGTGTTATCTTTTAATTTAGTGAATAACCTATCTATTGATTTTTCATAAGTATAAGCTATTAGAATATCAGGTTGTTTCAAGATTTTGGTTAGTTGAGGGGTTAAATTTTGAATAAAAGGTAATTTTCTGAAATTTGTAACTAGTGGTCGGTCTATTGATGAAGTTTGTAGATTATTGGAGTATAAAAACTTCTTTAAAAGAGGTTTTGGGTATGCATTGTTTAGTAAAATATATTCCAACTCTTTTAAGTTGTTTGTAAGTAAATTTGGTTCGCTAATTTTTTGAATACGGTATTTTAAAGCTAATATGGTATTAAGTTTATGAATAAAAGCATGGTTAGAATGATAATTTAAGTATCTACCAGAGTCAGTAGGTTTTTTGTAAATGTCAAAATATAAAGTATTTATGGGAGATCTGAGGACTAACGTATCTAGAAAAGGAATACTGAAATTAATTTCTTTTTCGAAAGTGAAAACCAAATTAGTATTGAAGCTCATCATCATTTTGTTTTCGACCTTACTTAAGGTCGGTTTGACGCAGCTCTAACTTCTTTTCTATTCTGTGCTAATCTAAAAAGCTCTACTCTAGAATTAAAAATAAAGTAAGTGTTATTAAAAATCAAATCAATAGTTGATAATAAAGAACTCAAGTTAAGGTTGCAATGTAGTTGAATAACATTCCATTTTTCAGTAATAATTTTAACAAATAATTCTTTGGGGATATTGGTGAACAAAGAACGGACATCTAAAGATACAAGAATATGGTCAGTGGGTAATTGAAAATGCCTATATTTATCGATGAATGTAAACGTGTCTTTAACGTTATAGCCTTCAAGAGGAAAAGAATTTTGTAAGATTTTGAATAAAAAGGTAGCAATATTATAGGTTGGAGTGTCTATACAAGAGATTATGGGTCTTAGAGGTATATTTATTTTGTGGATTTTGGCAAACCATAATATTTGCCTGGAATGCAATTATTTTTAATTAAAATATCCTTTTCAATTTTGGTGATCATAGAATGTTTGTATAAGAATTTAATGTGATCATTAACTTTATTTTGAATAGTGAAAGTAGGGTCTTTTGTGAGTTTTTTATAGGTAGTTATATCGTCAAGTAATTGATTAGATTTGGTCAGATAATCCTGTTTGTTTAATATAACGGTGACAGAACCTTTGTCGGCTTTTGTTACATAAATGTTGGGGTTATCATTCAAGAATTTCTTGGTCTTATTGTAGATGCGAGTGTTGGTGTTATTTATTTTTATATACAGGATTTGTATAAAATTGGTAATTAAATTGGTAATTCTAGTTCGTAATATTGTTTTTCTTCTGTTGGTTTTTAATAGATTCAATAATTGATTCTATATTAGCTAGTAGTTTACCAATATTGATGTCTGTAGTGGACATTTCAATATTAAAATTGGGTCCTAAAGATAAGAAGTTTTTAATGTCATCGGGTATGATTTCGTTACTGTGGTTAACTAACCATTTACTGTTATCTATAAATAATTGTTTGTTGTAGAGTTGAGTTTGCTGCAAAATGTTGATCTTTTTTATGTTTCTATTTTTAACAGATATGAAGAATTTATTATAAGTAATAATTTGTTTGTAATTGAAATTGTTGAAGGTGTTAGGAGGTAAAAATTCTTGAAGATCTTTTTTAATTTGAGAAAGTGTGTTTTTCCAGAAACGAATGTCAGTATGGGTGATTTCTATTTCAATTGATAATATGCGCTTTTGTAAATTTTTGCTAAAGTTATTTATCTTCCTGTTTATACGACTATTTCTACATAATAATAATTGTTGTGTACCACGTAAGGTGTTGAGTATATGGTGAGGTACCAAGTCATATCTTCTGCAATTTTCTAAGAAAGTACCACGGTTGTTTAGATTGGCTAGTTTTTTGTTGATGTTAGCCCACTGTTTCAAAGACTTACAAACGTCTTCACCAAATTCCATTCGTATGCGTTGGTAGAATCCCATGACTGTTTATAAAATAGGTAGTTTCTCGAACGGTAGTAATATATATAGATCTGTTGGTTTCTTGGGATGCACTCGTTCGTAAAATAAGAACTATAATGTCAAATTGTAACGTTTATTCTGACGTTTCGGCATGAATATTTTGCCTTAATCATAGACTAAAATATGATGAATTTAGTTTTGTAAGGTTAAAACAGTATAGCTAATCTACTTACATAATTACCATGACTTAAAGAACTTCTACATTTAAAACTAATACATAAATTACAGTTATAACTTTTGACAATTATGAAAACAATAACAAATATTTACAAAAGCTAACTATGTGTACAATGCTAATTTTAGTAAAATAAAAATTATAAAAGAAAAATAGAAAGAGCTTAAATAACTAATATGAGGTTGTAAATTTTATAAAATTATTAGTTAGTGATAAGTATAACGATTGAAATTGACTTGAAATTAGAAAAATATGAAGGAAACGTAAAAAAGGGGGTGGTAAGATTTTAGGAACGAAATGTTTGTTTTATTAGTGGAATCTAAATTAACGGTCTGTGTAAGTGAATATTATTAAATTTATATAGCGAAGAATATACTATATTTAAGTTGTTGGTATCTTGTTTGCTGTTGAGTGGGTTAGGTTGTTGTAGAATGTGAAAGGATTCCAGGAATAGTCTTTGTGGTAGTTGTTTTCAATTTCTAAAATTTTGGTGTCTTCGAATTTAGCAGTGTGATTTGTTGCATGTAAATGTGATGACAAAGCACAACTTAGTTTACCAAGTCTGGCATCACTTTTATGTTGAGTTATTCGATTTTTTAGCCATTGTTTTGACTGACCCACATAAGTCCTATTGCAACTACATTCTACCTTATAAATAACATTACTGCATAATGTTTTTTCGGTGTTATCTTTTAATTTAGTGAATAACCTATCTATTGATTTTTCATAAGTATAAGCTATTAGAATATCAGGTTGTTTCAAGATTTTGGTTAGTTGAGGGGTTAAATTTTGAATAAAAGGTAATTTTCTGAAATTTGTAACTAGTGGTCGGTCTATTGATGAAGTTTGTAGATTATTGGAGTATAAAAACTTCTTTAAAAGAGGTTTTGGGTATGCATTGTTTAGTAAAATATATTCCAACTCTTTTAAGTTGTTTGTAAGTAAATTTGGTTCGCTAATTTTTTGAATACGGTATTTTAAAGCTAATATGGTATTAAGTTTATGAATAAAAGCATGGTTAGAATGATAATTTAAGTATCTACCAGAGTCAGTAGGTTTTGTAAATGTCAAAATATAAAGTATTTATTTATTTATTTATTTACCACCACCCCCCTTTTTTTTACGTTTCCTTCATATTTTTCTAATTTCGAGTCAATTTCCAATCGTTATACTTATCACTAACTAATAATTTTATAAAATTTACAACCTCATATTAGTTATTTAAGCTCTTTCTATTTTTCTTTTATAATTTTTATTTTACTAAAATTAGCATTGTACACATAGTTAGCTTTTGTAAATATTTGTTATTGTTTTCATAATTGTCAAAAGTTATAACTGTAATTTATGTATTAGTTTTTAAATGTAGAAGTTCTTTAAGTCATGGTAATTATGTAAGTAGATTAGCTATACTGTTTTTAACCTTACAAAACTAAATTCATCATATTTTAGTCTATGATTAAGGCAAAAATATTCATTCCGAAACGTCAGAATAAACGTTACAATTTGACATTATAGTTCTTATTTTACGAACGAGTGCATCCCAAGAAACCAACAGATCTATATATATTACTACCGTTCGAGAAACTACCTATTTTATAAACAGTCATGGGATTCTACCAACGCATACGAATGGAATTTGGTGAAGACGTTTGTAAGTCTTTGAAACAGTGGGCTAACATCAACAAAAAACTAGCCAATCTAAACAACCGTGGTACTTTCTTAGAAAATTGCAGAAGATATGACTTGGTACCTCACCATATACTCAACACCTTACGTGGTACACAACAATTATTATTATGTAGAAATAGTCGTATAAACAGGAAGATAAATAACTTTAGCAAAATTTACAAAAGCGCATATTATCAATTGAAATAGAAATCACCCATACTGACATTCGTTTCTGGAAAACACACTTTCTCAAATTAAAAAGATCTTCAAGAATTTTACCTCCTAACACCTTCAACAATTTCAATTACAAACAAATTATTACTTATAATAAATTCTTCATATCTGTTAAAAATAGAAACATAAAAAGATCAACATTTTGCAGCAAACTCAACTCTACAACAAACAATTATTTATAGATAACAGTAAATGGTTAGTTAACCACAGTAACGAAATCATACACGATGACATTAAAACTTCTTATCTTTAGGACCCAATTTTAATATTGAAATGTCCACTACAGACATCAATATTGGTAAACTACTAGCTAATATAGAATCAATTATTGAATCTATTAAAACCAACAGAAGAAAAACAATATTACGAACTAGAATTACCAATTTAATTACCAATTTTATACAAATCCTGTATATAAAAAATAAATAACACCAACACTGCATCTACAATAAAACCAAGAAATTCTTGAATGATAACCCCAACATTTATGTAACAAAAGCCGACAAAGGTTCTGTCACCGTTATAGTAAACAAACAGGATTATCTGACCAAATCTAATCAATTACTTGACGATATAACTACCTATAAAAAACTCACAAAAGACCCTACTTTCACTATTCAAAATAAAGTTAATGATCACATTAAATTCTTATACAAACATTCTATGATCACCAAAATTGAAAAGGATATTTTAATTAAAAATAATTGCATTCCAGGCAAATATTATGGTTTGCCAAAATCCACAAAATAAATATACCTCTAAGACCCATAATCTCTTGTATAGACACTCCAACCTATAATATTGCTACCTTTTATTCAAAATCTTACAAAATTCTTTTCCTCTTGAAGGCTATAACGTTAAAGACACGTTTACATTCATCGATAAATATAGGCATTTTCAATTACCCACTGACCATATTCTTGTATCTTTAGATGTCCGTTCTTTGTTCACCAATATCCCCAAAGAATTATTTGTTAAAATTATTACTGAAAAATGGAATGTTATTCAACTACATTGCAACCTTAACTTGAGTTCTTTATTATCAACTATTGATTTGATTTTAATAACACTTACTTTATTTTTAATTCTAAGTTTTATCAACAGACCTTTGGCACTCCTATGGGTTCACCTATATCCCCATTATTGCCCAAATTGTAATGGATTATCTGTTAGAATCTGTCATAAGTTTACTGTCTTTTGACATGCCCTTTATAGTCAAATATGTAGATGACATTTTATGTTCCATTCCAGAACACTTGATCGAATATACTTTATATATTTTTAATAGCTTCAATACTAATTTGGTTTTCACTTTCGAAAAGAAATTAATTTCAGTATTCCTTTTCTAGATACGTTAGTCCTCAGATCTCCCATAAATACTTTATATTTTGACATTTACAAAAAACCTACTGACTCTGGTAGATACTTAAATTATCATTCTAACCATGCTTTTATTCATAAACTTAATACCATATTAGCTTTAAAATACCGTATTCAAAAATTAGCGAACCAAATTTACTTACAAACAACTTAAAAGAGTTGGAATATATTTTACTAAACAATGCATACCCAAAACCTCTTTAAAGAAGTTTTATACTCCAATAATCTACAAACTTCATCAATAGACCGACCACTAGTTACAAATTTCAGAAAATTACCTTTATTCAAAATTTAACCCTCAACTAACCAAAATCTTGAAACAACCTGATATTCTAATAGCTTATACTTATGAAAATCAATAGATAGGTTATTCACTAAATTAAAAGATAACACCGAAAAACATTATGCAGTAATGTTATTTATAAGGTAGAATGTAGTTGCAATAGGACTTATGTGGGTCAGTCAAAACAATGGCTAAAAATCGAATAACTCAACATAAAAGTGATGCCAGACTTGGTAAACTAAGTTGTGCTTTGTCATCACATTTACATGCAACAAATCACACTGCTAAATTCGAAGACACCAAAATTTTAGACATTGAAAACAACTACCACAAAAGACTATTCCTGGAATCCTTTCACATTCTACAACAACCTAACCCACTCAACAGCAAACAAGATACCAACAACTTAAATATAGTATATTCTTCGCTATATAAATTTAATAATATTCACTTTCACAGACCGTTAATTTAGATTCCACTAATAAAACAAACATTTCGTTCCTAAAATCTTACCACCCCCTTTTTTTACGTTTCCTTCATATTTTTCTAATTTCAAGTCAATTTCAATCGTTATACTTATCACTAACTAATAATTTTATAAAATTTACAACCTCATATTAGTTATTTAAGCTCTTTCTATTTTTCTTTTTATAATTTTTATTTTACTAAAATTAGCATTGTACACATAGTTAGCTTTTGTAAATATTTGTTATTGTTTTCATAATTGTCAAAAGTTATAACTGTAATTTATGTATTAGTTTTAAATGTAGAAGTTCTTTAAGTCATGGTAATTATGTAAGTAGATTAGCTATACTGTTTTTAACCTTACAAAACTAAATTCATCATATTTTAGTCTATGATTAAGGCAAAATATTAATGCCGAAACGTCAGAATAAACGTTACAATTTGACATTATAGTTCTTATTTTACGAACGAGTGCATCCCAAGAAACCAACAGATCTATATATATATATATATATATATATATATATATATATATATATAAATATTGCTGTGATACTCCATCCCCTACGATTTGGGCGTAATAAAATGCTGTGATACTTTTATTTGCCCCTTTGATCAATCAAGCACTTATGATGTGAAATTTTAAGTTATGGATTTTCATTGTCTCAACTAGCTGATTCAATTAAAAAAAAGCAATTTTACAATACATTATATGATGAATAAATATTTACAACTTTTTAAATCTTCCTCTCTTTCAGAATATTTAGAATATTTACATATACCAGAATTATGAAATTGAAGCCCGCAAAACTAGTTTTTTTGCTTATATTTAGAGACTTTTGAAACGTTTCAAGATGCCTATTACTTTTTCATAAATTGATCAATGAAACTACTGTGTTTTGTTGGCTCTTACAAATACGAAAAATATTGAATTAAAAGAGTTTCAGTAACAATTTTATCAATATCGTTAACCTGGAATGGTTTTGTAGTTCCTCTGCATTCCTTAAGAGTTTTCGTACCCAGTCTGAATATTTAGAGTCGAATTTGGAGGTCGACCTCAAAACCAAAATACTATCCAAATCGTTATTAACATCCCATTTAAATTTCAGTGTTAGAGCCAGTATTAAGATGCCAGTCATAAGTTAATCCAATTTAAGATTCAATTTGAATATCAGTAAATAAAAGATTTTTCATGTCCGTAACTAACAAGACAGTAATAGAACATTTACCATGTCAGTATTTAACAAGAAGTATTTACCAAGAAGTAATCAACTAGAAGTAATTAACCAGAAGTAATTAACAGGAGTAATTAACAGGAGTAATTAACAGGATTAATTAACAGGAGTAATTAATAGGAGTAATTAACAAAAGTAATTAACGGAGCCGTCTATAATAGATCGGCTTACACTTGCACAATTTCTACACTTTCAAAATGATTTTAATTTACTTTCGTTTCACTGGTTATCTAAATAATTTAGCACTTCAGAGTATCATCGTAGCCCAGTTTAAAGTGTATACTAAACTCGTCGCTCAATTCTTATCGTATTTAAAGCCGTACCTCTCTTGTTTTCCATTCGTTTATTCACGTGTTGGGACGACACCTTTTGCCTTTACCTTTGTGTATTTCGGGAATTTTACCAATTGTATAGTTCAAATATTCGGACGAATGCTTGAGTTGTCACGTATTCATTCACATATAATGGTATTAAATTGAGAAATCCCAAGACTTTCCGTTAATTAAATCACGTATTCAGTATTTATTGCTTATTCTAATCTAAACCGAAATAATCAGGTGCTTGTTTATTTCCTAGTTAATATTGGATTTTTAAACAAATGTAATTTTTTATGTCACGTACGATTTTCAAATAATGCATAATTTAGACTGCGTATACGATGATATATTTAACGCACTTATTAAATATTTATAAAGCCAACTCATATAGGTTTCCCGTTGATTTAATTTTGATGCATTTTGTTGCGTTTTCAAATCTTATCTTAACTTGTACTTACTCTTGAATATTTCTATATTCTTATGCATGTAATCTCATGTATTTTTATATACAGTGTGCTCTCGACTAACAATATGTATAGTGACCTATTTACTCTTATAATATCTGTAATTATGTGCTTTCGTTAACTGGAAGTTGCTTTTATTTGTTCTACGACCCTTGTGACTTAACCTACCTATAATTATAGCAATATATATAATGCTATGATAAGGGGCTTAAATAGGGGTGTATTGAGTCGTAAGGTTTGCGAAGTAAATGTACATAGCAATAGGAATTAGAAAACTGCATTTATTTAGCATGAAAAATAAATAACTCCCATATTATGCAAAGAGCAAACATTTAACACCCTGTATAAGGACCGCAATTAACTTTAATCAATGCCAGTAAGCATATCTTTTAATAATAGAACACATATTCAGCAGAGAAATAATTGTACATGCAATTAGACTATTTCAAGAAGCGTTCATAAATTTATAAACAAATAGATACGCATGGAATAAGATAAAACCTAGTAAGTCATTGCGCAATTAAGCATGCGATAAGGAAATAATATAGTAAAGCGCTTTGATAAGAAATGCACATTTCAAAATAAGTTTTAAATACAAGACATAAACAGAAACATGTTGATTCATGTTACATCAGTTTATTTGTTCAATTCGCCAAAAGCTTTATCTACACAAACAAAAGCCATAAGCTAAATTAAAGACCAAGAAATATTAAAATTTCGAGTAATAATAACAAAACAACTGGTCAAAGATCGTGAAATAATAGAAATATGAGCAGAATACGTGATCACGGAATAATTTCATCAGAATTAAACTTGTAAAGCTCCTAGGAATATCCAAAACAACTTATGGTTGGCTGCAAGACTTTGAACGACAGTTCAGATAAACCAATGAAATTTAGATAGCATAAGTTATATAACGCCCAAAGTTTGATAGGAGCAGCAGTTCTAATTTAAACCACGTCGTAGCTGCATTACTGTTACTCGAAAATTTACGCGTCAAAATAAATTTCAAATTAAATTATTAAAATTTGTGAGAAGCGTTGTTATATGATATTCGAAAACAAATTATAGTGAAGATATAAGAAAAAGCTTTCGCCGTTTGCTGAAAACGTAAGTAGAAATTTGTTATTTACGTTGGGTTAAATATTTATAATAATGTAGGGCTTTAAGTTGGGAAATCTGAGTGGCACCGAGAAATCTAAGTTGAACCCGAGAAATCTAATTTGAGAAATTTAAGTTGCACCCGAGAAATCTAAGTTGGGAAATCCAAGTTGCACCAAGGAAATCTAAGTAAAGCACGAGGTAACTTTTGAAAACAAAGATTAACAATATTAAATAAAATTATTGGTTCAAACTCACGTGAAGGAGCACAAATCAAAGCTTTGTTTTAACAAAGCAACTCGATTGAGGATAATAAAGGAATGTTGATCCACAACACGTAGCAGCAGACCAAACGGGAAAAGGTCGCACCAGGAAAACCACAGGTCAGAGCTAACTAGTACAAGAAATCATTTCAAATTTTAATTTAAACACTTATTATATTTTTCTATTTTATAAGGAGTCAACAAAAATATCTTTAATACGTAGAAATTTACATATAAGGAGGGAAAGGTCTTAAACGTACTAGATTTTTCAATAAAAGCGTCGTTTTTGGCGACGAAATTAAAGGAGGGCCATATAATTTTTGGGATAAACGATCTAAATAATATTAATTGATTTAAAAGTTCATAGAATAAATGAAAATAAACTTACACATTAAGAAAAGCACACAATTTCAGAAATTATAAAAGTAAATCGGTCACCTTACATATTGTTAATTGAGAGCACACTGTATATAAAATACACGGGATTAAATGCATGAGAACATAAAGAGGTCTAAGAATAGTTTACAAGTAAAGATAAGATTTTAAAACGCAACAAATTGCATCAAAATTAAATCACCGGAAAACCCAGATAAATTGGCATTGTAAAGATGTAACAATTGCGTGAAAAATATCATCGTACACACATTCTTAATAATTTATTATTAAAAAATCGTTACGTGACCGGAAGAAAACACATTTGTTCAAAAATACAATATTCTGTAGAAAAAAACAAGCACCAGGCGATTCAATTTAGATGATAAAATTTAACAAACATCCGAATACGTGAGTTAATAGAAGGCAAAAGTTGGAAATTTTCAACTAATACCACGATATGCGGGGGGCATACGTGACAGTCTAGGCATGCATTGTTAGATTTAAACTAAATAATTCGTAAAAAGCCCAAGGTATGCGAGAGAAGCAGAAGTATCGTTCCAGAATGTAAATAAGCCAATGAAATCAGGCGAAGGTAGGCATTATATATACGATAGTGACGGAACGACAGTTTAGTCTAAATTCAAACTGGGCAACGACTATATCCAAAAGTGTTAAGAACTTACGTAACCAGTAAAGCAAAAATCGAAGGTCCTTGAATAAGTAAAAGATATTTTTGCTGACTTTCAGGAAACCATAAATCTGGTATACGTAGATATTCTGTAAAAAGGGAAAATTTTGAGAGTTGTAAATATCATCAATGATTATATTGTGTATTATAGAATTGCTTTATTTGATTCAATAAGATCTATTCGGGGAAAAAGCCTAATTCAACATTTCATAACATTAGGGCTCATTAATTCAAAAATCAAATAACAGCAATTTTATGACGCCCATCGTAGGAGCTCGTTAATCCTAAAATCGGGTAACACGTCAATTTAATGACACACCCAATCATAGAGCAAAACATAGCAAATTTCATGACATGCCCAATCGTGGGGCGAAGATCACAGCAATTTTATGGTAGGCCCAACGCTGGGGCGAATAACACAGAAATATATATATATATATATATATATATATATATATATATATTGATATGATAACGCCGTACTCGGTGTAATGACGTTTTTACTTAACTCTACCGCTCTGTGTTCTCAAATCAAATTTAATCTTATGAATTTTATTGTTATGCCACGGCTAGCCCTATTTAATCTACACAGAGTGCACAACGTTATGATGATCAATTTTTCTCTTTTCTACCTCTTTATGATTACCTATTTGTTTGAATTTATAGAACGAAGTCAATTAATTTCATATAATGAAAAGAAATATCATTTACAATTTTTGAAAAATATTTAAATACACTCTTCAATCAATCAATATCATATGTATCATTTACCCCCAAAATTTATATACTTTGATCTCAATCTAAAGTCACCAAAAACTACCTCTTTTTACCAAAGAGACCTGGAACGTTCTGGACTCTTTTATAATATGTTACGTAAGTTTAACGTATGTAATGTTTGTTGTTGACTTTATCACAAGTTTATATAAAATGAATAAATTCAGTATTGAAATTTAAATAGAAAAAATATCTTAAAACTAACTGCATCTGACCTGCTACATGTTGTTCGGGTTGTAGGTCAACAGCCCTTTGTTGTACTCATTCGTCTATCACTGCTCTGTTTAGTTGAACTCCTTGTTTTCCATAAATTACTTCGTGCTTCTTTATTTTACTTGCATAGATTCTCGCAACTCAAAATTGTACCAGAATTGTACCAAAATCGTCAATACTGATTTGAAATATTATATTGACCCAGATTTGAATTATTCTCATTAACACATTTGAAATATTCTATCGCCCAATTCGAAATATGATACCATCCATTCGAATTATCATCAACACAATTGATTAATAATATTTATCCACTCGAATTTAAATTATCATCACATTCTAAATATCCACACATTCGAATTTGAAGCCCTATTATTATTAATATTTAGTTTAAATAAATTACCTCAAATTCTGCTCACGTTAAACGGCAAAAGAAGTCTTTATAATTGTTGCACTTTATTTGTTACTATAACATACACTATTATATTATTAAATATTAAATTACGCGTGACTTTCTTTTTAGCAGTGTCGCAGTTTTGCCCTGCTTTAGTTTTAAACTGACTCGTCTTATCATTGCTCGGTGTTAAATATAGGCTGTTCCCACTAACATGTGGGCTGGGTTTTCAACAAGTCTTATAGATACCTTAACCAATAAGGTCTTTGTATTTCCTGCATTTTGAAGTGGTTTCTGATGTAATATATTCGGTTTTCCGTGTAATGGCGTTTGCTTGATACCTTATTATTCGCTATCTTGACCATACGTTGTTTTGTTTAGATATCGCCTTTTCCATAATTAAACAAAATAAAAGATGTAACCTTAATTCCACTTTTGTTTATGTATTTTTGAAACTGCGTTTTCTTATCAAAATGCTTATTGTTCCTGCGTAATTACGTAAAGCTTTGTTAGGTTTTATCTCTTATCTTCCTATTATATTATAACTAACTAGAACACTTCTCAACGCGTGTATAATCACATGTGCTATCACTTCTTCTGAATAAGCGTACTTTTACTGAAAGATATTTTTACTTTGTCTTACTTAAAATTAATAAAGGTCTATATAACAGAATGTTGAATACTTGTATGTATTACCATAATTTTAGAATTAATGAATAAAATTTAGTTAGGTTCGTAAAGAAAATAAATTTTAGAAGCCAATGCAATTTATTTATTAATTTAATGGAGTTTAAGTGAGCGAGTAATTACGTATAATACGCAAAAAAAGCATGAAAAATCGATAATACCAAGGTGAAACGCTTTGCTAACACATAAAACAGCCGTTGAATATAAAATACCTTGAATAGCCAACTCTTAGAAATGTTGTGTTAAAAAGTCGGTTAATTGAACACCTGCAGGTTTTCGAAATGTCAGGTTCCTCTTATTTGTGTAGATAAAAGACAGTATTCTAAGGATATCGAGTAAACGGTTGGAGGGTTCGTGTAAATGTTAACTAAAAGTTTCCTTAAAGTGCAGAAAGGATAGACGGTCAATGAGATACGTCGGAATGAGACAGGCATAATGACAGTCCATTTCAAAAAGCACGTATACAAGTCCACATAGAGTAAAAAGAACGCAGACAGTAATATCGATTCTCTACCACTCAAACAAGGTTAGAAGAAAACATATAATATGCATAAGAAAGAGACAGCGTTAATATAGGCGGGGTTTTTAAGACGTCAATGAATATATTATTGGTCGATATCGTTAGTTGTACAACAGACAAACACAGGGATATTTGAAGTCGGGTTTTTCGGAAAATATCGTAACGACGCGCTAAATTTCGGAGATTTCGAAAACGGTAGAAACAAAATTTGAGAAAGTGTTATTTTAAATTGGCTTTTTCACGGGAAGAGTGGCCTAGAGGTGGCATTTGAAATCATATAAATACTCAAAGAGAATTAGCATTGCTCTCTCTATTAACTTCAATCTCTTAGTATTTTCACCGCTTCAGAATACGAGTTTGTAAGTATACATATTTTTAAATTAAATAGTACGGTGTTGGCCTCATAATTTAATACGCGAATAGTGTCGAATCTAAATTTTAATTTGAGGTGCAACATTTATCTTAAACAAGCTCGTGAAGTGACGTGAAGTAACGTAAATTTAAATTAAATTAAACTAAAGTACGCAATTATGAAAGAAGTGTAATTAATTTAGAGTTGGATTTGGATGCACCGTGAAGGCAGAGCAAACAGCACAACTTAAATGGTGTTCCTCTACAAAGAGCTAGAAGCGGCCAGCAGAGCAGAGCGAAACTACTTTACCGCATCGTCAATGGAGTAGAAATCTTCAAGAAATTCCAGGTAGCGCTTTAAAATTGTTGTTGTTATAAACTATGAAACTATGAAAGTTGCGTGACGTGTGACAGTGAATTTTGAAGGTATTGTGCATTAATTTGCGTATTGAAAATAATACGTATAACTAACTTTATTATGGTATTTAAATAGAAATCTAAAGGTGTATATAAAGCTTATTAACGTTCCATCAGCAATTTAAAATTTTTATTGTTACGAGTACATGGGTTTGTTTTTTTTGTTTGTTGTAAGAGTATGCGAAGTACAAAAGCATACATTATTCATAATTAACTGAGTTATCATTAGCTCACCATACTCCAGAGTATACTAATTTAAAATAAATTATAAATAAAGAAAGAAAATAAGGTATTATTCAGGGCCCATTTACTCCGGGTATATTCAATGTGTTTGATATTTTAAATTAAAATCCAGGACAGTACAAAAATAGAATTTATTGAGGTGTAACTTGATCTCTGAAATGTGGATAATCTTGAATTTTATTTGTAAATAGTGGTAAATAAACATTGTATGATTGTTGTATTATTTTGTGGTTTTATTGAGAGTGTGCGTGAACGATACAGAATATAATAGTGAATCTAGGTATCCAAGAGGGGGCCCAATTGAGTTAGCCTGGGAACTGAAGAAGAATTAAGGTGATGAAGAGAGGAATCTGGGTAAGAGATGAATATTTTTATTAAATTTTTCTATTGTGTGAAATTTATTTTCGATTTTGGAAAATAAATAAAATTTTTAAATGTTTTTTTTTTACTCTGTCGATTATTCATAAGGGATACACGGCAATTTATATATATATATATATATATATATATATATATATATATATATATATATATATAAATATATAAATATATAAAATAAAATTAATCGTTGATTTTGAAAAAGAACGATTAATTAGATTTATATCAAATGACTGTGGCAGAATTAGTAAAACTGATAAACGTATTTCTTAAGATTCCGTCGACAAGTTACGTATTAAATCATATAATGGGTACACAATATCGCAAGACCGTCTCTGCTGCTTGGCATTAGTATCGATTGGAAAGAATTTATTTAGAAAGTTAAAGAAAACTTTTGTGATTCTGTCATAAATATCTTTGGGACAGACAAAGAGAGAAGCATCAACCTGATATACCAGTAAATAAGTCAAATTATGAGTTGTAAATACTCACTGTATGTTTGTTGTGAGTTAGTGCGACCTCCCGTTGTCTACTGAATTATTATATTATTAGTAATTAAATTTGATAGTAGATTTAATTATGAATATATTTATAATTTTTTGTTGTGCGACGTAATAAAATGCTCTTTTCTATAGTAACCTCATTTTACACTTTTGTAATCCACGTATTACTACAGCATAATAAAGTACTTCTCTTATTATTTTTTTCTTATTATTTATTAAATACAAGTATAATGTAAATTTAAATGTAGTCGGTAAAGTATGTAAATGATCTTTTTGCACTCCTGTAGGGCAAAGTTTAGGTTACCTAAAACATTTACTGTTGTTCTGTTCCTAAAGGTAAAAACTTTTCATAAAATATCTTTGAACGGATAAAACAGCAAATGTGAATAAATTTAATATGCACCGACAAATTCTAAATAAAATTCTAGAATACAAATGACAAACCATTTTGTATCGGCAAGTTGCCCTTTATAATTAAAATCATTAATCCTGCAAGAGAAAATGCATAACACAATTAATTTTGGAAGAGATAATCTGACAAATCCGTAATGAAATGCATCAGTTAGTTGTCATCGAATAAAGATACAACGTTATAAAGCACAGTTTTTGTCTAGTTTTGCATACAGATGTCGTTAAAGGGAATTAGCCAACTGGAGTAATTAACTGCGGATCCCTTAGCGATGCTAGTGTCTAACATACAATGTGACAGTGCTGAGGTGACTTTTGTGATGTCAGATCATTAATTTATGTTACAAATCAGCTTATTCGAACCCTCAGAGCTGCTCTGCATTTTTAGGCGGGTTCTTATTATGAGGGAGCTCTGTAAATGAGAAACGCGTGATAATCCCTCGAACTTGGTGCACTGCAACTAATTATCCGCCAAGACAACCCTTTCATATACGTAGGCTACTAAGCTGGCTTCTCCACCGTGTAATTGTAATAATTGTGTTTCAAACTGTATATAATGGGAACTGTCGCTCTAAGAAAATCGGTATTTGAAGTCGTTAATATTGTGAGGCTGAGTTCGGTTTCTAACTTAATACTGTAAAGTACTGCAGCTAGATTGTCCGTCAACATTTTAATTTGCATTTATACTATGGTTCCTGAATTGTCAAGCTCGGCTTTGTAAGTCGATTGCTGTTCATCTTTTATATCCTGTAAATGGCACATCTGGGAACTCTGGTCGCACGTTTACGTCCTGGTCAGCGTAGGTTAGCGTAAATGTAATGAATGTTATCGTTGATTTGAAATTTAATTACAAAAGGGTCGCACACACTAACGATCTAAATCTAAATAATCATTTAACAGCACCAGTTTTGCGTATACATTGGCTAGAAATATCCAATGGAAAAAGTGTATTAGATTTTACAGCAGTTAGATCCTTTTTCCAATATAACGGTTCTATTCAAGCATCTGATGAGAAATTAAAATGTAGAATATTCTATTAAAATTTGTACATAGTGTGACTATATAAAGAAAAGTTTGGAAAAATGAAATTACAAAGAGGGATTGCGTGCACTTTGTATTACTATCTAGCAGTTGATAATGAACAGATAACCAATTACCTACTATAACACTAGCAGACCTTCAAACAAGATACTACACCCAATGTTAAATGAGAAAGTTGGTGAACAGAAACCAATAAGTTTCCAGCTATTATTAGTTTCCTTTGACCAACTTCCTCATTTAACAGTGGGTTTGGTACTTTCTTAGAAGGTCTGCTAGTGTTATTGTAGATAATTGATCATCTATTCATTTTCATCTTGTCTTTGACTAGTTATTAAATTTCGTCTGGCAATGCCATTTTTGCTATTATGTCGGAGACTTGAAAAAGTTCCCTGTCGTTAGCTGTTTACATTCGAGTATAAAGGGCACATGAGAAATTTTTGTGCAATTATTAATACATTACGATTTGTGTACAATTCAAGAAATTAGTTGTTTGTTTTGCAAAGAGGAATGTGCCAGTCTGATGAGTTGCAGTAACAACGAAACTTGACATGGGCTTTTCTCTTTGCAAAATAACCAACAATTTAATGAATTTTTTTCACTATACTCAAATCACTATATTTAAATTACATTCCCAATTTCAGACATAAATATTGATTTGTATCTAGCAGTTATAAAATGTTTTTAGACTTAAGATGTACTCTTTATTTCTAGATTTTAAGTAACTGTTTGTACGTAATCCTTTTGGAAAATGTGTCTTGAAAAAAGAAGTTTGTAAATGTAGCAATTATTAGTATTTGAAAAAATGTTTGACAATGAATATTCGATGTTGTAATAAGTATGATGTTGGATTTTCATTGTTTCATTTAATTTGAGCTAACAGTACAGTGCGCTATTTATATATATATATATATATATACATATATATATATATATATATATATATATATATATAACTGTGTTCTGTAGTAATGGTTCCCGACGCTGTGTATCAAGGACGTGAAGATGATGCTAGTAAAAGTGCTGCCCTAATTATTTTTATTTGCTCAGTTTAAATGAAACCACTAGAATTAGACATCAAATTTATAATGACATGAAATGTTATCTAACAAACAATTTTTCAAATGACAATTGCTACATCCACAACAACATTTCCATAACAAACTTTAACAGGAACACTAAAATCTAAAGATGAGACCCAATATAGCCACAATAGTCTTTTCCAACAAACATTTTATGTTCAGGATAAAAAGTCATTACTATTAGATAATCACTCGCTTACACTAAAATATAGTCGAAAAATCTCTTTCTCTAATTAAGATTTTCATTCACAAATCATTTTCTATTTAAAACTTATTATATACAAACGTTTAAAAACTAAGTCGGATAATTTTTAGAACCTCCCTTTAAAATCGAATATAAACCTATCTCATCAGTTATGTTCAATAGTTTTCATTGTACACTGGTAAAAATATATCGCAGGTCAACTACCTTCAAATCAAATTATCCACTTGTACAACTCACACAAAGACTTACACACAGAATCTTAAATAGCTTAACTTAGGTTGGTGGTCCTTTTACATATCGTAAGCTTACATCCATGTCCAAAATCACTGAAAAAATACCATTAAAGTTGCATGTCAAATTAATATACCAAGATTGTTCAAATCGCTTAAAATTAATTTACCATTAAATATCATTTCAGTTTTATGTATGATCTCATCTCAATTGATTTTAATTCTTTATTCCATTTTTAAAGCAGTGTAATTATCTACCATTTTCCGAATGGTAATAAACTTTCAATACTGTCGATTACTGACGTCTGTTTACTATTTACTATAAATACTTTACTACTAGAGACCGCTTTAACTGCCTCTTTTAATGGTTTTTATATACCCGAGCCCTACTGGTACGTCACAAATCAAGAAAAAACTTGGTTAGTTGGGGTGTTACTTTTTTCTTTTTATTGGTTTAAAATAGAGTTTTAAGGTGGAAGTGCATGCTTTTGCATCAAATCTAGATCTTTTACATGATGTAATGTTTACAGGATGTGGCGTTTACGGCCCGAGGCTATCGTTAATTAATACATTTACACGCGTTATCTTTTATCTTTCAAGATTTATTACTGCAATTCGCTTCATTATACGATCATTATCAAGCGAAACTAATAAATCAAGCTATTTATGTGTGTTGATACTTGTTCTATTTCATATTATGGCCGCCAATTGGAATGGCCGGTTTCCCTTAAGACCAATGGACTGTTATCGAGGTTTTATTTAATCACATCTTTACTCTTTAATATATTACATACGCGCTTTTTGTCAAAAATGCGAATGTATGTTTACCATTATTATACACGCGACTTTACATTCTAAACATAAATTTAGTTTTCTGCTATCAAATTCTTGACAAAGTATTAAACAAAACCGTTTACACGCGCAATATCCTAATTTCTATCTAAAAACACGATTCCTTTTTAACTAAGTTCGGAAATTCTTTAAAAAAGCACGGGTTTAAGCCTTTATAATATAATATACTAAGCGCATACATATTTTAAAGGGGTATCATTTGTAATTTGATAACAAAAGAATGCGTCTCTAGATGAAAAAAATTTTAAATCTAAAAGATATCAGATTAATATAATACATAAAGAACGTAGTTAAATGATCTAGTTCTAGAATGTACTGGGATGTAGTATAGCAACATATGTAATGCAGCGTGTACAATAGCGAGAGTTTAAAAAATTGCTGGATTGGCCTAGAAGAATTACGTTAGGGGTCGTTTTATTTAAAAACAAACCCATGTATAGTGGGGGATGAGTATTACTTGAAACCCCGACGTGAGCATATTATTGACGTACTCTCAATACCGTACGTAATTAATTGCCTACATAAAATGTACAAAATTTGGCAGCCAACGATTATTTAAAATATTGAAGTGGAAATATACATTTAAAATGGAATTAATACTATCGTAGGATAGAGTTTACTTAAATTTCGAGACTAGCATGGAAGATTCATGAATGTATTTAAATGGTTTAGTATTTGATGACGTACGAGCATTTGTATGAAAAATTGATTTAGTAAAACAATTAATGATATTTACATAAAGTACTCATCCCTTGTGATCTTATATACCCTTAAATAACCTTATTATGACAGCAACATATATATATATATATATATATATATATACATTTATAAAATACATAACAGTTAATAAGATGTAATAATAACGTAGACTTTTATGCAAAGCCCAAATGATCACTTCAAATCGAGCTAGTAATTGAAAGATGGAAAATATTAGTTCTTGAACAAGACTTGAACCTGTACCTTAGTCTTTCTAGAACCATCCGTTTACTAAGTTTATTATTTCATCTTATTAACTGTAGTACATTAGTATTTATCAACCTACCTTGTGTGATTAACTACCTAAAATATAAAATATATATATATATATATATATATATATATAAAGTAAGATGTATCTGTAAACAAACTCTTATGAAAATAATAAGAACCATTGACAAATACAAATCGGGCTGGTAGTTATATAGCCATTAAGAAAACATTAGCTTTATTACTTCATAGGGGAGGAAACATCCACTGACCAATGGTTTCGGCTTGTTAGCCTCATCAGAGTGGAATAGTTCCCAAGAACCCTATGAAGTAATCGAAGCTTACTTTATATACAATTTTCTTATTGCGGACTGCAAATAACTTGTCTTTATATATATATATATATATATATATATATATATATTGATATGATAACGCTGCACGTCGATGTAATTATACTCTTAGTCTCCTTCTAATCACAACCGCTTTGTGTATTTTAATATCCTGAAATTTAAATATTTCTCGGCTAGCCCAGTTTAATTCACATGGAGTGCACAACGTTACGATAATCAAATAATTTACCCCTCTTCTCTAAAACATTTCCTGCTTTGAATGATAAAACAAAGTCGATCAATATTTGTATAATGAGGAAGAAAAAAAATCGTATACACTTCACAGCTTAATCTGTTTTACTGTATGACAAAAATGAGCCCCTGAATCAAATAACAATAAATTTTAAATTGTTTATCTCTAAACATTAAAGCTCCCTTTCCTTATTTTAAAGCCAGCAAAATGACGTTGTACTTTACTAAAAATTTTTCTGGACGTTCAAAATTTTTCCTTTTTTTACAAAAATTTTTACGAATAAAAATAAATTTCTGATGCCCCTTTACATAAAATATTCAGGTATAAAACATGATCAACGTTCAAAAAAAAAATATAAAGAGAAAATGTCTTATACTAGATAGTTCTGACCTGTAGTTTTCCTTATGCGTCTTTCTACTGCGTGCTGTGGATCCGTACCCCAATATTACATTCAGTTGAGTTGCTCCATTCAATTTATTTCGTCTCCCAATTTTAACCCGTTTAATCAATAATCTAGTATTTTCTTAATCTCCCTTGGATTTTCTTAATGTTATTTAGAGTTTCGTACTGTTTTCGTGATTTCACTTAGATATTTGTAATGTGACTTAAAGCTTTATATTATAAATATTTAACCTAAATTAATTAATAAACTTCTACTCACGTTTTCCAGCAAACGCCGAAACTTGTCTCATATATTTTCACTATAATTTATTTTAAAATTTTTATAACACCACTTTTCACATAAATTTGATCATTTAATTTGAATATTTACTCGACGCGTAAATTCTTGAGTATGAATGATGTAGCTTGTGCTTGGTTTAAACTAAGAATGTCTGCTTGTAAAATTCGCGTGTTATATAGTCTAGGTTCCGTCTAAAAATTCATTGGTTATCTGAACTGTTGTTCAAAATTTACGACTAACCATCGGTTATTTTAGATGTTTTGGGCTATTACGGGTATATCTGTGATAATAACTTGTCGGAACGTAGGTACTTGTGGATTTCTAGTTTGTATTTATTTAAGACTGTGTGTTTTGATGTTGTTACGGGAATTTCTAATTCGTCTTGGCACGTAATTTCACTTATGACTTTTGTTTGTCTAGATAATACTTTGGGATTTGTATTTACTCTATCTAGAAAATCACGTAGACAAAGTGACGTAAATTAACATATTTCTGTTTACACCCTACGTTTCCAAAGCGTATTTATTTCAATGGATGCGTTTCTTATCAGGACGCTATACTACCTCCTTTTACTATCGCATGTATAATGTAAATTGTATTATGATTTTCTAGCTTTTTACTGCATTTAATGCAAATCGATTTACAATTTATAAATACTTTTGGTTTAAGACAAGTTTGATTGCGTGTAGAGTTATTTTTTATGCTGAATGTGTGTTTATTGTTGAATGATATGCTTCTCGGCATTAATTAAGATGAACTGCGATCTTTATACAGGGTGTTTAATGTTTGCTTTTTGCATAATTTGCAAATTACGCATTTTTCATGATAAATAAATGTGTTTTTCTAACTCCTAGTACTATTTACTTGTATTGTGTAACCATTATAACTCAATATACCCCTAAACAACCCCCTTGTTATAGCATTATTCCTCCAAATTAAAATATAAAATTTTTGAGCAATGTCATTTTTGGTGCCCAACGTTAAGTCAAAATTATCATTGGTCTAAAATTTTTACATTTTTTCTCTTTTATATTCCCCTATTTACACCTATGTCCTATTCAACTACCCTATTTTTACTTATATCTAAGTTTATCTTACAATTTGCACACCCACTTATATCCCTTTGTATGGATAGATTAAATTTATATGAAACTTCCCCCTGATTGCCTCTGAGTCTATGTCCCTAAGCCCGTATGTGCTTCCTCCTATAAAGTTATTTACCAGAAATGGACCCACATATGGCAAATGCAACTTGGCATACGTATGTAGGTGCCTTCTTCCGACACTTAGATTTTTTATGATCACCTTGTCCCCTATTTGAAAGATCGTTCGCCCTTTTACCCTTTCATTCATTTTGTCTACATATTTTCATGCCCTCTCTTGTAATTTTCTACGCGTCCTTTGCATTTTCATTACTAATTCGTCTTCTCTTGGCACAATTTCGCATGGTCGATCAGGATAAATTCTTTTCATTAAACTGATTGGCGATTCTTCGGTAACTGTGTGGGGAGCATGGTTTATAAACCTTTCAACTTTGAGTAGGTTCGCTTCCCAGCCTCGGTGATCTTGGTATGAGACCCGAATTCCTACTACGCCTAAAATTATTGTTGTCATTATTATAATTACCCCTATTAAAATTTCTACCATAATTATAATTGTTTCGTCGACTTCTTGTCCTCATAAAAATCTATGTGTTGATTCCTAGTTCTAGCTTCTGTCCTATGATTTGATCCCAATGCATCATATCTCTGTAAATGTTCTAGAAATATATCCCGGTCTACGATGTCTTGTAGTGCGATATACTGCTTCACCTCCACCTCGAAATATCCTGCCAAATATATTATTATTTGTTTTTCCCCTAAAGGAGGGTCTAATTGTCTTACTATGCTAAATTTTCCTACTGCATATAATTCTCGGGTCATTCCTGTATCTTGATTATATCTGCCCATTATCAGGTCATTTCTCACTTTATCCTTTTGGTTATTCCCCCAAGAGTGCCATAAAAAATTTTATTCAAATTGTTGAAACGTTTCTACTTCGCTCTGTTAAATTATACCACATTTCTGCTTCCCCCTTTTAACATTGATTTTACCAAATTTATTTTGTATTGCTCGTCTGTTGAGCCCTGTACTAACATTTTAATGTTTTTCAAAAATATTTTAGGATTAAGCTTACCGTCCCCGTAAAATTTTGAATACTGTTCTATCGAAATATTCGGTAGAATTAACCTTATGGGTTCGCTAACATTGAAGTTTGTAAATCCGTTTTTAAATTTCCTATTTTCCTGTTTATTGTCCTGAATCATATCTCACAATTCCCCTCAACGTTTTGTATTTTTGCATCTAGATCCATGAGCTTCCCGTTTGTCTCCCCTTCGCCTGCTTCTTGTCTTGATTTTATCATTATAACTTCGTCCCTCACACCATCAATTTTTTCCGTAATCCTCACAATTTCATCTCGCATCTGTGCTCTCATCTCTGCAATTGTTTGATTAGTCTCCCTTAAACCATCGCTTACAATTTGTATATCCATGCTTCGTTTTTCCCCATTCTCATTAATTTCCTTGTCCATGTTTTTCAGAACAAAACAAAAAAAAAATAAAAATCAGTTAACTAAATGTCACCAGGACATAACTCACAATTAGTTAGCGGTCTGGCATGTTGGTAGCGTTTCGTTGCTTAAGCCTTACCATAACATATAATTTAATAAACGTCACCATGACATAACTCACAATTAGGTAGCGGTCTGGCATGTTGGTAGCGATTCGTTGCTTAAGCCTTACCATAACATATAATTTAATAAACGTCACCATGACATAACTCACAATTAGGTAGCGGTCTGGCATGTGGGTAGCGTTTCGTTGCTTAAGCCTTACCATAACATATAATTTAATAAACGTCACCAGGACACAACTCACAATTAGGTAGCGGTCTGGCATGTTGGTAGCGTTTCGTTGCTTAAGCCTTACCATAACATATAATTTAATAAACGTCACCATGACATAACTCACAATTAGGTAGCGGTCTGGCATGTTGGCAGCGATTCGTTGCTTAAGTCTTACCATAACATATTAGTTAACATTTTTCATTTTTGAAGCGGATAACCAGGTTATATTTCATTTCCTTATAAATGGTAATCATGTAAACATGTTAGAGTTCTTTAACAACCATCAGGTTGCTAATATCTATGTAGAGTCAGCTGGATAGGAAAAAGATAGAAGGATCTAGGAAGATCTAGACCAAACTATATTAGTCAAATTATTAGAAATTTAGGTTGTGAAGGGTATGTAGAGCTTTTTTAGATTAGCACAGATTAGAAAAGAAGTTAGAGCTGCGTCAAACCGACCTTAAGTAAGGTCGAAAACAAAATGATGATGATGTTTTTCAGGGCCTCTTTATTTTTATCCATTTTGTTATTTTGTGCTAATAAAATCGACATTATTTTTGTTTCATGTGAGGTCTGCTGTTCCTCGCTATGGCTCCTCTCGAATGTACTTTCTGTGACTTTGGTTTGCGTATTCTGGAGGATTATACTTTCCTGGGATCCTATTTCCGCTCCTTCATTTCTCAACGCCTCTCTAGCTTCCTGTATTCTTTTGTACATTTTATCAAAATTTATATTTACACTAAACCTTAAATACTAAATTGAATTTATAAATTTATCTGTTGTCTGCCAGTAATTCCTAATTTTAATTAATATACAAATTTTTCTGAATTTTACTAGCCCTCGTGACTATCACGTAAAATCTTTTTCAGATTACAACTTTTTAATTCGAGCCCCAGGCTAATATGTAAATTATTTTTCTGGAATTTCGTGCCTCCCAACGTTGATGCGACAGATTTATTTTGATCTGATGTTCTAGTCCTACGTTGATGCATTAAATTAATCTCTTTACGCTATTCTCGCCCCAAGGTCGAATCGCAAAGTGTAATAAATAAATTATAGTAGTGTTTAGTGTTGCTAAGAAGACTTATGGTTAAGGAATTACTTTAAGATGATATTAGTGCTTGTAAATAGCATTAGTGTGAGAGTGCTTCATTGTTAATTGGACTGAAAACATCTCTAAATAAGGCATATACTGGTAATTAGACTTGTGAACAGTGAGTAATAAAGACTTTTGTTATTACTTGTTTTAAATTAGTGAAACGCGTTATAGTAGCCCGCTACACTGGTGTCAGGTTGTATGGGGTATATAGTGATTAATTTAAAAGAAATAAACACAAGTCTAAAGACAATTGACTAGTTTGTATATGCCTGTTACACGAAGCCAAAGTAAAATAGACGCAGAAACTTGAATGAATTTTCTTAAGGACTTTAAATCCTGTATGGAAGATAGGTCGGTTAAACTAGAAGTGACACTTAGTGAAAACTTAGTAAGGTCAGCTGAACTGGAATCGACCCTTAAGGAGTTTAAATACGGTATGGAAGTGACACTTAGTAAAAATGCTGACAAATTGAAAAAAAAGTTTAGTGAAAATGCTGAGAAGATGGAAAGGTTAAGTGAAAATGTTGCAAAAATGGAAGAAAAGTTGAATGAAAGTACAGCCACGTTAGAACAAAGATTAATGGAAAGCTCTATTGCATTGACAGGAGATTTCTTGAACAAGTAAAAACAGTTGAGCAAAAATTGGACAGTAAATTGATAAAAATGGAAGAAGATGTGATGAGGCTGCAACAACAAGTGATTTCACTAACAACGCGGCCACTTGAATTAGCAAACCAAATTGTAAATCAAAACATTCCAGAAATAAGAAGCATGAAAGGAAGCGAGTCAATACCGTATTTGAACAACTGAAACGGCTACTAGTTACAACACCAATTCTGAGTTATCCACGGATGGAGAGTAAATTTGGATACCGATGTCAGTAACACAACTATAGGAAGCGTTCTTTCTCAAGTGCAGGACGGACAAGAAAATGCTATTGGGTATTTCAGCAAGGTCTTGTTGCGGCCTGAAAGGAACTATTGTGTGACAAGAAGGAGCTGTTGGCAGTCGTCAAATCCGTAGAGCACTTTTATAAGTACTTATACGGCCGTAAATTCCTGTTAAGAACACCATGCTGCACTAAAATGGTTACTGCAGCTTCGACACCCTAAAGGGCAAGTTGCAAGGTGGATAGAACGGCTGCAGGAATATGACTTTGACACAGAACGTCGTGTAGGAACTAGCCATCGAAATGCAGACGCTGTGTCAAGGAGACCTTGTCCGGTAGACTGCAATCATTATTTCAAGATGGAAGAGAGAATAAGTGTCATTCATAGAATGACAGTAACCTATGATACTTAGCAATCCGAAAGAATACGAGAAGACCAGGAGAATGACGCCGAATTGAGCGGAAAAGTAGAGGACAACGACCTGCTTGGGAAGAAATTAGTATTTCAAGTATGAGCCTGAAACCATTCTCGGTGGGACTCCTTGGTGATTGAAAATAGAATCTTGAAACGACGCTTGGAATGTGAAGATGGCACCGAGAAACGACTTTGAGTGATGGTGCTGAGAAGCAGAATGCCGGAATTGTTGCAGCACGATGGTATTTCCGGAGGGCACTTTGGTGTGAAAAGAACTCTCGAAAAAGTGAGATTATATTGGGTGAACTGCAAAGAAGATGTGAAGGAATGGTGCCGGAAACGTGAGTTGTGTGCCTCTGGAAATGGCCCAGTTACAAAACGGAAAGCCCCAATAAGACAGTATAACGTGGGGAATCCTTTTGAGAGTGTGACCATTGATATAGCTGGTCCGTTTCCTAAATCAGAGAACGGAAGTAAATACATCTTAATTGCAATGAATTTTACCAAATGGCTGGAGGCGTATGCTATACCTAACCCAGAAGCTGAGGCGGCTGCAAATGTACTAATGAGGGAGTTGTTTTGTCGCTTTGAAGTTACGTTAGAATTACACTCCGATCAAGGTTGGAACTTTGAATTAGCATTGTTTCAAAACGTCTGCGAGCATCTTGAAATCAGAAAGACCAGAACCACGCCACTTCACCGTCAATCGGATGGAATGATTGAAAGAATGAACAGGACGTTAGGAAAGTACCTAGCCAAAGTTGTCTCTGAACATCAACGATATTGGGACCAATATTTACGTTTGTTCCTACTGGCGTACCGATCTTCTGTCCATGTCAGCACAGGATACTCTCCCGCTTGCGTGATATTAGGACGTGAATTGCGGCTACCATGTGGTCTTCAGTTTGGATTTAAACCTGGAGAAGAGATCGTAGGTGAAGATTACGTTGGTTAAGCTTCGTGAAAGATCAAATAGCATTCACGAAAACGTCCGCAAGAATATCCAGGCAGCAAGCGATCGAATAAAATCACAATATGGCACGAAAGCACAAGAACGGGTTTACCAACCTGGAGTTTTGATGGGGTTGTACAATTGTACAATGAAAGCGTGGATTGTCTTCAAAATTATAATGACAATGGGAAGGCTTGTACGTAGTGTTAAAAAGATATAATGATGTAGTGTACCGAATCAGAAGATCTCCCCGTGGTAAACCGAAAGTGGTCACTTTGACCGTTTAACATTCTATCCTGGCAACAATCAGTAATACTCGAATAACGAGAATGATGTTCGGCGAGTTATTAATCATGAGTCAAATGTAGATTTTGAGAGTTTTATGGCGGCGTATAGTGGTTCCGCTAAGGCGAGGTTTGGCGTTGTTGTTGATAAACAAGAAAATTCGTTTAGAGCATCAGAAGAGTACTTCCTTGCACATTGCGTAGCTCAAGATCTGGAAATGTCAAGAGGAATAGCTGTTGTTTTCCAGAAAAAGTTTGGATGTGTGGATGAATTAGTACAACGTGGTCCGGGTGTCAACAAAGCTAGGCGGCTCCGTGGCGTAGTGGTATGTGTGTGACTACTACGCCCTAGGTCCCGGGTTCGAATCCCGACACGGTTCGCTTGAAAAATGTTAGGCGAGCATTTTTCGCAAAAATACACCCTCGTTCGGATGAGAGGTAAAATGGAGGTCCCGTGTGTGAGTGTTGTCACGCACGTTAAAGATCCCTACCTTGCTTGGAACAGCAAGGATTCGGCAAAATTCAAAATTTTCCAGGTAAAAAAAAACTCGCTTCCTGGCCAATGTAGTACCTTCGGGTGGAGCATTGGAAAATCACATGTAATGTCAACAAGGCTACTTTCTAGTTGCCGCTTGAAGCGAGCGGACGTGTTTTCGCAGAGCTCCCGCTTCAGCAATAACAGTAAGCTTTTTTCTAGGGTTTATATTATTTACTGTTGTATTATTTTATTTGAAGCTTTGCTTTTTATTGTGTTTTATTTTTATAATTGTGTGCCATCAAATTTTAAATACAGGGCAATAAAATAAAAAATTTAAAAACAGAATTTAAACCTAATAAATACTAAATAAATCGCGTTTTTCTTTGCAATTTAAATTAAAATCCGTGTTTTATAATAAACCTACTAAAAATCGGGATAATAAAAACTACTAAACAAATACTCAAAAATAATTTCGAATAACTTAAAAAGGCGTATTTAATAAATTTAAAACAAAAACCGCGTAAATCGAGTTAGAAAGCCGGGTAAAACAACCAAAAAGTGTGTGAATTTTTATAGTGCGCGCATAATCAAATAATAAGTTAAAAACAAAACTTTAGGCCCCTTTTAAATCAAATAAATATCTGAAAAACTGTAAATTTTAAAACAATTTTAATATAAATTTTCCGTAATTTAAGTACACGCATACTTAAAAGTTCCTTTAAAATCGATTTTTGGTGTAATTAAGCGGTGTAACAGTTACAGGTTGTGCTAGTTACCAAGTGATTAAGTGAAAGGTCATTTCCGGTTACGCATTCCGATTGCGCTGGACCTTATTCGTTAATTACATTTAAAAATAAAGTGTTGTTATTTATAAATTAGATATTTTGAAGTAATGAATTTATTTAAATTTGATTTGGCGGTTTTAAAAATTTAAAATAAATAAATAGTGTTCTTTACGGTACATTTGAAATCGAGATATTTTTATTGCGTTAGAGAATTTATTTGGTTCTAGTTGTTTTTTTGACGCTTAGTGCTCGCTGTATTTTTGTTAAAATTTAATATTTAAATTGGCGGTTCAAAGTTTAAATTAATACAAGGTTGCTTACGGTTCACCTTTAAACAAAACATTTTTATTGGACCAACGTTTTGCGCTCTTCTAGCGTCGTGTTTTTAGCGTCGTAACGGTCAAGTCGTTTTTTGAGCTGCGTTTAGGTGTCATTCTTTGTTGATAGTTTTGTCAGCATGGTGGTCCACCGCGACGAGGAGCCGTTGCCCAGGAAGAAGAGAAGAGATCGGTTGGAGTCTGATAGGTCGAATGCTGAGGGCGATGTTGGGGGGAAACAGCTGAAGGTAGTTTTAAAAGACGTTATGATACGGATTCAGGAGGAGGTAGAGAAGTCTTAGTCTGCGGCAGTCGTGTCGGGGGAGTCGGGGCCTCCCGTGGTGGTTGCGGCGCCAGATTTGCCCTTTACTTCGAGAGCCCAGCGCACGATGTCGATTAGCAGCAACATTAGCGTTGATGCTAGCGACCTCGATGAGCTGGAGCTCTTGAAGTTTAGGGTGAGGAAGGCGCACGCTGCCGTCTATGGGAAGGTGCCGACGACTTCCGCCACTATAGTCGTGGAGGACAGGAAGATGGTTTGACACGCCGTGGATGATATCCGCGACGTTACGAACCAAGTTATAGGTATGGTTAGGGCGCTACGTCTTTGCCTAGAAGGTTCAGGGAGAGCTGGTGTTGTCGGGGGAAGTCCGGCGTCGAATTCTATCGTTTCAGGAGGCCAGAGTCAGGGTGCGTCGGTGCAGCGCAAGGTTTCCTACACCGCTGCAGCTTCAGGTTTTACCCCTACGTTTGCTGTCAGGGTCGAAGCCAAGCCAGGCCAGAAGGACGACGTGATGACGACCCTGAAGCAGAAGGTCGATCCCGCTCGAGATGGGTTTGTTGCAACAACAAAAATCGCGCTCAGTAATATAAAGAAAACAAATGGAGAATACACGGAAAGTTTTAAAACCACAGCGGAATGTTTACTAGAGAAATTTATCCCATCGGATAATTCCAAGGAGGATGAAGGGTCGCACGATTTAGTACGTCGGGAAGCTGCAGAGGCGCAAGGAACAGGTGCCGATAAGGCAATCTTAGTTTACGAGGTCGTCAGGGCTCTTAGGAGGATGAACCCTAAGAAGGCACCGGGGCATGATGAAATCACTTCAGACGCAGCTCTGGAGGCGTGCCTGTTAGCCCCGTGTGTCTTTGTCGGGTTGTTTAATCTTTTTTTAGAAAGGGGAGTTTTTCCGCGTTGCTGGAAAATCCAGAACGTGAAATTTATACCTAAACCTAAAAAGGCGGATGCGTCAGATCCGGGCAGCTATCGTCCAATTAGCTTGCTACGGGTGCTGGAAAAAGTTTTAGATCGCGTTATGACAACGCGTGTTGAGTGCCTAGTGCGAGACAGCGGCGGTTTTAATAACCGACAGTTTGGTTTCGTGGAGGGCAAGTCGACTATCGACGCGAGTTAAGTATCCCCCAATTACCTATATATATTGATATATTGAATCTAATAGGAATTATTAGAAATTGTTAAGTAAAAGTATAAGTTCAATGCAACATTGTAACACAAGGATAACCCAGAGAGGTTATCGACAGTTCATGAGAACGGACATGCAACTTTGCATCCGTGAGGGCAGTGATACTGCAGGTGGCAGGTCACAGGCGGTCAACAGACCGCAATTACTTAGAATTAAAATTGATACATTGTAACAAAGTGTAAAGCAGACATGAGATCTGCAAGTTCCCACAAGTCGTGTGAGGGGCAGGTTATTATAAAAAGCCCGGGAGCTCAATGCCCGGCAGTCAGTCTTGAGTTTACAGCTTTTGCATTGTTGTCTACCTAGGCTACTCACCAGTACAATTAATTTTTTATAAAGTTACTATGTACAAATTATATTAAATTAAATTTGTTAAAGTGTCGCAGTTTTTTTAAAAACACAACTCCAAAGGCCCGAACTTTAACTCGCGTTAGAATTCGTTGTCGGGGAAATTAAGCAGGCGAGAGATGCTAAAGAGTACTATGTTGTTATTGCTTTGGACATTTCAGGAGCATTTGATGCTGCCAGGTGGCCATTAATCGTTTGCGAGTTAGATCGTAGGGGTTGTCCGCGAAACTTGATGTCTTTGGTCAAGAGTTATTTCTCGGGGCGATTGGCACAGGTTGAAATTCCGGGTGAAGTTTTGTCGCGTGAGGTGGAAAGGGGATGCCCGCAGGGGTCATGTTCTGGTCCCACATTTTGGAAGTTGTTGTATGAGAGCATCTTTAGGGTCAAGTTGCTCGCAGGATGCTCAATCGTTGGGTTTGCGGATGACACGCTTTTAATTGTAAGATCGAGATTGTTAATGGATATGCGCAGAAAACCGAACGAGGCGCTTAAGAAATTACACAAATGGTCGCAGGCGGTAAAATTAAAATTTAACACGGCAAAGTCAGAGGCGCTTTATTTCGGCACGAAATCAGGACAGAGACCTCCTAGGCTAGAGCTAGGAGGGGAGAAAATCCCGCTTAAAGATTGTATTACCTACCTCGGCGTCAAGATCGACGATAAATTAAATTGGAAAGCGCACGTACAATACGTTAAAAGTAAGGGCGGCGAAATATCAAATAGAATGATGGCGGCGGCTAAAATAAAGTGGGGTTTCAGGGGCGAATCGCTGAGGACGGTTTATGCTGGAGCAATTGAACCGGCAATGCTGTACGCAGCATCCGTATGGGCGGAAGGTTGTAAAGTCCGGGAGATGCGTCAATTAACGAGCGTGCAACGTATAACCGCGGTAAAAGCGGCGAGGGCATACAGGACCACCTCCACGGAGGCTGTCCTGGTGAACAGTAGGACTCTCCCTATCGAATATGTCGTTAGGGAGATTAGAGATGGGAGACTTATAGATATAGGGAAAGGGCGCGAAATTATCGAAGATATTAATCTTGGTAATAGAGACGTTGCAAGAAAGATCGTGGTATCAGAGTTGGGGCACCCGGCCGATATTAGAGGAATCGAGTTTGTCGAAGGAGATCGGGACGCGACGGGAATCAGAATTTACACGGACGGTTCACGTATGGATGACGGGCAAGCAAGCGCGGCGTTTGTCGTGTTTAAGCAGGAGAGGGAGGTGTTTCGGTTTCAAACCAAACTCGCGAACTGGAGCACTATCTTCCAGTGCGAATTGGTAGCCATACGAGAGGCTATCGATAACGTAATAAATCACACGGCAGAGACGATTATTATATAATCAGCGACAGTAAATCAGCGCTGACGGCATTGACTAACATGAACACCTCGACAGACCTCCAGGCGGACGTCTGGAGGATAGCGCATACGGCGCTCGGGTTTTGACGTTTAAAGTTCTGTTGGGTTAGGTCGCACGATGGTAACGCAGGAAATGATAGGGCTGACGAATTAGCCAAAGAGGCCGCGACGGGCGACTTTCAGATATCACATTCGTCGATACCGAGGTCTTTAATCAAAAGAAAGCTGCGCGAAAATCAATTCGACAATGGGAAGAGAGGTGGAACAACGCTGCCACGGGTAGGTTGACCCACAAATTCATACCGATCATAGAAGCTAGAGGTAGGATTGAGGTTAAGCTCGATCACAAAATGGTGCAGTTGATAACAGGGCACGGCGCCCTGAAGGCGTAATTACAAAGGTTCGGTCTAACCAACAGCAACCGCTGCGAATGCGGTGAGGGTTCGGAAAGTGCAGAGCATGTGCTCTTCGGCTGTCCGCTTGAGGCGGGAAATCGAGGGTTGGCTGATAGCAAACTAGCTATCCTAGGTCTGGCATGGCCAAAGAACCTAGAGGAAGTCGGGGAAGTGGTTAACCAGAAAGCGTTCTGGACAGCCTTAAAAGAATTCGCGGTAAGGGTCGCGAGATTGGACAATGACAACCGCGTGTAAAATTCGGTGGGGTTGGTGGGAGGATTGAAAAATTTTAGATTGACTTGGCGTGAGTAAGGATACGAGCATAGATATAACCAAAACCTGATAAAAAAAAAAATAAAAATAAAAAGAAAATAACATGATAATTATACCCAAATGTCCAATATGCACGAGAAATTCCCCCACACCGTTAATACAGTCACTGCCTATCTTCATGATTATGTGCGGATATTCGGGAAATCGGGAATAAATAATAACAGATAAACAATAACAAATAAATCAGAAACCCTCATTAAATTAAATCAATAAAATAAACAAAGATAATAAAATAGAGTGAAACCGCGCATCCCCCCCCCCAAGAACATTTAGTGCATACCCACCAGGACTTTAACAGTGCACCCCCATCTTCCCCTTAGAAGCAAGTTACAGTTAGATGTAGGCAAACGACCAGATCTTCGGATGCTGGAGAATTTTATTATCGAGGTAAGACTTAAATTGTGGCGGCTGTACTCGCACAAGCATTGATTTACATTAATTAGTAGTTTTTGAAATAATTTAACAAGCACGTTTTGTGCGCAATTCGCTAGCCGACATAATGCTTGTGCGAGTGCACCTGATAAATAGGGTGATGCTTTTGCTATTTTGTGCACTGCTATATGCTTAACGCTTATTAGACATTTATTTATATATTTATATAATTATATATATATTATATTTTATATTTACATTTTATATTTATTAGCATGTACTGCAGTATTTTGTGGCATATCTGTTTTGTTTGACGTTCTGTCGCCATTTTGGTTGCAGTGTATATTTGGGAAGGAAGAGTAAAATTGTGAAGATTGTAATCATAATATAAATCAGTTAGGGAATGATAGGGAAAGCTAGGGATGGATTTAAATTAGTTAGCTAGATTTGGATAGTTTTAAGACGACCCTTCAGGTCGCACTGGTAAGCAAATCCGGCGTCTGCTATCCGGTAATACGGATCTCATTTTTGCTTGTGTTTTGTTGATCGGGTACACTCCAAAGTCAGCGCTAGGGATACCATTATTTACAACGCTGTTTCTAGTTTTTGTTTTTAGTTTTTGTTTCAGTTTGTCAGATTTTTAGGTTTGTTAGATTGTTAGAGTTTGTTAGGTATGTTAGATTTTTAGGTTTGTTAGATTTTTATTTAGTTTTTTGTTTAGGGTGGATTAACTATGAAGTTAGAATGAATTAGAAGCACGATTATTTTTCGCGTTTAAACCCAATGCAGTGCCTCCGGGTGGAGCATTGGGGACGTGGCCGCAAGTATAGCGGCCGTTATTCAAATTATAATGTCAACAAGGCTACATGTAAGTTTTTATGTAGGATTTATTATTTATTATTATATTTTAAGCGTTTATATTTAGTGTATTATACTTTTATTATTGTGTGACGTTAATTTTAATACATAGGGCAGTAACGTAACGGTTTTAAAGAGGTGGTAGTGTTACGAGCTAATATTAGGCAACCCCTTAAACACACAAGCACCGTAAGCAATGTATATACTACAGAAGCCTCGAATTTTCTAGCATATAGCGGGGTATGAATCATCCATTTATTTCAGTCTAAGACTGCTGATGCGACACAGTCTTAGTCTATATCAGAATGTCGTATATAAATCATCTCGTATATAGTTAGTTGTTCATTTCGTTCTGAAAGTCCTTTAGTAAATATAAATTTGTGTTATGTGAACGTGTATATTGTACCGCCAGCTTGTAGAATACATAAATAGACAAAAGTGTAATAAATAAATTATAGTAGTATATAGTGTTGCTAAGAAGACTTATGGTTAAGGAATTAGTTTAAGAAAATATTAGTGCTTGTTAATTCATTAGTGTCATAGTGCTTCATTGTAATTGGACAGAAAACATTAATAAATAAAGCATATACTGTTAATTAGACTTGTGAACAGTGAGTAATAAAGACTTTTGTTATTACTTGTTTTAAATTAGTGAAGCGCGTTATAGTAGCCCGCTACAGTATAAATAAAAATTGTACAGCATTCGCATTTTAATTTGCTTAAACTACGTTTAACCGTGCGCGCTTTGTTTTTATTTTTGCAAGTGTTCCGCTTAAGCATTCATTTCCTGGTGAAAAGAGCTATATTCTGCATTAGTTTAAATTTTCGTATAACATATTTTTAGTGTCCGGTTTGTTTTCATTACCAAGAGCATGTCATCTTTATCCAGTTTTACTCTTTGTTAAGTTTCTTTTTACCTAGCATCTCATTTACATATCATACATTTTAAATCTAGTAAATTTGTCAAATTCCTTAATCTACATATTTCTTTGAATTTTGCTAAGACTTTTAAGTTTATTTTGAAGGGCTGCAATCATTGATGCTTTTGCCTATCACGTCTAATTCGATCACAAAGTTTGCGTTTCATGAGCTTAATTACGATATATTCACTTTCATTGTTACGTTTAATTTGATACTCTGAAATATACAAAATCCTCTTCCGCAGACGGATCAGTACTTTTTTTCTTTCCAATGGCTTAGAATATTCGTTTACATTTATTTTGTATATTCGGCACCAAGAATTCAGTAGATCGTCTGATTGGCTGGAATCATTATAATAGAAATGCATGGAGATATAATCGGTTCAGTCTAAAACACTTCAACTCGCTTTAGATTTGTCTGCACATAGGCACCAATTTTATTTCTTTAAATAAGATAAATAGTTTATAAAAAAAAAGTAACTCTATAAAATCCACCAAAGAATTGCTATCTTAACGAACACGCACCAGAATTATAGCAGTTTATTTTATTGAAAAACGCAAATTCTGTTCACGGATGTAAACTGTAAACTATAAAATTTTATTTGGGTCTCCTACTACTATTATAGATAAAAGGTGAAACATGTTAATTTTCTAAAATTGTTATATTTCTTTAAGGTTAGAGGCATTGTTAGAGTTAATATCTATTACATCACCAACATCCACAGTTTCCTTTTTATAATTATTTACTTATCTCAGGTAACAACAATCATATGAATTATCATTCTAATAAACAGATCTAAATTACATGCTTGCGGATTTATACTTGCACGTTCTATTTAATATCGTTTTAGCAATTTTATAGGCAACCAACCATACCGCTAATACTTAGTAACCTCACATGTAGTATATATTTTGCGAAAACACCGAAACTTCATGTGAGAAATTATAGCATACTTTTCGACAGTTACTCAAATCCCAAAAAAAATGTGTGGACGTTCTGCACGCTTAAAATGCGTTCCCGATTGTACCGAAAGGATATAAAATGGACGAATACAATATACAATTTTATAGAACAGGATAACTGATTATAATACAGTGTTTACAGAAACGTAAACTAGTCATTTAAGATCTCTAGATTTGAATTTCTAATACTCCACTCGAAGGTACAACACTGGACAGGCCACGAGTTTTTTATTTATTTAAAATTTTGAATTTCTTCGAACCCTTACTGTTCCAAGCAAGATAGGGACCTATACGTGTGTAACAATACCCACACACGGGACCTACATTTTACCTCTCATCCAAACAAGGGCGCATTTTGGTGAAAAATGCACGCCTAACATTTTTCAAGCGGTACGTGTCGGGAATTGTATCCGGGACCTCGAACTAAGTTTTCGAACAGCCGCTAGAGTAATTTGCACGGGTCGAATTTTGTGCTAATAAACAAAGCAGACTGAAAGTATAAAAGTAAGTATAGTTGAAATCATGAGAATATACACTCACGTCCTAGGTTACTAAATTAAAGAAACACATACTTTCAAATCTTATGCATTGAGTATACTCCAATATATCCTTTAAAATTTATTATGTTTTTTATTCAGAAACCTATGACTTATGCAGTCTCTCATCATTTCAACTGTAAGAGCTTTAGTAATGGGTTGATAACCCTGCATAGCTAGCAGTGTAAATAAATTGAATTTGTGTCGTATATCCTATTCTCGTATTTATTTCAACACTATATTAATGAAATTTTAAGTGTGATACGATTAATCTGTAATTTCAGAACTAATGTATCGAGTACATTTTTAAATTTATATCATATGAAGAAACTGCAGATTTATCTAACCCAATTATTTTATATTACGAGGGTCACTGTTGAAATTTGCGGAAAATATAAAAAGATCCACATAACGTTATCAGTTCTTAAAATATTCCCTTCTAAGGGCTATAGATCTTTACATTCGATAAAACGGACCCTCAGAACAGTTTTGTCACTCTAATCGAAGTACCCCCGAAATTAGCTAATTAAATACTTCAATGACCTCTTAAGGTGATGAACAACGCTTGTCACGTATTTTATTTTTGATATGGGATTAAGAACCAGTCATTGGGTGTTAAATCTCTCAAATATGGGCAATGAGTCACTATTTCGCTGGTGTTAGCCGTTACTGATCCAGAACTCAACGGTTCGTTGTGCTGTCTGCGCGCATGCAGTTTTATGTTGAACAATGATTACATAATTACTTTATTTTTCTGATTTCATTGATGATCTCCGGCAAACTAATTGTACTATACCATTTCGCATTTCGCATTGATGTTGTAATGGGCAATCGGTCATTTGTTTTATTTCCATCTTTAGATTAGTTATGAAATTTTGGTTGGTAATGAAATCTCTACTATCATATGGGAGACTTAAAAGAATCACCGATGGTTAGTTGTCTACATTTAAGCAAAGAGGGAGGATAGAAGTCTTTTGTATTTATTAATACACCATAGTTTGTGTATAATTTAAGAACCTTTTTGATTGTTTTGCAAAGAGAAATCCAATCTGACAAGCTGCAACTACAGCGAAATCGGCTGTTTGATTTTCTTTTTGTAAAATAGCCAACAAATAATTTTCGGTGACAACGTTTTAAATTACTTTTCTAAACCAGACAAAATTACTTGTCTCCATTGAACTAAATTATTTTTAGTAAAATTGTGCCTGATACATTAATGTTTAATACCTACTAATAGTCGTTATGCTTTTGTATGTACTATTGCATTTAGTGTAATTGCAACTAACTTACACGAATTTTTAACCCTAAGTGTAATTTTTTCTGATATAGTTTACCCTACAGCTAAAATTAGGGCAAACAAATAATATACTTTAATTTCAGTTAATCATTAAAAACGATAATCTATAATTTGTTGACAACGTATAAACTATATAAGGCTAGTTAAATCTATTGTGGGACGATTAAGGTCGCCTTTATAGATAAAAGTCCGCTAGTGTTATACTACTGAGGGCGTCCATGGTAACAAGAACTTACTGCTTTTCGAGATGTGCACTGTTCGTACAAGGACTGCGATTTTACTATTAGAAGTATTTGTGCGGATCTATGCAAGGACCCTGTAACGTTTGAATGTTACGGGAAATAAAAAGTTAGATGAAAATGTAGAAAAATAATTTTAGACCGAAACTTATTACTCAAGCATCCTGTGAAATTTTGATTTCAAGTAATAGTGTTTAATAAGCTATTGCAAAAAATAGTAGTTTTACAAAAATAATAAATTTAGAAATCACAAAGCATCGTTTTATTTCTATACAATACGTATTAAAATGAAACTCCTATTCATTAATTATTTTAAAAACCACCAAAGAGTAAAACAGATTTTAACACATTTCTCATAAAATATTAAGAAGCTTACGTATATTCTTCATTAAAAGTGTTCCACTTAATAATACACCAACTTAATTATAGATACCATTTACAATGTATACAAGACGCAATAAGAATGGAGTTTTTGAATGCTATTAAATACAAGAAAAAATCGAATAGTAAATGAAACCCACAGTGATTAGATTGCGCACCAGACATCATTATACAGTACAATGTATTTATTTATATCGCAGTTACGTGTTTTTAACCAAAAAAAACATGAGAGCTTTCTGCTATACATGTATATTATTGGCTTACTCCTCTTATACCAAAAAATTTGGGACAGTGACATTGCTAGACAACCATTTGAGCTAAATAATCCAATTAATTACAAATTACCAACACAAACAGATGTGGGGTTAAACAGAAAAGAAGGGATTCGGTTTGTCGTATACATACCGTTAATTATGGAATAATAAATGAGGATCCACGTGGTCGACCACGGATTTTTGACAAAACCTACAAATACAAGTAGTTAGGAACGGCTAAAATAATCTCTTGGCTTCAATGGACTTTTTGTTACTGGAAGATAAAACTATAAGTTAATTATTTTGTAGAATTAGATGCTGTTTCGATGGTATTTATACAAGATGATTGTTGTTGAAAGTATAGTTATGTGTATAGTGTTACATCAGCAACAATGCAAAAATTGGACATTGCCAGTTGATGTTAAAGTAGAGGCGTATTGTAAATTATTATTCTAGTCAAGAATTCAAGTATGAGGAATTGCAGATGAACTGAATGTGCAATTTCTGCATAGCTTTGTATGTATATTGTCATCTAGGTCACTAACCAAATATTAATGTAAATAAATATAGAACCGTTTTATGCCTATTTGTTCACAAAAATGCTCAAAAAATCTTATTTTAGAATAGATTTAAATAAGGTGAGTTGAGATTTGTTTTATTTGTTCACGTATACAGATGACTTATGTAGGGAAATTTAATTCTCCAAGAAATTATCCTGTAATTACAATCTCCTGGATTACACATAGTTCAGTAGTAATCTTATTAGACTAAACATAGTTGGCGTTTTTTAAACTTGACTGATTGAAAACCAAACAAGGTAATTGGTAGTAATAACGTAGCTTCAATTCGCACCATGGTAAAATTTTTACCATTACTCAATTTTTTTCAGTTTTTGCCATTTATTGTTATAGGGACACACTCACGCACCACTGTAGTTGGCCGGTGCATCTTAAATTAGTTACAGGATATCCGCTCCTTTTGAGCGATTTCAAATTTAAACTTAATGGTTCAAATACCCGTAACAAAATGTATACTAAAACACAAAATCTAAAAATCTTGTGATAGATTTATTTTTTTCTCGACCGAACGTTAGCACTGGCTTAAAAAACTAAAGATATAATTAGCACTTGATAAATACCAAGGATTTAAAGGTGCAGTAGCTATAATTACCCTTACAACCAAGAGTTATATATTGCTTTTTCGGTACTAGCAAAATAGATTTATAATTTGACAATTTTTGCTTTTAGAATAAATTAGACATGGTCCTTCGGTAAAGTTATTTAGGAACACAAATCACCTTAATATACTGTTATTAATATTGCACAATTTTGCTCAGTTTAAATTTGAACTTAATTATTAAAACCTGTTAATTAAAATTGTATGAATAATTTTAATACCAAATTTATACAATAACTGTGACAAATCGCTAACTTTCCAACTAACCATTAATTGTTAATAGGGTAATTTCAAGTTAAAGGTAAATTCGTGCGTTCTATTTTTCAAAGTACTAAAATAAAATTATGTTTTAATAAATGCTTTACTAAATTGTGTCAATTGGTTACTCATATTTAAAAAAAAGATATCACTAAAAGAGAGTCATAAACAACGCGAGTTAAGGTTCGTGGCTGGGAGCGGTCCTTTTTAAAAAGACATTTCCAACTTCTTAACACATTTACTTATTTATACAGAAATTAATTGGAATTTTGACAATCTTGAAATATTATTCTAAGTCCGAAATTAATTAATTAATTGTACAAAAATTAGTAATCTAACGAACTGCAAGGTAAAAGCTAAACGATGGATTAACTGTTGTCGACTGGGGCTCCCGGGCCTTTTATAATATTCCTACCCCCTCACATGGCTGTGGGAACTTGCAGACTTAATGTCTGCTTACACTTAATTCTATTCATCAATACAATGTTGCGAGCTTACTTTCTAGGTAATCTCGGTACGTGACTATCTGCGACCGCCTGTGACCTGACATCTGCAGTGTCACTATCGTCTGAGCTACAAAATAGCGTTTTCGTTCCCATGAACGTTAATAAACTGAATAAAATTGTCCTTGGTTTACATTGTTGCACATCACTTAGCGCATTTCTTAATATTTCTAATAATTTCCCAATTATAAGTTTCTTTACATATATGCAAATTGGGGGATTACATATCTCTTTCCGACGTACATTAAAAATTAAGGGTTTTTACCTTTCTTGATTTTTAATTTTAAAATTCATTTAACTTTTATTTCTTAAAATTCATACTTTCTAATGGTACATTTGTTTCTTTGGTTGCCTTAAATCTAAAACTGTTTCCTTTATTTTTATACCTAATATACATTTTGTAAATTACATAAATGATCAATAAAATAGTCAAAATAATCAATACAATTGTTCATACACTAATATTATCGTAGTGTACTTTGGGCGTTTTAAGTTCGTTCAGGTGTTCTTTGTAATCTTCCATGAGTTTCATGACGTGGTTGAGGTTGTCTAATTCCAGGTGTTCCAGTTGCATGGGTTTTTGAAGTATTTCTTCGTCTTCGTCTTTCATTATCTTGATCTGTAATTCGAATAGATTTGCTAATTTCTTGGTTTTTACAGGAGGTAGACTCTAATTATATCATTATTCAATTTTAAATAACAATTTTCCTTACGGGTGATTAATTTACTTTCGGTTAATGCTAAGTTGCTTTCGTCTTGATTGCAGTATATTGTTGCGACTACTTCGGTGGGGAAAATGACTATCCATTTATTTTCCGTTACTTTCTGGATTTTCATGATGGTGATTTGTACAGATTTGGCTTCACAATTTTCGTAATGATTGGAAAATTTTAGTAGTTGTACTTCGCAAGGACTGTCTTTTTGAATTGTTGTTGTTGTCAATGATTGGCATAAATATTGATTTAGTGTGACTTCATTACATTTTTCGTTCGTATAACCATATCTTAGTTCATTCAAGAATAGGAATTTGGTTTTGGGTATAATAACTTGGTATGTGCTAGTCATTTTCCTTGGAAAAGCAAATAAATGATAATAATTGTAATTGTTAATCTCTACTATTGGTATTTCTATTAAAAATGTTATATCGTTATTTTTCACATAGCCTTTAACTATAGCTATTTTTTCAAATATTAAAATGTTTGATTCTACTACATCGAAAGGTAATCTACTGTTGGTTAAAAAAGATCTTATTCTCAATAATTCTTTCAATAAAACAATTGATTCTATGATACTGGAATGTAGGGTATTTAATTTGACAAATGTTACTGCGTTTTCTAACGTTGCTAAAATTTGTTGAATTAAGGTAAGGGTTGATATTATCTGGTTGTGTATCGTGTTAAATCTGATTAAATCTCGCATGCCTAACATGGTAGTTTGCATGTTATTTTCTAGGATTTGTATCCGATTGGCTATACTATCTTGGTTTCTAACTAATTTTCTTAAAGTTTTATTAAATTTTATAATCGTTGATTGAGTTAACGATATTTGATTACTAATTATGGTTTTGATGTCGTTCTGGTTTTCTATTAATTGTTGTATCGCGTTGTCATAGCGTTCTGCGTCATGATTATCTAAATTGCCTGTTATTGCCTTCATTATGTTTCCTAATCCGTTGATTAGTTCTCTTTTTCGTCTTGCCGTTTGTTCTGTGGGTATAAGTCGATTAAATTTGTCTTCTTTGTTTTTCAAAATACTTTCTATTATGCTGTTATAGTTCATCATTTCTATTGCGTATCCTTTTCCGAATTTTGTTGTGTCCATTGATTGTTTAAATCGGTAATAAATATTTTTGATTATTTGAAATTCTTGTTTAAGTTCTGTTAAGTCAAATTTTTGTGCAAAGGTCCAATAGTCTATGGTGTTCTGCATACTGCCTAATTTTATTGGTAGTATACCGGGGTTATTTTTTATGTCTTCAATTATGATTTCGGTGTCCGTTCTGCCTGGGTGAAGGTTGACGGTAAGGGTGATGATTGTCCATCTGAAAGTGCAGGGTGTCTTAAATTTTTGAGGTGAATATATTTGGTTATCTTGCCGTTGTCTACTACGGCTACGTTTATGTCGGATATTCTTTTAATTTTAAAGGGGCCCAAATTTTTAGTTGCCGTTTCGTGTCTTTTGCTTTGGAAATTTTTCGCGTATACGGTTTGTCCTATGGAAAATTTATTTATGTCTGTGTTTTTATTACGGGTCGCGGTAATGCGTTTTTTGTCGTTATCTAACTTATCCTTTACTTTGTCATAAGTTATTTTTAGTTTCCCTTTATGATCTTTGGCGTATTGCTGATAGATTTCCTTATAATGTATATCGTACGGGTTGCGTGAATTTGAATGTCCTAGGGTTACTTCTAATGGTGTAAAATTGGTTAATGAGTGGATTGTGTTGTTATAGGCGATTAATGCGTATGACATTAAATTAGTTATATGTTCCTTCTTGTGATTTATTTTTAATAATCTGATCTGTTCTAGTAGGGTTGAATGTAGTCTCTCAATTAGTCCGTTGGATTCAGGGTGGTTTTCAGTTATAAAATGAATTTTTATCTTGTGTAATTCCATAGTGTTTTGTAGTGTTTCGTTTTTAAACTCGCTGCCGTTATCTAACGTTATTGTTTCGGGCGTTCCATAAAATGTAAAATAATGTAAAAATCCTTGAGTTACGTCTATACTATTTTTAGAAGTGATTGGTATTGCTTGGAAGGGGTTTGTCTGGTGTTTTAGTCAACATTAAAGGTATCTTCGGGGGTTTTCTGTCATATTTTGCTTTGCCACATAGTTCACATTAGTTGATAAAGTCTGTAGTTATTTCTTTCATGTCCTTGAAGTAATAACGTCTTATGATTTGTTTTAGGGTTTCATTGATTCCACGATGGTTGGTTTTTCCTTCGTGTTGGTTTCTGATCACGTCATTTATTTCGTGAGGGTCGTCTAATGTTATTAGTTTTCTTGTGCATCTTATAAGTTCGGGGCCAGAACTGCTGATAATTAACATATATTTCTGACAATCGTTTATACAAGTTTTCCGTGTTAAAGTAAAATTAAAATCGTTTTTTCTCGGGGTGTATTCTTTTAGAATTTTAATTATTTGTGCTTCATTGTCGTCTTTGGTTATTTGAATCTGGTATACCTTTTTGTTATCTACTTTCGTATATTTTACATGGTTGGGGTTGGTTGAAACTTCTGTGATTATAAACTGATTGGGCTTCATGTCTATGGCTTCATTTAAAATTTTAATTGCGGTTTTTGGCTCGTCATTTTGTGTCGAATGTATGGTCTCCATTTTGTCTGGATCTTCTCTAATTCCTGTTTCGTCTACGTTTCCTATTACTGATTCTGTTTCTAGTGCGTTAAGTTGTATTCTGCTTAAAGCGTCTGCGTTATTATTGTAAATTCCCTTTTTGTATATGATCTCGTAGTCATATTCCTCTAATCGGATTCTCCATCGTTGTAATTTTGAACTGGGTTCTTTGAGTTTGCATAGCCATACTAATGGTCTATGATCGGTGTATATATAAAATTTCCGGCCGCGTAGGTATGGTCTAAAATATTTTGTGCCCAAATTATGGCTAACAATTCTTTCTTTATTGTACTGTATCGTTGCTCTGTTTCGTTTAGGGTTCTGGATGCGTAACTGATGGGTTTATCATTGCCTACTGTTCCTTGGCTTAATACTGCGCCTAAGGCTACATTTGATGCGTCTGTTGTTAATATGAATGGTTTCGAAAAATTGGGGTATTCTAGTACGGGGTGATTTGTTAATATACTTTTGATTTTATCTCCGGCTTTAATGAATTCTGGGGTATGTACAATTTTGTTTCCTTTCTTTAAACACTTTGTCAGGAGCTTGGTTATTTAAGCATAACCTTTAATAAATTTGTGGAAATAACCACTAAGGCCTAAAAATCCTTTTATATCTTTATTCGTTTTTGGTATGGGGTAATTTAATACGGCGTTTGTTTTGTTGGGGTTCGGCATCACTCATTGGGGTGTTATTATGCGACCTAAAAATGCTACTTCTTTCTGTAGAAATTCGCTTTTATCCAGTTGTACTTTAAATTGTGCTGTTCTTAATCTTTCGAACACTACTCGTAGTCTTTCTATATGTTCCACTAATGATGTTCAATACACTATGATATCGTCTATGTACACAAGGCATTTTTCGTTGTGTATCCCTCGTAGTATATTATCCATTACTTTTTGAAAAGTTGCGGGTGCGTTCTTTAGTCCAAATGGCATCCTTTTATATTCGTAATGTCCTCTAGGTGTGCTAAAGGCTGTTTTTTGTGTATCCCTTTCTTCCATTTCCACTTGATGGTATCCTGATGCTAAGTCTAGCGTCGAAAAATATTGGCACTTGCCTAATTTGTCTAAAATTTCGGTTATATTTGGTAGCGGGTATTTATCGTCTACCGTTTTTTCATTTAATTTTCTGTAATCTATTACCATTCTGTATTTTCGTTTTCCTGATGCGTCCAGTTTTTTTGGTACTATTAATACGGGGCTGCTCCATGGTGAATTGGAGTGTTGTATGATGTCTTGATCTAATAGATCGGCTACTTGTCTGTCAGCTTCTTCCTGACTTGCCTGGGGTAATCTGTATGCTTTTTAGAATATGGGTTTGTTGTCTGTTAGTTCAATGTTGTGCTTTACTGTATTTGTAAAGGTTAGGGGTATTCCTTCGCAATGAAATATGTGGCGGTATTCGAAGCATAAATTTTTGATTGCTCTTTGTTCTTCCTGATTGATGTCGGTGTTAAATCGGATAATATTTAAATTTTCTCTTAACATTTCATCGTTTTTTACGGGGTTATAATTTTCGTCTAAGTTTTCGTCTATTTCCATCTCGTTAAAATTTAATTCTTCTACGTTAATTGGGTTTGTTAAAGAAAGCTCTACGGGGTAGTCATTTGAATTTAAAATCATTGTTGTGGCATAATTATCTTTGATTTGTACTAATGCGGTTGGGGTCTCTACTCCTTGTTGAAAAGTTATGTGATTTATTATTCCTAATTTGTTTTTTGAATTTACGGGAATTTTTATCTTTTTTTCTGTTCGGGGTTCTATTGTGTATTTCCTTCAACTTGGGTGTTTTGACATTTAATGGGGATTCATCCATATTTTGTTCTTAGTAAACTGTTTTTTATGTCGATGTTGGCTCCTAATTTTCTTAAAAGGTCCATTCCTAATAGTCCGTCATATTTGTCATTGAATTCAAATATACAGAATTTATGCTTCATTTTTACGTTAAATGTTTTGATTAAGGGTATGTTTGCTACGAATTGGTGTAGGGTTGTTTGATGGGTTGCTTTAATTTTAAACGGTTTTCTTTCTACATAGTTTAGGTAATGTTTCTTTACGGTTCGCGGGCTAATTAATGTTTTTGAAGATCCGGTATCGACTAGTGGTTTAAATTCAGCATGGGGTATTTCTATATAGGGTACTACAAGGTGATTCATATTGTTTAGGTTTATTACGTTTGGTCGTTTATAAATCGGTCTATTTGAAAATTTGAGCACGCATTTACTTCGTCGTCCTCTTCGTAAGTTTCGTGTGATTCTTCGCGTTTATAATTGTTCGATTGGTTTTGTTAGTTATTTGTACTTGGTCGATTGCAATTATTCTGGTCATCTTCATATTTCTCTAATTCTTGATGAAATAACTCTTCTGAGGTAAAAGTGCGTTTTTGGTTAGGGTTTGTTATAATGTGTGTTATTTTTGTGTTGGGTCTGGTGTTACCAGATAAGGTATCCATTGGTGTGGGTTTATAACAGTTATTAGGATTATTATTATTTGTCATTGGTGAGTTTCTAATAGGATTCGCGTTGAATACTGGTCTTTGTTGATTTACATTTTGATTGAATCTCGGTTGAAATAGGGGTTTTGAAAAGTTTGGGTTAAATGTTGATTTTGGAAATTTTTTATATCGGTTATTAAAGTTCGAATTATTAAAATGTGGATTATTGGTTCGCGTTTGGTTTGTTTGTGAATTGAACGGGGTGAACTTTTGTTGTGGATTTGTTTGTCTTGCGGGTTGAATGGTTTTTATTGGTGTGTAGCTTTTATTCGCGTTGGGGTTATATAGTCTATTTCTGTAGTGCATTACGTTTTCTTCTTCGATTATCATGTTCATAGCTTCTTCTAAGTCTTGGGGATATTGAAATCTGATTTTGTTTGAAAATCGTTCGGGTAGTGCATTTAGATAGGTGTCTAATGCTATCTCGTCGTACATTTTTGTTGTTAAAGTCTGACATTTGGGTCAGTTTTTTCAATTTTGGGTTTTGTCAAGATTAAGCTTTTTACATCTTGGCATTTCATTCCAAATTGATATGGGGAGTGGTTGTTTTCCATTCTAAGGTTTATTAAATCTCGTACTAGACATTTTAGGTTCCTCTGATCGCCTAAATATGCTATTAATACTCGTTTGAATTCATTCCATTGGTTTGAATCGTCTCGACTCGCGATTAGCGTTAGTGTCCTTCCGGTTAGTTTACTTATTATAAGACGTATGAGTAAAACGTTCCTTTCGTTATTTCCGGGCTTATAGAATGTTTTTAAGATTATTTCATATTCTGAAATAAAGTTACTTAATAAACATTAGTCTCTGTTAAATTGGGGGATCATTTCCATGTAGATTTTCATTTCTGCACTCATCTTGGCTGGGGGAATGTTCTAGTAATTAAATTTTTAATTTGACTTTGATTATTCTCCAATTTCGTAAAATTTTGGATTTATTTCGTAGTTTCTGGTATTATTTCTTGCTTGGATTTATTAATTTTCCGTTTAAATTGCGTCGGGTTATTTGCTATTTTTAGCATGTGTTGTTTCGAATTATTTAAAGAAATGAGTTGCTTATTTTATATTTAATGGCACCGTGTTGAAATTATTTTATGGGTTTTACGCTTGGTATTAGTTTGGTTACGTTTATTTTTAATTTGCCGATGCTAGTTTTAATGTAGGTTTGATTTCTGAAGTTTCAATAAGACAGTGATTTTTTGTGGAAATTTATCTTACTTGCTTGTTTTGCGTTAGTTAAAACTTTTTTATTTTAATTCCGCTGATTTTAATTATGTCTGTAATAATTATCTCTTCCCGTGGGTTTATGTAATTTGTAAGGTGTCTCCGATGCTTCTCGTTTATTACAATGTGGTAATCTACTGTAGAATGTTGTCAGTTAATTGGTTGCGTTAATGTCTCTGTTGCAAGGTTATTTTTAAATATATTGTAGGTGTTACTCCGTGATTACTGCGGTTTAATACAATTTGTACTTTCCTGATAGTTTTTGTTTGAATAGATTGCGTCTTTTCTATAATTAACTATTTCGTTCTAAAATACTCTCTTATACAATGTCGCGTTTGGAATAATGAAATTTTTGCGTTGTTAATTTACTGAAGTATTTAATTAAAATTGTCAAGTCTGAATGAGGTTGTAATATGCGTTTTTCAATACCGTAATTATTTATAGCTTTCCTGAGTTAGTTTTATAATTAAATGTATTTTTTTTGTATTCTAATTGATATTGTATAAAAGTTTCCGGTCGTAATTTTATTAGACTTCAATTTATAAAGCTTGAATCTTTTCTGAAAAGATGTCGCGATGTTTGGAATAACTTTTGTTCAGTTTGGGATGGTGTTTCGCAGTTATAATTAGATATTTGTCGCGTTCAAGGTGAGTGATTTTATTCACTTTTTAAGATGAGATTTGCGTTCAATACGCGCTTTGTTATTTCTTGTACTAAAGATGTGGTTTAATAATAGATTTGCAAATTGTCTGTTTACGGAATACGATGAGTTTACGTCTGGATAATTTATTTGTTGCGTTATTATAAGACTTTTGATTTTAATTTTTGGTGATTTAATTTTCGTTTTTTATTTTCTGGGTATTGCGTGAGTTAATGCCGAGTTGTTGAATTAGAAATTTGTTTTTGTTTCTAAAAATTTTCTTGCGCCAGTTAATTCGTAAATATAGTCTGAAGAGCGTTTAAAATTGCGACTTTTTAATTGTTTCAAGTTCCTATATGTCCCTTTTATACAACGAATAATAATAATAAAGAAAAATTTTAAAAACAGCTTGAATATAACCTCTAGCAATTGCTAAGTAGATTATTTTCATAAAATTACATAAAATAATGGTAACAATAGCCAATATACAAATATAAATCATAAACTAGCAAATATCAAATATGTTTGTTAAATAAAAATAAAATTCAATTGGTTTAAAGGAAAATGAACTTACACTAGTTGCTTTGTTGATTTTATAGATTTTTTCCTTGGTTTTTTGGATTTGATCTATTCTCGTATCGCCTTCAATTTTTCTTTTGTTGAATTTGAACGATTTTTGTTTCGCATTCACTTCTGTTTGTTTGCTGGGTTTCAACGATTTCTGTTTTGCCTCCAACTTCTGTTTTGGTTTTGCCAAATTCGGAATTAAAATTCCAGACCACCAGTTCCTCGATTTTGGATTTCCTAGTGCCCTTTTGACAACCGTTACGACTGCGCCAGTTAAGATTTGTGGCTGGGAGCGGTCCTTTTTAAAAAGACATTTTCAACTTCTTAACACATTTATTTATTTATACAGAAATTAATTGGAATTTTGACAATCTTGAAATATTATTCTAAGTCCGAAATTAATTAATTAATTAATTGTACAAAAATTAGTAATCTAACGAACTGCAAGGTAAAAGCTAAACGATGGATTAACTGTCGTCGACTGGGGCTCCCGCGTCTTTTATAATATCCCTACCCCCTCACATGGCTGTGGGAACTTGCAGACCTAATGTCTGCTTACACTTAATTCTATTCATCAATACAATGTTGCAAGCTTACTTTCTAGGTGATCTCGGTACGTGACTGTCTGCGACCACCTGTGACCTGACATCTGCAGTGTCACTATTGTCTGTGCTACAAAGTAGCGTTTCCGTTCCCATGAACGTTAATAAACTGAATAAAATTGTCCTTGGTTTACATTGTTGCACATCACTTAGCGCATTTCTTAATATTTCTAATAATTTCCTAATTATTAGTTTCTTTACATATATATAAATTGGGGGATTACATAACTCGCGTAAAATGCGAATAACGGTTTAATAGGCATCAATGTTATTGCCCCACGAATCTAAAAATTGTGTATTATAATGCATTGTAGCGTTAAAAATTAGTCCACAATATTTAAGTTGCGTTATACTTTTAAAGAGTAAGTATTTACTTTAGCTTCACTTGCTCTAAATGCAAATAAAGATAATTCTCACTATCCTTTTGTAAGAAATTTTCTAATTGTCCTATGTTCTTTATTTCCATTAATTACAAGTCTATTATTGTTTTTCACCATCACAGGTATTCACAGAGTTTTGTTTACATTAACATTAGCTTAATAACTATTTGTAGGCACTAATTTAATCTTCTAAATACAACGAATTAAACACTATTATAGCACTAATCTTACTAGTAATTTATTTATCTAAGACGCAAGCAAATTTATTTTTACATTAGTTTATATATATATATATATATATATATATATATTGATGTGATAAACTGGGCACGAGAGGTCATTGAAACCCAAATTCCATAAATAGAACCCACCCAAATAGAGAGAAACCGGAAAAATTAAAGTTTCCGAGTATTCATTATTTCACCTTGTATAAAAATACAAGCATACCTCTTTGTCATTAAAGGATAAAGCCCTTATTAATTATGTGACTAAATTCCCCGTGTGTAAATATTAAAGCAAAGCGAAATATACTTCCGTGTGGACTAAAAGGAGGCCGCAGGTACTTTTACAGCATATTTCCTTGTGTGTAAAGAAATCTTATTGCGTGTGTGTAAACAAAAAAGCCTACTTAATAAAAACGAGTTTTCATTACTGAGATATAATACAAAGCTTTATTGATCATGTGATTGGATTTCTGTTTATTACATTAGTGGCAAAATCATAAAATAAATATAAAACTTCAAAGCTGATGCAAATTAATCGTTGGGAGATATCGTAAAACCACAATATCAGTTGATTGCGTTTGCATAGCATAGGAAGCGCCAGTGTGAACCTTTATTATTATTTAAATTCATGTTAGGGTTTTAAACAAAACATATTCTAGAATCTTCGGGATTAAGAAGGAGAATATGTCAATTAATAAGGAACGTTATTAAAACTTAAACGCCGATTCAACGAACTTGCGTTTATATTAAATAGGGAATAAAATCGATAACAATAACTTTATAGTTTTCTGAATTACTGTAAGATAGCATGTGACGCAACCATCAACTCCGTACTTAAATCACGTAGCTTGACATTAATTGATAGTTAAATGCCGACATTCCTTGTAATTTCTTACATCAATGGTGACAAATTCTCGAGAAAAAATCTGGAATAGAAAAAGTGACGGATTAAAATTTTAATATAAAAGCCGGAACTTGATTAGAATGGGTCATTCAAAAATTAAATCGCGTCACCAAGCGCTTGTAAGATTTACAATTTAGTATTCAGCGATTTATTCATTAATTCGCGTTTTGTCAAGAAAATGTAGGAATTGAAATTTAGTATTCGGTGATTCTTTCATTCATTAATTCGCGGTTGGTCACCAAGTAATATGTATCGTTAAGTATAGATTTGAACGCATATGTTTGGGCGATTTAGAATATTACGCTATGCAATAAATACCGTAGCACTTCGCATACATATGAAACTTATAAATTGAGTAGTTTCAAACACAGAAGTTTTCGAATGCGATTATTAGATGAAGCATCTTTTGTTTTGTAAAAATACTGTAGAAGTTGAACGTTCTTCGATACAAAAGCTGTTCTAAAGTTAATTAATTAAAATAAAAGAAGATGTATTTTCGCTAACTGCTAAAAGAAATTTGAGATAATATGTACGAACTGGTAAATTGGAATTTAACGTCAGTATAAAATAGAATCAGAAGCTTTTAATACCATTAATTATGTGCTGGATAAGCGCTGTTTAATTTCCCAAGTATAAATTTAGATATTTTTGTTTGTTAATTACAAATAATTAAATATTTTATAATTTAAATTTGGAATGAGTTTTCATTTTATTATCTGTATAGAGGATAATTTGAATCAATTCCTGAGGTCGAACTTTGAGGTATTTTAATCTTTGCTAAGTAGAATATCTGTCAAGGATTTTGGTCAAACACCTTTGTGGGAATAAAGGATGGGTAGTTTATACGCCTATTTGTGTACCTGTTGACAAATATTAGCTAAGCATTTTAATTATTTTCTGTATAAACTGGAACTGTGAATTGTTTTATTAACTGTTTTCTTTGAAAGAAAAATGTTTTTGAATGTATCGATGTTTTCTTGAGATTGCTGTGTTTTATTTCATTTTGTAAATCCCATAACTTATTTTGAGCTAGCCTGGCAAAGTAAAGAAAAGGAAGGTAAGATAATAATTTCAATTTTACAATTTGTTGTACAGTTGTCACGGCACTCTTTTTGCTCTCACGCCTAAGAAAGGGTGTCACGTTTATTAGGACGGAATTCAAACTAACAGTAATCTATCAAAACGGGATTAGCATTTATATACAATAGTTGTTTATTTAAGAAAAATTGAGCAATATCTAGAAGGTAAGTCATCAAACCTTTTGAGAACGACCTTATTGTATTACGATACCGGCTATTCAACCATCTTTATTGATAGACAGATGCGATTGTATTACAGTTGTATTACTATACCTGTAAATTATAATTTCTTATACTAGACAGATATGAATACGCTTTAGCAAAAACGGAGTAAGCCTTTATTTCAGAATGCTGCATCTACATTCTAATTTCTGTTACCGTATGTCGAACGCTTTTTTAAGGCAGCATATTTCCAACATACCAAAGAAATCACTTGCATTTGTTAAAAATGAAATGTTTCAATCCGTAATCGAAGTACTCAACAATATTAACACGTCGACAAAGGTAATTTTCTATATCCGTGGTGACAAACCTATAAAGCTAAACGTTGACAACAATACAATATGCTAGGTTTTTCAAAGTTTGGTAACCATTTTAGTAGAAAACGGTGTTATATATTGTCACTTAAAAGGCATGGAGAATAGAATGATGTTGCTACAAAATATGATTATCTGATTCCTACGAGGTCTTGTTAAAGCTCCTTACAAAAGACGAGGTACGTATATAATGGATGCAAGTTATCTTAAAGAAGTACTCGCACAAATTTAAGTAATCAACCACTGTTAGCGATTACCAAGTTTCTATTAATACTGAACCAATTGACGTTTCTATTGAAAATATTACTAACACTAGTAGGTACTTATGTAAACACTGGTGCAGTAGTTCTGCAATAATTGTCTGCTCCTTGTTATTTACAACACTTAGTATAATATGGCTTCTAATATAAATTTATTTTCTATATTTAAGATAATTTAAAAATAATAATTTGTGTTCTAGCTGGTTTTACTGATATAGGTTACGTTTTTAATTTCAAATGTTTACATTATCAAAGGCAACTCGCGTCATTCAGAAACTAATTTATTGTATTTCTCAACTCATAACTGTGAAGTAGCAACTGATGACGTATCATGAAACAGAAAAGTTTTATTATAGACCTTGGTAAATAATCTCTCATTAGTGATCTCGCTTTAACAAGTAGAGTGTAAAGAAATAGTACAATTCATGAGCAGTAGATAGGACAATCGAATGACTTTGTTGGGTAGATTTGCAACAAATGAATATTTTGCAAATACCAGTATCCTTGAAATAAGGTTACTATAGTCCATTCGTTATAACTTTAGGATGACGTCACAACTGGATAAAACGCTGGATTGCCAATGTTATATGTATAGTTTAAATTCTAGAGATAAAGATTGTATTAAGTGTACATAAGGAATGCAGGCAGCGATATGTCTGACAACAATGACGCATTCAAATATCAAAATAAAATGTTTTGACAGTATACTAACATACAAAACAGTAATAATTTATTTAACTTCTTGATACCGTAGTTATACTTCATCTTGCATCACACAATTTAGGAGGATATAACAAGGAGCCTGACACACAAATTTATTGTAGTATTACTAAAAACTGAGGTTCTTAAAATTTATAGAGCTTCATAAGCTACTGATGGCTTTAAATAGGTGAAAAATTTTATAAATAGTTTATTAACTTTAACAGGTACGTAAATACATTCCATATAAAATATACACAAAGTTTGAATTTTAGTCAAACTGATGTCTTGGATACAACTTTCAAATTTGTAATAAAGCCTTTAGGACGAAGATATTAATATAATCAGTACATTTCAACATGCTTTAAGAAACGGTTTTCAGGCTTCAAGCAACGCAACTAAACCAAAATTAAGTAATACTCAGAAATGTATTTAATTCATTAATATATTAATATAACAAATATGTGTATTTATATTGTGCCAAAGCTGTAGAGCAATAATAAATTATGCCTCATCCTTCTACAGATTGTCTTTGTCTTCTTCACTATCTACATTGATAATCAACGGTAGTGCATTTTCAAAATCAAATGTTAATTCCCTATCCCACTAGAGTTGTAACTCTTTTTTTGTATGGCGGATTGAGCTTGCCCACACATCAGGTGTTACAGTCGCAAGAGCTTCCTTCCATATTGCCAGTGACTTCTCAACTGAGGTGTTATTGTATCCAACGTGATCCCTATAACAACTTTTCTTGCTTTATCCCAAATGGGTTCTATGGGTTTAAAAATAAAGTGGTATGGTGTAAGTCTCAAAACTGTATGACCATAGCGTTCAGCCATTTGATCAGCTGCATATGTAGCTTTAGGTTTATTCCTAGAAATATAAAAGATAAGAAAAAGGCTATTTAAAATAATATAACTTGCTGTTTCACTAATGTTATTAATTCACATTTTAGCATTGTCCTATCGTAATAAATATAATTCTCTTGCAGCAATTTTTGAATATCAATTTTTTCCAGGAACACGTTGGTACCTTATTGATTTGCGTACTATGGTAGCTAGCATTGTCCATCACGATAGTCGATGGCTTGCTTAGATTAATTAAAAGCTGATATTCAAACTAATGTAAAAAGTTGTCTTGATTCATTTCACCATGGTAGTCACCCTCCGTGGTTTTTAAAGCAAAGACGACTTCGGCACTAGGAATGAATCCTTCTTCATACCCAGCGTGAAGAACTATATACCTCCTAACGCATACCTAGCAAAATCTTATATTTTTATAATTATTAGTATTACCGTTAAGCACCAACAGTAAGCATTTTAACACTTGAAGCGTCAGAATTCTGTCACGAATTTCCAACACTGTCGTTTTTAAAAATTCAGCTTTCATCAGCAAATACAAACTGCCGGGACTCCTCTGTTATAGTTTGAACATAATGTCTTAAAAATGTCACCCTTTTTGAAACGACATTATGCACTTCCATCAATCCACGACGAGGATCATCCTTGTTATATTGAAATCCAATATCATTCAAATTGTCCACAAACAAGTTCTACCTCCTTTAAATAAGTCTCGTTCACAAAGGTTTTCTTGTAGCGTTTCAACAGTAATGTGCTCCCTTGAAATACAAAAAAATTATTCGCTTTTCAAGGTTTTCAAAATTACTAACTGTTTTTATACATCTGGTAGATTACATTTAAAATTACATATTTGTCGAAACCATCTATATCAATGACAGGTTTCTTGCGTGGACGTATTTTTTGGCCTGTTAGCACTTCACCCTTATTAGATCTAGTCCCATTGCTGTTAACAGTACCGATACTAATATTTAATGCTGATGCGACTCGCTAAAACAAATAACTTTTAACGAAACAGTTTAGTTTACTTAACCTCATCAAATCTGAAAGTATTGGAGTGGAATCAAACACATAAACACAGAAATTACTTACGTCTCTTACAGAAGTGAATGGTAGAAAAGGCCCATTATTATCACGTTCTTTCTCAAAATAGTCTGTGTTAGTGAAGCTACCATTCCTTAAGCACACATTCAACAGTTTAGGCATTGTGAAAACTTAATATATATTATATGTATTCACAATTGAAATAATATATTTTAGTTTTGAAAAGAGAGTAGACCATTTTCAAGAAACCCAGCGCCACATTTCCACCAGCATCCACATTTCCACACACATCTGGACCAAATAGTTTTCTTCGACTAACCATTTTTCATCTTTCGAGATAAATATATCTTAAATTTTTCATCTTTTGAGATAAATGAGCATCCACATTTCCACACACGAGATAAACCTATTTTTAAGATTTTTTACCGCTAACATTCTGGACCAAAAAGTTTTCTTCGACTAACCATTTTTCATCTTTCGAGATAAACCTATCTTGTTTGGTATCAATTAATATTAGAATTTTCTCAGCTACCCGAATTTCTAGGAACTTTTTAGATATCATCACCCCCAAGGAAGCTACCCTCATTTTAAGATTTGTAGCGACTTTTGAGCGTTCTTATAAAAATTTTTTTATACATGCGATACATCTTGTTAGTCTAAAATTTTACGCACATCCCGAATCTGCAAACAGATTTGCAATAGGACCACGCCCTGCAAAATTATACTTTAAGCTCTCAAACCTATTTAAAACTTTTACTCGTATATATTTAACTCCATTTTTAAAACGCTCTCAAACCTTTAAATTTCGCTCTTTGCTTTATAAGCAAAACTAACAAATAGTTTTATTCGTATTACCAATGCATCTTTCGAGATAAACCTATCTTGTTTGGTATCAATTAATATTAGAATTTTCTCAGCTACCCGAATCTCTAAGAATTTTTTAGATTGCGCCATCCCCAAGGGGGCTACCCTCATTTTAAGATTTCTTACCTGTAGCGACTTTTGAGCGTTCTTATAAATTTTTTTATACATGCGATACATCTTTTTAGTCTAAAATTTTACGCAGAATCCAAATCTGCAAACAGATTTAATATAGGACCACGCCCTGCAAAGTTACACATATACCCTCTGCGAGATAAATCTTTCTCCACATTTCCACACACGAGATAAACCTACCTTGTTTGGTATCAATTAATATTAGATTTTCTCAGCTACCCAATTTCTGGAATTTTCAGATTGCATCATCCCTAAAGAGCTACCCCAATTTTAAGATTTTGTACCAAGATCAATTTCTAATCACCTCTCCTTTTAATATCTACAATCCTTTAAGCAAACACGTAGCAGTATTAACATAAATTAAGCATGCGAAAATTTAATAATTATTTTATTCGATTTACAGTTTAATAAACTAATTACAATTTTTACAAAGTATAACATTATTTCCTGTGTGTAATCAAAGGTTTAACCTGTAACAAAATAAAAAATTAATTGTTGTTTAAAATAGACCTGTAACAAAAAGATTAATGTAAAAAAAAAAGTGTTTTATAATAAACATATTTAAAATTTTTTAAAAAAACATATTATTAAATTTTTAAATAGAGACCTTTCAAACAACACATTTAAATCTATTTTTTTTAGATTTAAACACAATTTTCAATTATAAAGGAAGAGTTTTAAATATGTGTTATAAAATTTCATCTAATCTCTTAATTGTTAATAATTAAGATTTATTATGTTGTATTTTTTTATTTTAACGTAAATCTCTTTCTCTCCAAAAATCCAATGTAATGGGTTTTTATAATAGAGATAAGGTTAACCTGTCTAAATTTCACCAGTCGTAATATAACTGATGCATTTTAAATGTTTTTGCTCCTTAAATGTTTTGGAATAGTTTCATTCGAATCGATATTTTAATAATTTGGTTGTTTCGTACAAGACCCTTTAACAGCTGGTGGAGTTGAACGTTTATTAATGACATACCGTGCTGTTTTCCTTGTGTTCGCTGTAAGCTATTCTTGTAAAAGCGATACTGCAAGACCCAGAGTTTAAGTACTTTGCTGCCGACGGATGTATAAGCAACCGTGGACGATGTTACACACGACATTTGTTCTGGTGCCGTTTGAGCATTTTCCAGGTATAGGAAGCACCGCAAAGTTGCCAAAAACGTTTGCAGATACCATTTTAGTACAAAACAAAACCCGCACTATAGCACTTTGGTTAAACTTGTAAGCGAACTAACTAAAAAGCTTACTCGAGCGTACCTGATTTATGTTCCTTATAGAATGCATACCGAAGGTTTCGAAGACGACCGAACGATGTTGAGGATTCAGCGGGAACTAAATGACGTCTAATCCTCGCTGCTCGTCCAATACATTTAGCGCCAATGCATGCACCTGGTTCGCTTCGTCGATGGTGCGAATGCAGTTAGTAAAAACATCGGAAACGTCTTCCATGTTATACGGATCGCGTGCATATTAAAAATCCAAAGGGTGGTAGCACACGCACACAAATTGTTGCAAGTCGTGCTGTAGAAGATGCAGTGCTACTATAACCAAAACACTTTAAACCATTACTAAGGAAATACCAACTTGTTGCCTACAGGATACTTACTAATAAACAATTTAATTTTAAATAACTTCTACGTCATACTTTAGGAAATGGAGGGCTTGAATATTTTCCAAATGAATCACCAAGCGAAAGTATATGTAACGGTATTAAATTACCATTAATTTCCCATTTTACGACCGTGGTTAATTATAGATTAAAATTTAATTTGTGCACGTTCGAGCTTCTCGTAAACTAACATATTTTAGAGCAACAATGCGCTGTATAATACATGCATACCCCTTCGCCCCGGCTACTGCTATTCTTGTAATTGCTGAAAAGTCACTCTCCTTTTTACTTTAACCGATGCAAAGCACCATTTTTATACTTTCTATAGCACATCGCGCCTTTTCGTTGATAATTAAATTTTGCTTCTGTGGCTTTTACACTTTCGCATAGCGGTCGCGCACTAATGATTTCTAGAACCGGTAAGTACTCGATATTTCCAAATAAGAATTAGAGCTCGATGTCGTCAACTTCCAATTCCCTCGTAAAGGTAGAAAAACCTCAATCATCCATTAACTTCCCCGCTCCTGTTCTGATAATTTACAAACATTTTCAAACGACAATGGGCGAAATTTTTAAACCTCCGAGGATCTTTAAGTCGTGATCAATTACACATCCGAGCTACGCGTAAACTAACATATTTTGCAGCAACTGTATAATACATGCATACCCCTTCTCTGCGCTACTGCTATTCTTGTAGTTGCTTGGAAAAGTCAGTCGCCCTTTTTCTGTAAGGCCGCTAAAAGCACCATTCCATACTTTCTTTATAAGTGTAGCACATCGCCACTTTTGTCGGATAATTAAATTTTTGTTTATGTAGGCCTTTACACTTTCGCTTATTTAAACATCTAATACAATTGATTAACCACTTTCGATTATTCTAACGGAACCACCATACGCACCGTTCTTTTTAATTCCAACGATCCTATGGGCTTCCCGCACTAACACCTAACGTATCTTTCCTACTATTTGTTAAACAAAAACTACCGGTATCGCCATTGTGGACGTAAACAGATGTTTGTGGATGTGTACGAGTATGTAACCATATACATTAACCAGTCTAAGCTATTTTATTTAGCCACGAAAACTACTATTTTCTAAACCACAATTAATAATCGCCTTTATAGGTTTAACATTTCTACCATTACCCAATGACTGGTGCTACGACATGGAAACTTTAATTTCTTATTGGAGAATTTTATTCTCCCCGCACTGCTGCGTAGTTGCATGCCTACCCTTTTGGGGTATATACTCGTTATAGGTTGTAAGACCCTCGGTTTTTTTAACTACATTCGTGAGACCCTTTAATCTTTTTAATCGTATCTTTCTCGCCTACAATACAGTAGGACTTAACATTACTACCAACAAATTCTAATACTGGACCCCCATTAAATACGTCTTTAATTTTCCTACAACTTTTTGTTGACAAGTGTTATATTGTATTTATTATAGCGGGGTAGTCACTCTTTTAAGATAAATATATTTTGCTAGGTATCAACTAATATTAAATTTTCTAGGGACCCCAAATCTGTAAATAGATTTTAAATAGGACCACCCATACAAAGTTATGCGTTTTAAAGACTAATTTTGCTCATCTTTATTTAACACCATTTTTAAAACCTTTTTGCTACCCAAGACATATGCCTTAGCCAACCGTTTCCCGAAATCTAAAACCGCAGTGTCCCGCGAATACCACGTGGAGATAACACGTATACTCTGTCAACCAGGATAGAAGCCGGAAGGATTTGGAAGGTGGGAGAAGAACTTAAAAATTATGGAATCTTAAAACTAATATACTACAATAGATTTACAAAATCTAAACAACTATCTTATATCTTTACACCCTCCATGCGTAGATTGTTGTACTATTAGGAATGATGTACCTTTGTCATCTTCGCTCGATAAACTAATTTTATTAATTATCTGCGTATACAAATCGTGATTTTTACTCCGGATACATACACCAGCAAGTACTCCACCAAATAAAAATTAGATGCTTGGTAACTGTTAACATCCGCTTCCCTCGTGTACGCCCAGAACACACCCAGCCCGTGTGCCATGCGCACCCTGCGCATGACACCTGCCCATGCGCACCCTGCGCGTACGCACCCTGCCCATGCGCGCTGCCCATGCGCACCCTCTCTGTGCGACTGCTATTTCGTGGTAACGTCACAGCCTTTTATAAATAAAGAACAATGTTATATACTATTATAAAATGTTTATTCTGACATTATACATAACAAATTTAAAAATATTTAATGCCAAACATGGAGTCATTTAAACTTAATTTTAATACAAAGTTATACACAGAAGACAGTCCTTTCTTTATGTTTGTTTGGGTGGTTTTAATTTTATCTAATTTTATTCGCAGCTTAAAATTTAAATCGATACCCAAGTCCTCTATCTCCTTTTCTAACCAATAGTTTGATACATAGAGACCGTCTAGGTTTTCGAATTGTAAAATGTACCGAAGTTTGCCTCTATATTTAAAGTCTTTGATTCCGCCGACAACCAGATCCATTCCTTCGTGTAATTCTTGCAGCTTGTGACAATCTTTTAATCGCAGCTTTCCACTATATCCTGCATACGTATCTTGTTAGCTTGATCGACTTCTTCTTGTCGGTATTGGAGAAATCCTTTTCTCCCACACCGTTGGTAGTTGCATATCCACCACTTTTGGGAATATATGGTTGTTATAGGTTGTAAGACCCTCGGTTTTAAATGATCCAAAGGTTCTTTACTAGGTAAATATACAATGTTTAGCGCAACCTCTTTGCGTGTGGTGTACGCACAAGATTACGAAACCCGCATTCCTTAGTTCGTCTTTGTTATCTGCCATTTTGATAAATACGTTTTAGAATAACCTTTTAAAAATATACGGATTTAGTACCATCCTTTTCTGCAAGACGCCTACATAACTAAAGAGTCTTTTTACTAACCACAAATGCATACAACTTGTAGAAACCAGATGTATCTAAGTCAGTCCATCGGCACATAAAATAATCTTTTAATTCTTCCTCATTTTCTCTAATAAGATGTTCTTTGTCTAACACATCTTTGTATTGATCGCGTATTGTCGCAGTGTTTTCCATGTAGTCAATTTTCTCCTTTTTGCATCCATTTCCTCTAATTCCAGTTGTCTTTTCCTTCCACTTACAGCGTATGGTATACATAATGGGGCAATTTCCTTTAGCGTAAACGGATAGAGTTTACTACCAATATTTACGCGTTGTCGTACAACCTCTGGACGAATGTTAGGCGTATCTATCAATCCCAATCCGAAATACTATTTCTTTTGGAATTGTAGAATATGGTGTAAAATAGTACTACCTGCTTTAATGTACATTGTGTAAGATTTTATTTTATCTTGGCATCTTCCTCTACTATCTCCAAATAATTTACAGGTAAATAGTTAAAACTAAAGCCAAGCACATACTTTATCAATTTTCCTTTTCTCTGGTTTTTGGACAACTTAATTTGCAAGCCGTCAATTTCTTTGTATTGCCATTCCCCAATACACGTACTGTAGCAGGTTATTATACACTAAACAGCAGCTATTTTGTAGCTTGTCCGATAGCTTACTCCACATTTTGGTAAGTGGTACCGAGTACATTGGCGCCTTTAGGAAGTATAACACTATCTTCCAATAAGGTTAAACAGTCTTTTAAGGGTTTATACACCCGTTCCGCACTGACATAACTTCCAATTGCACAGTTGTATATTGTCGCTTCCAATCGCGTAATACCATGTTCTTTGGCCAAAGTAGACGCAAATGTTTCCTTAAACGTACATCTGGACAACGTAAAAATCTAGTATATGATTGCCAAGTTGTTTATTAACACCAGGACTTGTTATCTGACACACAAATTTGTTGTATATCTTAATTCTTGCATTGGTTGTTAGCCATGTTAAACAATCAATTCCTACAGTTTTATCGTTGTCAACTATAATATTACACTTTTCTTCGTATTCGCCCTTATAGCATTTTAAAGTTATGGTTTGTAGTTAAATAATTACACATCTCCATCTTGCTAAAAATATACCCGAAAATCTTGGGTTACATCCATGTCAAAAGATAGAAATAATCATTTTCGAGTTCGTCTAATATATCTGGTAGTTCCTCTAATAAAGTTTCCAACTAACATCTGCTAGTTCCACTTTGTATGGAACACATATAGGATTTTGGAATTTTTATTAATGCATTCGAGTCTTCTTTTCCGATAATTTCTTTTACTCTCTGGCCCATCTTGTTAGTGCTTTCCGAAAACGGAGCTTAGCTTTAACACCATGCCTAGCGAAACAAATCGGTCAAACTTTCTTCGTAGATAGCTGTTAAATGCACCACAAATTTCTTTTTAGATAAACATCCGTTGCTGCAGAGGTTTGTTCGGCGTCAGGAAAGTCAAAATTTTAACCAACATTAAATTTCACAAAATGGTTCTGTAATTGGGTATGTGTAGTCCACCAGTCAGCATCTGCTCGCCTTCGACATAACAAATATTACCAATATCTGTTATCAGATTATTGTTGCACATATTTTCTGTCAACAGCCATAATCCAAATCGCTCATTTGTCGGTTTCACTTTATTCCCAAGAAGTTGAGAAACGTTAATCACCTTTGAGACGCTCATGTTTACCGTTCTAGCTACTATCGAATACTAAATTGAATACGAAAAATTGTTCTCTTATGTATTCTACAGAGTGGGGACGTATATGCCGAAGATAGTCGAATATGTTATATCGACTAAGCGTAGATGCGCATCGACATATATCCGGATAAATATGTAGGTATGATCTAATTAGTGGTGAAATCTACACTATAAAGGTGAAATGCCTACCCATGCCTACCGAAATGACCACATGACCACATGACAACACATGACCACATGACCACATGACGTATGACGCATTATGACCGTATGACCAATAATTGCTTTTAATGAGTTTCTCATTAAAACCCATTACACTAATTGCTTTTCAATGAGTTTTCCATTAAAAACCAAGTGTGGACCTAGGTTAGATAAAGGAAAATTAATAGGTTGGGTCGCGCCGAGCGCGCTAACTGATTTTTCCGCTTTAAGGGATTACGTGCGAATCGAGTAAATTCCTATTTGGCATATGAATGGCCGTTCAGAAATGCTGTCGTGCGACATCGATCGAAATGAAAAGCTCGAACGATTATGTATTCGAAAAATCTGGCGTGGCATGTTAAAAATGGTGCTGCATCGATCAAATAATCGAATTACGAGATGGTGCGGCGAGGGTATGCATGATTATCATGGTGTTCTAAAATATGTAGTTTACGGAGTCGAAGTGCCAAATTAACTTTTAATCTAATTACCGTCGAAAATGGGAAATTAACTGGAAATTGATCCGCTAGCAATGATTCTGGTTGTGAATCAAGCTGCTTGCAAGTGTGATGTTGAAATCTGCGTAGTGTTGCTGGTAGCAACAATGGTAATTGTGCCTAGTGGTATGCGGTTAGTAGCCGCACTGCAGCGCTGCAATTTGTGGCGTGCTACCGGAACCTGGATTAATATACGTGTCGTGATACGGGCGTTCGATGTTAATGACGCACCATCGATGAAGCGAACCAGGTGCATGCATTGGCGCTAAATGTATTGGACGAGCAGCGAGGATTACGACGTCATTTAGTTCCCCGCTGAATCCTCAACATCGTTCGGTCGTCTTCGAAACCTTCGGTATGCATTCTATAAGGAACATAAATCAGGTACGCTCGAGTAAGCTTTTAGTTAGTTCGCTTACAAGTTTAACCAAAGTGCTATAGTGCGGGTTTTGTTTTGTACTAAAATGGTATCTGCAAACGTTTTTAAGTGCAACTTGCGGTGCTTCCTATACCTGGAAAAATGCTCAAACGGCACCAGAACAAATGTCGGTGTAACATCGTCCACGGTTGCTTATACATCCGTCGGCAGCAAAGTACTTAAACTCTGGGTCTTGCAGTATCGCTTTTACAAGAATAGCTTACAGCAACACAAGGAAAACAGCACGGTATGTCATTAAGCAGTAAACGTTCAACTCCACCAGTTGTTAAAGGGTCTTGTACGAAACAACCAATATCTGTGTAAAGCGTCGAGATGGAGGTGTTAAAGTCTGCATGCCCTGGTCCTAATAGTACAGCAACCTACATATGGATAAATATATAAGGTACTTACCATATTTGTATATATTATTGTGTTTTTGTACAAACAATTAAGGTAGGTCAGTAAACACTATTTAATTGCTGTTAATTGACTTGCATTTAGCGTACTTTCCTATTATAATAACCGCATTTGTTTGGAGAAGATATACACGTTTAAAAGAAATTATATACTCTTATATTATAAACCTTGAATTCGTAAATTTTCCATTTATTAAAACCCATTATTAATTTTGGAAATGGTATCTTTTATTAAAGAATGGTAAATATAGTGAATTTAAAATATATGTTGTTATCAATCAGTTATTACAATAAACATATCGGGAATTTATTTTTAGATATTTTAAGTAGGTTTGGAAAAATTTCTGCTTTTAAGTAAATTGACCATGATTCTGAATATTCATATAAAAATGACTATGTACCGTTGAATGGATGACCATATGACCACATGACCATCATGACTCAATGACCGATGACCTAATTGCTTTAATAAGTTTCTCATTAAAACCCATTACACTAATTGCTTTTAATGAGTTTTCCATTAAAACCAAGTGTGGACCTAGGTTAGATAAAGGAAAATTAATAGGTTGGGTCAGCGCCCGGCGCGGCTACACCTGTATTTTAACCTGTCCAATGGAATGTTAAGCGTGATAATGAACATGTTTTTTTTTTTTTTTTGGGGGGGGGGGGGGGTGGTCGTGGTCATGTCAATCTGGTCGCGCATCTGTCGCTGTCGTGTCACTGTGGCTCTGTGGCTGTCATGGTCTGTTCGTGCGCAGGCTGTCAGGCATACGTCGCTGTGAAATGGGTATGCGTGGCGGTCGGCTGTCATCGTCTATGTGTTGCTGTTGGCTGCGTGTGTGACGGAACAATTGAAGCCTGTGTGTCTGAGCATGAATGTGGTGCTTGACCGTGTTCTAGTAAATCTGCGTGTCCGTTTTGCATGGCGCCAATAAATGAAGGCTGTTAAACACAAATGTGTTGTGAGAACGGTGGTCTGAAGGTCGATGCACGGCCTGAACCGACTAACAATTGCTTTTTGCACAGATGTTTGAGTGAACATATACTGCTGATAGATGACGATTGTGGTCGTCGCATGTGAATTGTTGCGTGGTGACATCGCTGCTAGGCTGGGCGTTGGCGCGACATGCGTTGTCAAAATGCGGTGTGTGCGTAGCGTTGACAACGTGGTTAGCTGACCAGATATGCTCGTTTACGATCGTAGGCGATATGCTGTGCGATGCACGAAATAACTATTGTAACTGCTGGTGTGAAATGCGGTTGAGGTGTAGATGATGAATACTGGCTGTGTTACTGATGTTGCAATGAAAAGAATAAATATTATCTTAAACCAGATCGTTTCACGTTCATGAATACTCGTGCAATGGCGCGTCTGTGGTAACGTTCGCAAAACGTCGTGCACGGTGTGGAAAGATGAGTAAGGGAAACAGCTGCTGGTCAATCTGATTGTGGCTTGTGAAAATGAGATGTGTGCGATGCGCAGATCTGGTTACGTGATTGGCTGCTTTGTAATGTGGAGCATTAAATATCTTCAAAAGGTAAAAAGTGTTTCGAATAACGTTATACAGATGCGTGTTGACAGTACGTTGCAAGACGTGAATTATGCTCACGGGATATACCAGGTCTGCCTGCAACATGTTCCAAAGGTGATTGACAAGGGTAGAAAGATTTTCAATCTGAAGAAAGATCACACTGCAGTCATGGGTGTGTCTGGCTGTCAATCGAGTCGAGTATCGTTGTCGGAGATACAATATGACTCGTTCTGATTCGCCTGAACGATACTGAGTTGAAAGGATGAAGACGTCGTCTGCTGAAAAGCTGCGAATCAGGTAAATGTAAAAGCATGAAAAACGGACTGTCTTTGTGTATTGTGAATCAGTGTTAAATACATGTGGCGTGTGGAAACGTATATAAGTATTAAGTGTCTTTGTGATAAACGTTACATGTAAATAACGGCATGCTGCTATGAGCGAAAGCGTGGCACGCATGTCCTGCTGGTGCTGGGCAATCCGTGATGGCATGTATTGCACCAGGCAAATTTTGTGGTGAAGGGGAAGGGTTAAAAATGGTGGCGATTAGGTGATGCAAATCGGGGGTTGCGGCGTGGGCCGAAAAATTGTTGGTATGAAATGGACCGGTGGAAATTTTAAATTCGTGGTGTGGAATTATTGATAAAAATTATAGCTAAAAATTTCCTTGGTTCTAAAAATGTGGCTTTCCTTTGAATGGGTTATTGGGGCCCAGTAATAAGTAACCGGGTGAAAGGGTCCTAATGTGGATAAAAATAAAAAGGAATTTAAAAACGGTTGATTGGTGGGTTCGTATTAAATTTTAAAATGGGTTTTAAAAAAAGGTAAAAAGGTGGAGTTAATGAATGTGGTTGGAATGAAATTTAAAGAAAATTTCAGTGTTTAAGGTAATTGCCAAAGAAATCCCCCCCCCCCCCCCCCCCCCCCCCCCCCCCCCCCCCCCCCCCCCCCCCTAGTAAAGGTTTAAAATGTTTTTGTTATAGTAGCATGCATCTGCTTGACGCTGCGGTTGTGTTCCGGTTAACCCTTTGGTTTTTAATGGGATCCATAAATGGAAACGGTTGGGTTTAAATCGACCATCGAGGAACCAGGGGATTGGGTTTGTTTGGAGGGAGGTTCGGTTCGACAATTATTCCCCTCCTAAATGGTCGCTTCGAACCATGATTTAAGGAAAAATGGTACGGGAAATTTTAGTATTCGCTTAAATTTAACCAAGTGTATGTGGTTTTGTTTTTAAAAAGTATTGAACTTTTAAGGAATGCGGTTTCTACTGGAAAATGGAAAGGCCGAAAAATCGGTGTAACATCGTCCACGGTTGCTTATACATCCGTCGGCAGCAAAGTACTTAAACTCTGGGTCTTGCAGTATCGCTTTTACAGAATAGCTTACAGCACACAAGGAAAACAGCACGGTATGTCATTACAGTAAACGTTCAACTCCACCAGTGTTAAAGGGTCTTGTACGAAACAACCAATGTGTAAAGTTGCGATGGATGTTAAAGCTCATTGGTCTATGTCACAACCAATTGATAAATTAAGGTTACATATTTCGTTAAATTGTGTGTAAAATAGTGTCAGTAACACTTTTAAGTAATTGCTGATTAGCGTATCTATTATAATAACCTTTTTGAATACACGTAAAAAATATAAGTTTTAAATTGAATTAAAGCGATGTTACGTAATTGACTCCTTATATAAAACATTAATTGAATTTTGGATCTAACGTTTAAAGTAACTTAGAAATAAGTGAATTTAAAATTCATAAGTATTGTAAGTCAGTATTAAATTAAAACAATTGGGATAATTATTTGCTCTATTATTTACATAGAGTTTGGACAAAACTTTCTGTTTTAATTAAAACATGAAGTTCTGGATTATTCCTTAAAAATAGTGTTGATGTCCGTTGAATGGGTTCATCCTATTTAAAAATTTAATTGAACTACGGCTTGTATATTCTTAAAAATCATAGTTCCAACAATATGTTTATTGACTGAAAACACGTTCCTTTTTTACATTAATCTCTTTGTTACAGGTCTATTTTAAACACATTAATTTCTATTTTGTTACAGGTTAAACTTTGGATTCGGCTACACAGGAAATAATGTTATACTTTGTAAAATTGTAATTAGTTTATTAAACTGTAAATCGAATAAAATTAATTATTAAATTTTCGCATGCTTAATTTATGTTAATACTGCTACGTGTTTGCTTAAAGGATTGTAGATATTAAAAAGGGAGGTGATTAGAAATTGATCTTGGTACAAAATCTTAAAATTGGGGTAGCTCCTTTAGGGATGATGCAATCTGAAAATTTAGAAATTGGGTAGCTGAGAAAATCTAATATTAATTGATACCAAACAAGGTAGGTTTATCTCGTGGGTGGAAATGTGGAGAAAGATTTATCTCGCAGAGGGTATATTGTAACTTTGCAGGGCGTGGTCCTATATTAAATCTGTTTGCAGATTTGGATTCTGGAAAATTTTAGACTAAAAGATGTATCGCATGTATAAAAATTTATAAGAACGCTCAAAAGTCGCTACAGGTAAGAAATCTTAAATGGGGTAGCTTGGGGATGGCCAATCTAAAAATTTTAGAGATTGGGTAGCTGAGAAAATTCTAATATTAATTGATACCAAACAAGATAGGTTTATCTCGGTGTTGGAATCGTAAAATATTTGTTAGTTTTGCTTTGCAAGGCGGGGAATTTAAAGGTTTGAGAGCGTTTTAAAATGGAGTTAAATATTACGAGTAAAAGTTTTAAATAGGTTTAAGCTTAAAGTAAATTTTGAGGGGTGGTCCTATTGCAAATCTGTTTGCAGATTGGGTGTGCGAAAATTTTAGACTAACAAGATGTATCCGCATGGTAAAAAAATTTTATAAGAAGCAAAAGGCAAAATCTTAAAATGAGGGTAAAGCTTCCTTTGGGGTGATGATATCTAAAAAGTTCTAGAAATTCGGGTAGCTAAAATTCTAATATTAATTGTACCAAAAAGAAATTTATCTCGAAAGTGAAAAGGTGTCCGAAGAAACTTTTGGGTCAGTGTTAGCGGTAAAAATCTTAAAAATAGGTTTATTCGTGTGGAAATGTATTAATTATCTCAAAAGATGGAAATTTAAGATATATTTATCTCGAAAGATGAAAAATGGTTAGTCGAAGAAAACTATTTGGTCCAGATGTGTGTGGAAATGTGGATGCTGGTGGAAATGTGGCGCTGGGTTTCTTGAAAATGGTCTACTAAAGAGCTGTTTTATAAAATATTCAACAACATAATAAAAACAAAAATATAGAAAAATGCTTGGATTTGCAAAACTGCCAACTTTTATTGTACTAAAAGACAATATTCTTCAGGTGTAAATCTAGGTATTCATTTGCATACAGTTACCCACACTTTATTACTATATTTGAAGTCATCCTAAAGTTATTTTGAATGGACTATAGTAAGCTTGGCACAACAGTAGAACTAAGACGTAAATTGAAAACTAACTGAACTATTTCTCGTTTACGTGATGGTAATTACTTTTACACGCACTGAAAAGATACATGGTGCTATGTGCTGTTTTTCAGTTAACAAACTGTACGTAAGAAAGTATTGGATTAACTTTTATTTTTTAGCATACGGCCACCACTTCACATTAAAACCGAGCCCTAATATGTTTTACTTATATATTGTAAAATAAGGCAATTTGAATTTAAAACTGTTTACGTATAACCCTCCCTATGCCATAGGGATGATGAATATTCAAGAAACAATAATAAATCGGAAATTTTCTGGGCCTAGAAATGATCAACGTAGCACAAATAAGAATAAATCGTTTTCAGTTTTGACATTTATATGCTCGCGGACATGATGTGCTTCCGCCACCGTAATCTTTGGTTCGTTGCGTTTTATACTATTCCTTCCAAAGTAAGTTCCTTACTCTGATCCTCTGTCACCCTTTAATAATGAACAGCAGGAGTTCTCGCATATTATTATAGCGTAGAGCGTTTTGAAATAACACCTTATGTTATTATTTCCGTTTAGGGCGAGTTTTGTGACAACACGAATAGCAGACAACAAATCGTTATGAAAGGATAAGTACTCATTGCCTCGTTCATACTAGCACGACGGAAACGCAAATCCAGTTTATTGCTGGGATTTTGTGCTATTTTAACAAGAAAGGGAGGTTATGGTGTGTACACGTACTGTACGTTCATTACACAGAATTTATGCCAATCATTACCATTCGCCTTGCCTGTAGGATATGATATTTGGAATATATGACGAGTAGAGCCTCGATTATAGGAACCCGTGCGGGCAACGCCGCTTATCCCTGTTATCGCCTGCTTGGGTGTACGGACACCTGAGCACTACATTATAGACGTCCATAAACCCGCTATTAAACATAATTTAGTTGGGGATTTATTTTGTCATTTAAAACCTGCCTTTCATACACTTCTTGTGCTTTTTTAACATTGTAATACATGTCGCTTTGAAATACTAAAAGTTTTCCAACAAAAAATATTTTGTATGTTAATAAAGTAAATAAAATGATCTAAATTAAAATTACGTCTTAAAGAATACGGGATATGAATATGTTTTATAGATGCTTGTTGTATTTTATTATCAATAAATATTAGTTAGGAAAAGTTTGCTTTCTAAAATAAAATGGGACAAGCGTTGTAACACAGAAATTCTAAATACGAAAACTAGATTTGTTAGAGAATAAATAGTCCTTTCAGAGCAATCTAGAAGCCTGCTTTTAAAAGCTTAACCAGAAAGAGTAGGAGTGTGATCGAAATAACTTTCTCAGGTTTGTTCATTTTTTTTTGCCAAGATCTTCAATAGGGATGGACTCGGGCTCGGGCTTTCGGGCCGGTCCGGCCCTAGCCCGGCCCGATTTCGGGCTCGAATCCGGGCCCGGCCGTTGACTACTTTATTCGGGGCGGGCCCGGGCCGGGCCTATTTCTTTCGAGCCGGGCCGGGCCAAACGACTCGGGCCGGCCCGAACTTTTCGGGCCGAAAAACGCACGAGTAGATACTCCATCGTCCCTTCACTTCTATCTCACATTGAGTAAGTAAACGGTCTTAATTATATTTTCACGTAGTGTTTTCATGAACCCATTAATAATCAGTTTTTCGTCTTGTTTAGTGTAAAGGAGACGTTATATTATAACTCACTTCTTATACCGAATATTTTTTCTAGTCCTATTTAATGTTCCTCATGTTGTACTTTAGGCAAGTTAAAGATTCCCAAGAACATCAAACTAGGTGATTTATTCATAATTCAAAAGTTTGCAGGATTTATATTATGTATATGTATATACTTCAAATTTCAATCATGCGGCGAACGTCGATATTATCAATCGCATGTATAATTTATGTCTACCGCCTAAAACACTAGAGAGTTATTGCAAAGTTCTTTTTACCAATTTTTTAATAAAGTTTTCCTTTATTTGACATTTATACATGCGCAATTACACCTTTAATGTTTGTACTTTAATAAAATACAGGACACCTTTATTTAATTTAAATACAGGCAGGGAATGCTTTTACGCCTTAATTTTGACATATGCCAAATGCTTAACGTACAAACTTACATTTAATTGTCTGCTTTCTGTATAAATCTAGCGAAATAAATGGTTTTTTTGTAGTGTTGTTTCCGTAATTAAATTTAGAAATATAATGTCCAAGTTTATAACACGAAAAAGATATAAAACGTCAACGCTCTAAATACGAGGATGCTGTTTTGTAATGCTTTTCGTAGAAGTAAACTGTAAAAATCCTTTTGAAAACAGATATGCTATATGCTTGGAAAGGAGTAAAAACAGTGTCTTGAAGTAAACTCAAAAAGTATTCCGTGAAAACACTTTGACAACACATTCAAATGTTATCGAATCAGTGGTAAATAAAAGACTCAAATAATAAAAAAGGTTCATCTTTGTGTGAATACAATTTCTTTGATTTTTTCCAATATAGTTAAACATGTATTATAAGTCACCTTTTCACAAAAGAGATGAATTCTTTATTCATTTTTAAAACATAACCTATAGATATAGAATACTAAATATATATGTCAGAATAAAGAGTAAGGAAAGAAATACTTGCACTAACACTCCTTTAGATTGGATGCAAACTTTTAAAAAAGGATACTTTATTTAAAGATTCTTTTAATAAAGTCTGCTTGGAATGAGTTTGCAACAACTCTCTAATTTCAAGTAGGTAATTTTAGTACAATTCTTTGAAGTAGGAACGACAAAATAAAGCGGACGCAAATTTACTATAAAGGTGATAAGGTGCTTTAAGCGTACAATTTAATAAACATTGAAAATTGCTAAACATTTTGTACCTTTGTTACCTATTTCTAAGATTTTTTAAAGAATTGTTACGATTATTTTCAGCAGAAATTTATTACCCTATTTTCCTCCCTTATTAATTCAATACCCGCTCGAATAAATTCTGTTTCTACTGTTAAATCCTTCAACATAATTAATAATAAACACGCTCTCGAATAAATTCCTCAACTTAAATCTAGTTGTTTTGAAACGACAAGTTTATGCAACAACTAAATAGTTATATCCTGTTTCAGGTACCCGTTATCTTGGTATACATTACGACCGCCTATAATGATTTTCTCTATTGTTTCAATGTAAACACTTGTTGAAATAAAGTCGCGCACTATCTGATAAAACCCGGGTTTTCCAGTTTTAATCGCGCTTCGATAAGCGAGGATTTGCAGTTGGAATTCGTGTTATTTGAACCATTGTTAAATTGGCTTCTACAGCTTGTGCGTCGACATATTTTCTACATTATTCGTCACCGTATTTCAAAAGCAATGTACGTCTGTTTATTTTCTGTTCGACAACTAGGAGGTGTCTTGCGTGTATTGCTTTTTTTAACTGGAGGCCAGATGGGTTCTTCTTTTCTGTAGACCAACTGCTTTTGTGCGTAGGTTGTTGCTGTAGTTACGATGCCAGGTTGAATGGATCCTGAATACCGTTCATTTACATTTCCAATGCTCCACCTGTAGGTACTACATTGGCCAGGAGGCGAGTTTTTTGTTGCCTGGAAATTTAGAATTTTGCCGAACCCTTGCCGTTCCAGGCAAGGTAGGGATCTTTAACGTGCGTGACAACACTCACACACGGGACCTCCATTTAACCTCTCATCCGAACGAGGGCGTAATTTTTGTGAAAAATGCTCACCTGTCATTTTTCAAGCAGTCGGCCGTGTCGGGATTTGAACCCGGGACCTTGGGATCCGTAGCCTTACGCTTACTACATTGATCCACGGCGACGCCTGGATCCTGAATACCGCGGCGTTTCTGTGTTGACTCACCCCCGACGGTTTTCAAGCTAAGTATCCGGACACCTACAGGTATGCAACTCTTTTTCTTTTGTGTGTGTCAATGGGATCAACATTTGGTGTACTTATGTGACAAGAAACGTCACATTGTAGAACTATTGTTCGTTGCTGCTAATCGATATTATCGCTCTACATGTGTGATGTACCTGTGTTAAAAGTATTGGACAGACACACGCTTATTCTTTTGTACTGATTAGTTTATTTTACAAATGGTACTATGTACGATTTAAAAGATATCTGACAAAAGCTCCCACACGTTAATTCTTTCCTACTAATTAGTTATTTTACAAAAAGTATTAGGTGAAACTTTAAAAATGCTTGACAAAAGCTCTCACAGGTTTATTTACTATTGATTAATTTTATTTTGTGTAAATACGAGATGCGCACTTCGTATCTAATGTACTAAATTGTTCATATCACCTAACTGTTTGCTTTCAAATAGTAACGCTTAATTTATTGCTATTGCTTGTTTGTACAGAATCCGTTATTTATTTTTATTTGTTAATAGATCATTGTGGGCGATGTGTTTTTTATTTCTTTTTGGTATGTAGGCGAATCCCCCCACTCTCCGCGTTTAATAGTTAGCCTGGTACTTACTTTTCTTCCGGCTGCGTCTAGGTACGTAATAGAATCAAAAATCAAATGATATACTACGATATGTTCCACAAGTATCTTGATTGTAATTCAAAATCATTATACTCTTAAATTAAACAAAAGAGTGATAGTTACTTGTTGAACACAACAGAAAAAAATATCTTCTCATTCGCTGAATAAAAGTCGGGCCGGCCCGAAATTTCGGGCCGTCAATTTTCATTTCGAGCCGGGCCTCGGGCCGGGCCGGTTACTTTTCTGCGTCGGGCGGGCCCGGGCTTATTAAAGCTCGGCCCGGCCCGGCCCGAGTCCATCCTTAAACTTCAATCTTAAAACAAGATTTTTCGTTTGGCTAAAAAGGCATAATTTTAAGGCTCCATCAACTTGGCCCACCTCCAAACGATTTATTGAAATGCAGCATGTGCACCAGAAAGTACTAGTCTTGCACTACCTTGCACCACCAAAATAATAGCTTGCACCATGCTGAAAAACAATTGCGATAATTTGTTTATGAGAGGGGCTAGAATGACGCTAACCCCCCTCCATCCTAATTTCAAAAAAATTATATGTGCACCAGTTAGAGAAAAGCTTGCACCACCTTGCACCACAAATTTGGAGCTTGCACCCGTTTAGAAAATTAGATACAGGGTCTTTTCTCGAGGGGGGGGCTAGAATAACGCTAGCCCCCTCCATTCGAATTTTAAAAAATGATATGTGCAGCAGCTAGAGGAAAGCTTGCACCACCTTGCACCACTAAATTTCAGCTTGCACCACTTTCAATAAGTCGTCACATTATTATTTTATATTATTTTACATAAAACACTGCCATACTTCAACGTTTCTGAACTACCAAAAGAATTCTAAGCAGATCCAATGCTGAAATTTTTTTCTTGCGTTTCTTTTATTTAAAATAGCGCAATTATATTTGATTTAATTATAGGAGTATTATCTAATAACGAGGTGACCAATAATACGGACTTTAGGACAGGATCGGGACGTTTATACAAGAGGCTTACAAATGCACTTGCAAGGTATTGCAGAACACGTAATATAACTGCATGATTTAGGGGTGTCTAATTTAAGTCAAATTACAACCAAATATAGCAGAATTCAGTTTTAAGCAGCATACAGAACCAAAGTCGTAGACAGATACTTCCGGAGAGATCATGCACAAATTTTTTAATTTAATTATATTTCTATGGATGTATCTATCTACAATACACTAACTCCTCCGCTTAACTTTCTATAAATTTACAAATTTTTCTTTCTAACTTATGACTGACGGCCATTCAATTTTTTTGTAAAGAGTCACTTTCACCGTTTTTTAACTACGTCATAACTGGCGTTTGTTAAACTTTGAATTTCGAATCGTCCTGGATACTAATTTTTTTATTAACCCTTGAATTTCAGCACATGCGGTACATTTATTTAATCTTTTATTTTTAAAATTGCGAAAAAAAGTCTCATCATATGTTGGGGGATTTGAACCCGGTTTCGTCTGACTGATAACTTGTCTAGGTATGTATAACTCAGACATCTTAGATACCAAATTTTCTGAACTGGTGCAAGCTCTAAATTTAGTGGTGCAACTGGTGCACATATCATTTTTTTGAAATTTGAATTGAGAGGCGCTAGCGTTATTCTAGCACCCCTTATAAACAAATTACCGCAATTATTTTACCAGCATAGTGCAAGCTATTATTTTGGTGGTGCAAGGTGGTGCAAGACTAGTACTTTTTGGTGCAGATGCTGTACATAAATAAATCGTTCGGAGGGGGGCCAAATTGACGGAGCCTAATTTTAATGTGATTTCGAAGGAAGGCTGTATGAACAACTTTGCAATATATGCAAAATATAAGCTGTAACAACACCAAATTACTTCTACACGAAAATATTATCCTTACGGGAAACAATAATTTATTTCAAGTGCCCCACCCTCACCCCCCTTTATAATCTTACTTTGACTAAACTAGAACGATTTGTCAATGGTTCCTTAAAAAAGCATGGTTTATTTTCTTACTGATAAAGCACCTATTTTACAATAAGGTTGCATAGAGGCATGAGCTCCTGTGCAACTTTAGCTAAGGTTTAATTAATTATTTTAGTCTCACACCTCATGGCATACAGAAATATCACCGCGGTACACATAGTAACTATAATAACCAATACAAAGAAGAAAAAGTAATAAAAAGTGTCCTATGTCTTACAACGATTTATTAAAACGCAAACAATTAGGCATATTACATTCATACAGAAGTAAACAGAAGTAGCATTGCGAAGTGACAAATGTTGATTCCTGCATTCTAAAAAAAAAATACATAAATGACAGACAAATTAATGCACTTAAGATCAGGTGTTTACATGATTAGTGAAGTGAGTTGATCTCCCTCCAAAACCACCCCATACCCTTTTTTAATTTTAAAAGATTATGAGGGTAAAGTAGGAGAAAAACGTTTATGTGCTAAACTACCCTGCACAAAATAGCATGGCAATAACTAAACAACAACATATTTTATAAAAAATAATACTGTTAGTATGAGAATATGCAAAGGTATCGGAAAATTACTTGGACTTTGAGATAATGATTGGCTGACCTTTATACGAAAGGTATCACAGTATGGTAGTGTATAACAATTGAATGATTTTTAATTCTGCTTACAAACCAGATTGTCATCCGCTTATATTAGGTATATACAACTTAAATAAAGGACTTCCTAGTGGTTATATAAAACTACCGTAAGTAGAGCATTTGAGCCGGTTTACCCGCTTCATTTCCACCAGCATCTTCATTGTTCCACACACATTTTATATGTAAATTCCCGTAAGGAGGATCTGAGTAGAAGGGATTTCCTCCTTGCTCCCTCTTTGCTCCCCTCCTTTCTCGGACACCTCCACATTAACCATTTTGATTACGTCACATCCGCCTTCTTTCCAGCCGCGAGATAAATCTTTCTCCACATTTCCACCCACGAGATAAATCTATCTTGTTTGCTATCAATTAATATTAAATTTTTCTCAGCTACCTGAATTTCTAAGAATTTTTCAGACTGCATCATCACCCAGGGAGCTACCCTCATTTTGAAATTTTTTTATAAGCAGCGATTTCTGAACGTCCTTATAAATTTTTTTAGCCGTGCGATACATCAAATTAGTCTAGAACTTTACGTAAAATCTAAATCTGCAAATAGATTTAAAATCCGACCATTTCTTACAGTTTTAAACACATACTCTTTAGCAACAATATAAAAGATTATTGTTGTCTCTTTTAAGATAAATGAGTAGTAGGATCGGATGATCCGACAAATAGATCCACTTTATAGGATCCACCCATTAGATCCACCACTCGGGGCGTTCTTTCTTAGAGTAGGATACATAAGTTTCCCAACCCGAAATTTTTTTAAAACATAACTGCAGGAACACGAATACTAACTACACCATGCGCGACAACTTCAAACTTTTGCTAAGCGCCTTAAGATTTCCAAGAATTTTTAACATAACTTTTTCCACACTTCATTTATTTTCTTTTCTATTCACCTGTCTTATATCTAGATTCATGATAAAGTATAACTTTCCTGCAGCTCATACCTAAAAGTATTTCTAAAAATCATTCTTAAAACTTTTTATTACAGACAATTTTTTACCAATACAGTTTAAATTTTGTAAACAACATTTCTAAATACATATTCACAATTTTTATTCTTTACCTAGAACTGCTCACATCGGCTTATACTTATTAATATTTATTTCTAAATAGAGCACCTTTTCCAAGGACCAACTCTACCAACGTGTTTCAAATTCCTCTGATTTTGTTCTCATGGTTTCGTTTAAGACCTCGTACATATTTTCCAGATTACTATAAGATGTTATAACCATATTTTTTGTGTTAAAGGATTTCACATCGGTAGTTTCTTTTCCCATTTTTGTGTTAACGCCGTAAAGTTCGCAATTAACTTTTAATGCTGTATGTTGTGTTCCTTATTCATGAATTAATGGAATAAACCGCTCTTTTTGCTTTCAAAAAAACTTGGACCCTCTATGTTCGACACTGGCGTTCTTTATGCGAAAGTTAGCCATACGGTTGTTAAACGCTGTGCTAACCATTTCTTCACCATCTTTGCCAGTAGCGGTAACTGTTACATTTTTATGTCTGTTGTACCTCAAGTGTGCGGCATACGTAGTCTTTTTCATTTGGAAATCGTATACTTTACACAGAATTTGCGGTTGTTTCGTACAATACCCTTTAACAGCTGGCGGAGCTGAACGTTTACGGCTTAATGACATACCGTGCTGTTTTTCCTTGTGCCGCAGTAAGTTATCCATTCTCATAAAAGTGATACCGCAAAACCTACAGTTTAAGTACTTTGCTGCTGACGGATGTATAGGCTTAGCCCTGGATGATGCTACACCACGACATTTGTTCTGGTGCCGTTTGGGAGCATTTTTCCAGGTATAGGAAGCACCACAAGAGTTGAAATTAAAAATGCTTTCGGATGGCATTTTTCCTCGACCAGCTTCCATGAACTATGAATTATAACTAAAGCTTTACATGTAGCGCCATGGTATATATACATTTTGGAAACAATCGAAAATTGCCAAACACACTCCAAGAGTGCACAAGCGCGGTCACTAAACCAATTAGCATTAATACCAAGTATTCCGTACTTTCAAAGGTTGTTCATTTCCTAGAAACAAATCTTCCGCACAGCGGTCGGTAGCACGTAATTATTTCTAGAGCCGGCAAGTACTCGATACCACCCAAATGGAGAATTAGATGCTCGGAGACTGTTAACTTCCGCATCCCTCGTGAAAGGTAGAAAAAAATCGTTCAATCATCCGTCTAACTTATGCTTCGATCCGCTCCCATTCTGGTAATTTCCAAATATTTTTCAAACGACAATGGTCTCAGAATTTTTAAACCTTCGAGAGAGCTATAAGAAGTGATCAATTACACGTTTGAGCTACCCGTAAGCTAACATATTTTATAGTAACAGTGCGCTGTATAATACATGCATACCCATTCTATGCGCTACTGCTATTCTTGTAGTCGGTTGAAAAAGTCAGTAGTCTTTTTTACTGCTAGGACCGCTGGAAAGCATCATTCTATACTTTCTTTACAAGTATAGTTCACCGGGCACTTTTTTTGTCTGATAATTAAATTTTGCTCATGTAGGCTTTTACAGTTTCGCATATTTAAACATCTAATACGATCGATTAACCACTTTTGATTATTCTAACGGGAACCGCTATACGTTCCGCCGCACCGTTCTTTTTGAATCCAACTATCCGATTGCTTTCTTTACTAGACAAATATACAATGTTTAGCGGAACCCCTTTGCATGTGGTGTAGGCCAAGGATACGAAACCCGCATTCCTTAGTTCGTCTATGCTATCTGCCATTTTGATAAATACGTTTTTAGAATAACCTTTTAGAAAGTATACAGATTTAGCACCATCCTTCTCCGCAAGGACGCCTACATAACTTAATGAGCCTTTCTTACTAACCACAAATGCATACAGCTTGTAGAACCCGGATGTATCCAAGTCAGTCCATCGGCACATAAAATAATCTTTTAATTCTTCCTCATTTTCTCTAATACGATGATTTTTGTCTAACACATCTTTGTATTGTTCGCGTATTGTCGCAGTGTTTTCCATGTAGTCCAACCTTCGCCTTTTTCATCCATTTTTATTATAGCACTTGTGTAAGATTTTTATTTTATTGTGGATGTCTTCTTCCACTACTATCTCCAAATAATTTACAGGTAAATAGTTAAAACTAAAAGCCGAAAGCACCTACTTTATCAATTTTTCCCTTTCCTCTGGTTTTTCGAACAACTTAATTTGCAAGCCAGTCAATTTCTTTGTATTGCTATTCCCCCAATACACATACTGTTATAGGTTATTATACACTAAACAGCAGCTTTTTTGTAGCTTGCCCGATAGCTTACTCCACATTTTGTCAAGTGGTGCCGAGTACATTAACACCTTTTAGAAGTATAACCTACTATCTTCCAATAAGGTTAAACAGTCTTTTAAGGGATTATACACCTGTTCCGCACTGACATAGTTTCCAATTGTACAGTTGTATATCGTCGCTTCCAATCGCGTTATACCATGTTCTTTGACCAAAGTAAACGCGCATGTTCCCCTTAAACGTGCATATGGATAACGTAAAAAATCTAGTGTATGATTTTCAAGTTGTTTATTAACACCAGTACTTGTTATCTAACACACAAATTTGTTGTATATTTTAATTCTTGCATTGGTTGTTAAACATGTTAAACAATTGATTCCCACAGTTTTTTCGTTGTCAACTATAATATTGCAGTTTTCTTCGTATTCGCGCTTGTAGCAAAAGTTAATATTTTGTAGTTAAATAATTACACATCTCCTTCTTGCTAAATATGCCAGCAAATATTGTTACATTCAATTTTGTTTCTCCGTTTTAACCGCCATCGTGGCATGACGTGCTCTTTAGGCAATTCTTAAATATTGTTTAAATCTTTGACCCACATTTATTATGTGAATCGTGTAGTATTTTGCATTCAAATTTCTATATTTTAATGATCAAAGTAAGTAGTCAGCGTCGGTTTATGTATTTCTTGCTAATTCGAATTTTCTGTTTCCATTTTAGCCTTTGAAAAAGGTGCAAAAATGTACTAAAACGTTAGGTTGTTGATTAAACAGTAAATTTTAAGCTGTCGTTTTATTTGGACTACATCCCAAGAAAAAATGACATGTTTATTATACTATATATACCGGGTGAGTTTTTAGTGTGGCAACGGTCGATAACTCCGTTATTATAAAAGCTACGTAAACCAAATTTGGAGGCATATTAGGTATGCCTAAAGTGCACATTTTAAAAATATTTGTAAGTATACAGGGTGTTTCATAATTCCAGCGCATATTAAACTTATATTTTTTTAAATAGAACACCCTATATATTATTACATTTTTGAAAAGCCCATAATAAGAGCTTTAATTTGATATGAAATTGTATCTGTCTATTCCTTTTAGTTTTTGAGATATTCAACTGTTTTTAGAAAAAATGACCCCAATTGGATACATTGCCACTGCACTAATACACAACTTATGTTAATTTTCAAGATGCAGAAAATTTTACCATATACCATAGTATATTTGTAAATACCACTTTTTTGAAATTTCTTCACAGTATACAGGGTGTGTCAGGTTTCGCAAAATGCAATTTTTAATTTTTTTTAAACGGCACTCTACCATTTTATTGCTACAATAGATAGTTCATTAAGTGTCCTTTCATTTTTGTTAAGCATTCCCTATACCTAAATCCATTACTTTCTGAGATATTTTTGATATTCTTTAAATTTTAAGAATGATTTTAATTTACATAACTAAAAATAACTTACTATTGGAGAATATTATAAAACAATTAGTACATTTTGATTAACAATTAACTACACTTATCCAAAAACAATTGTCGCTAAAGATATAACAACCTACAATAATACGCTATCAACAGAATTCTGCCAGATCAACAATATGAGTTTTATAGAAAATATTCAAACAGGAAATCAGGCAGGCTTTGAAAAAAATTACAATTACAATCAAAATGTCATTTAGGTTTATTAATTGTAGTGTGTTGAAATTTAACACATTATCAGTTCTGTTTTAAATGTAATCTTCGAAGAAGTTTTCAAAATTAATTTTACAGTGAAAGAACAAATAAATATGATATGGGTATTGGGAGCAAGTTTAAGAAATTTCCTACTTGCATCAAAAATATACCAAGAGAGATATCCTGTTAAATGACAACACACTACAATTAATAAGCCTAAATGACACTTTACATGTAATAGTTATTTTTTTCAAAGCCTGCCTGATTTCCTGCTTGAACATTTTCTATAAAATGCATATTGTTGATCTGGCAGAATTCTGTTGATAGCGTATTATTGTAGGTTGTTATATCTTTAGTAAAAATTGTTCTTGGATAAATATAGTTAATTGTTAATCAAAATGTATTAATTGTTTTATAATATTCTCCAATAGTAAGTTATTTTTAGTTATGTAAATTAAAAACATGCTTAAAATTTGAAGAGAATCAAAAATATCTCAGAAAGTAATGGATTTAGGTATAGGGAATGCTTAACAAAAATGAAAGGACACTTAATGAGTTATCCATTGTAGCAATAAAATTGGTAGGATGCCATTTAAAAAAAATTTTAAAAATTGCATTTTGCGAAACCTGACACCCTGTATACTGGGAAGAAATTTCAAAAAAGTGATATTTACAAATATACTATGGTATATGATAAAATTTTCTGCATCTTGAAAATTAACATAAGTTGTGTATTAGTGCAGTGGCAATGTATCCAATTGGGGTCATTTTCTAAAACAGTTGAATATCTCAAAACTAAAAGGAATAGACAGATACAATTTTATATCAAATTAAAGCTCTTTTTATGGGCTTTTTAAAAATGTAATAATATATAGGGTGTTCCATTTAAAAAAATATAAGTTTAATATGCCCTGGAATTATGAAATACCCTGTATGCTTCCAAAAATTTTTAGAATGTGCACTTTAGGCATGCCTAATATGCCTCCAAATTTGGTTTACGTAGCTTTTATAGTAACGGAGTTATCGACCGTTGCCACACTAAAAACTCACCCTGTATGTATATATATATATATATATATATATATATATATATATTGCTATGTATTAACTGGAACTCTCGAACCCCGACGTTGTTCTGTCCAATAAAAACTTGTTATGATAACGCCATACTCGGTATTAATGGCGTTTTCTACTTATAACTCCTCCTCTTTGTTTTAATTATCAAATTTTACTCCCACTAATTTTATTATTCTGCCACGGCTAGCTTTTATTATTATTCTACACAAAGTTACAATGATCAATCCTTCTTCCTTTTACTCCTTTATGATTACCTCTTTGTTTGAATTATAAAATGAAGTTTAATTAATTCCATATAATGAAAACAAATATTATGTACAGGCTTTGAAAATTATTAAAATACACTTTTCAATCAATCAATATTATTAGTCTTATTTATCTCAAAAATCATATGCTTTGCAATCAATCTAAAGTTACCAAAAACTATTTTTTTTATCAAAGAAGCCTGGAACGTTCAAAACCGCTTTATTATATTACGTACTTTCAACGTATGCAAAGTTCGTTGCTGACTCTGTTACACTAGTTTATTTTAATTAGGCAAATTCAATATTCAAATTCAAATAGAAAAAAAAATGTCTTAAAACTAATAAAATCTAACCTGCTTTGCGTGCTTCTTTATTGATTCTCAAAAATTATCGACGATTTAAAATATTATACCATCAATTAGAATTTTCCTTGCATTATTATACCCTCCATTTGAATCATTAACATCGTATTCAAAATTATTCTCCACCAATTCGGAATTATTATATACCCATTTGAAATATTATCTATCTACTCGCTTTATCAAACACCCACTTAAATCATTGCCATGGGCCTCAAATCTACTATATTATTACATCTCGAATTATTCTCGTCAAACTTAGAAATATTGTCGTCCCCCTCTGGATTATTATCATCAAACTTAGATTTATTGTCATCCGCCTCTGGATTATTGTCTTCCCGTTCTGGAGCCCTACTAATATTACATTTTAGTTTAAATAAATTACCCCCAAAATCTATTTACGTTAATCGGCAATAAAAATCTTCATATTCGTAGCGCTATCTGTCACTAAACAATTTTACTATTAAAATATTATTATTACGCGTTACTCTTAGATTTAGAGTAACGCAGTTTGGCCTTGTTGGGTTGAAACTGAGCTCCGTTATCATTGCTTGCTGTTAATGTATGATTAGATCCCCTTTCTATGTGGGCTTGGCTTACTAATATTAACCAATGAGGTCTTTTTATTTCCTACACTTAAAGTAGTTTTCTGATGTAACATTTTTGGCTTTTCAAGTAATGGTTGTTTGCTACAGATGCTTTGTTATAAAACCATGCGGTGTTTTGAGTAAATAATCGTTTTTCCATATTATACAAAAATACCTGATGCAATTTGAATTTCGATTTTCATGTTTATTTACGCATCTTTGATTACCTTTACTATTAAAATTGTTGATTGTTTCTACGCATTTACTGAAAGCTTCTTTAAGTTTTATCTCTTATTTCCGTATTATCATAACTGATTAGAATTCTTTTGAATGCGTGTTTAATTACATTCCTCTAAATACGCGTGCTTCTACTGAAAAATATCGTTGTTTGCCTTACTTAAAATTACTAAAGCTCTATATACCGGGTGTTAAGTCTTTGTTATTTACCTAATGCATGAATTACCTATTTCTATGCTAAATATGCGTCCTATTGTTATAAGATGCGCTTATTTGGGTCGCTTAAAACTACTTATACCGTATATACAGGGTGTTAAATGCTTACTATTTACAAACTATCCCAATTACTCAATTTTCTACTAAATAAATGAAGTTTTATGCTTCCTATTATAATTTATGATTACTACATGACCTTTGCTATAAAGTACACCCTTAAACAACCCCTTATCACAGCATTATATATATATATATATATATATATATATTTATATATCTCCACACCTCCTGCTCTTAATCGCTCACAAATTTCTTTCATTCCATCACTCAGTCTGGAAACCAATCAAATATGCTTCACAGAGAAAATTCCTACAAAACCCAACAAGACACAAAACTCGAATTTTCAAGCGGCTATATTGAGCACAAGGTTGGAACGCCAATAAAGGAACTGTGAATTGAAGCAATAAAAAAATGAACCCAAGGTTGGGCGTGGATAAAAATGCTGCAAACTGTAGCTGATGATGCCCGATGTTGCGCGTCAATAAACGTTGCTGTGAACCGTAAAGATGATTCTATTAAAAATGTTGCCCTGATTATTTTGCGTAAATAAAACCACTAAAGTTAGACATCAAATTTATAATCACATCAACTATTCGTTAACAAACAATCTTTCAAATAAAAATTATTACAACCATATAGAGCTTTTCTTCAACAAATAATATCTTACATGTAACCTAAAAAAATACTTTCGTGCAAACATTAAAATCTATAGTTGCAGTCCAATACTGCCACAACGGCTTTTCCTTTTAAACAATATCTTAAATGAAATATAAAATATTATAACTTCTGAATAAACATTCCCTTACACTGAAACAGATTCTAACAATCTATTTTTCTGATTATATAATGGCTAAACCTACAAAAGCTTAACCCTTTTCAATTCCAATTATCCATTTTTATACAAAAATTCACACACAAAGCCTTCTTTAGTTTAATCTAATTAAATTATAAACGAATGTCCATTTAAAGATTTTAAAGCAATAATATATTGTTTTACCGTTTAAATTATGGTGGTCGTCCGTTTCCATATCATCAGCCTGCAACCATGTCTAAAATCGTTGAATAACGATACCATTAAAATTGCATTTTAGATTCATATACCACGATTGCCCAAATCATTTAAAATTATTAACAAATTTTTTGCGATAATGGTTTTCAGCTTGTGGGACATTTATTCAAAGAAGTTTGTGCCATATATGAAGTTCGAGAAATGTAGTTTGCACCTCGTTATTCTTCAAAATGTAATTTTGTGGAAAAAACTAATAAATCTGTCGGAACTACAATCAGATGTTATATAAAAGAACATAAAAATGAGGTTTTTGAGCTGTCTAGAATAAGATAAGCTTTGAATACCGCTAAGCACGAGATTACAGGTTATACCCTACTTTTTAAACTTTGCTCGTCACACTCTTTTGTCGGGAAATATGGAGAAATATGTTCTAAAGCTGATCTGGAAACTACTTAAGTGGTAGACAATCCTACGCCGCAAAATTTGGAACACTTGCGACCCCATTTTTTCTGAAACTCAAAAAAAGCTTCGTGCTTCATATACTGGTAGTGCATCCCAATATAGTTTACGAAAAAGAGATATTGCATTGCCGGTTTGAGAAAAATATTGGCGTAAAGATAAAGTTCTTTCTGATGCCGTCAATCAGTTTCCGCCAAACTGGAACCGAAATGTGTGTTATGTACTGTTATAAAAAAAATCTCTCGTTTAGTTTATCATTAGAGACATATAAATGGTACTGATGCTGGAAATTGGCATGTTATTGGTTTTAACTTAGTACAGGACAGCGACTTAACCTACTGTTGGCAATGCGTCTCCTGTACCACCTTGTTCTTCTCCTCTCCCTCTAACTCTCTCTCGCTCTCTCTTTCTCTCTCTCACACACACACACTCTCTTTCTAGAATATTAGCAATATAAAGAGATAAGTCGTCAGTATTTAGAACTACGTAAATGTTTAATGAAACATTTATTCTCAGAAGCGGCCGAAACACGAAAAACCTACAAAATCCATGCCATATCCGATAAAATTGATTACTCTTCGCATTAGTATGCGACGCCACAATAATCGTATGTGCTAAACAAGTACAAACAGCGCACGTCACAAATAAGTGGAACGAGATTACGAGGAATAAACCCCACGATTCTAGACGTTGATGTGTTTTTCTGTGAAATCTTGCATCATAATGTTCCATATTACTCTACAACCTGCTGGAAATAGATAATTAGTGTATATAATGAAGCGTTTATTAAAAACGAGGATTCATTCGATTCATTTGATTCTTAAATTTGATCACGAAATGTTATTTTGATTTAAGTCGCGAGTTATTGCTTTTCAAACATAATATTTAAAGTATGCAGTAAATATACTGTAATTTAATTACGATGGTACAATGAATGTAGAAGTGATGTTTTAAACGCAAATTACATAAAAACGGTATTTATTAAATTACAATAAAGAGGGGAAAATATTCAGTATAGCGCTATTTTAGAAATAGTACTGAATAATCGAAAGGAATGTTCAACCAAGAAAATGTACTTTTGTGAATACTGTTTGAAATGAGGACTTTAAATATGAAAAAACTTCTAAGCTGATTTGGACATCAATTTAAAATAAGAAGATATTTAATTACGAAGAGCATTTTCGTATATTCTACAAGTATTACTTTTAGATTTAATTTTAACTGATATTGGAGTATTTGTATTTAATTTAAGGTCGAATAATAAGTGTTAATATATAATATCTTTGTAAGGATTTTTGGCCAGAAAACTTTGTGTTCAGAGTTTGAAATACTCTGATCTTTAAATAGATCATCTGGCAAGGATTTTTTGAGCGAAACAAATCTTACAAGCGTGGAAATAATCATAACCAGGTAAACCACCTATAAAAATAGAAATTTAATTCTGCAAATTTAAAATAAGGCAAGAAACATTTTTTTTACAAATAATTTTATGTTTGAAAGAAACGATATTGTAAATGTTCTATATGCTTTTGTATGAGGAAAAAATATTTCATACTATATAAATGCTTTGTGATATTGCTGTGTTTGATTTCATTTTGAAAACTCCGACAATTCCGTTGAGCTGGAAAGGCAAAGATAGAAAGCAAGGTAAGTGAACAATTTCAAGATATACAAATTGCTGTATCTGTAATACAACAATCTTTTAATGACGCTGCCAACGCGAGGCCTTATAATAGCACTCTTTCAGCGGCTCTCCAACGCGGTACTTGGGGTTTATCAATAGGTCATATAGCATCATTACGTAAACACACAACACTCTAAACCTCAGCAAAGCAAGGAAAATTTTAAAATAAGTTCAAATTTTTTAAATATTCGTTTTCATAGTGGTGTATTTGTGGGAACGCTCAGTATATTGGATTAAGAAAGCATAAAGCCGTAATTTAAAGGATATTTATTTTTAATTACGAAAGAATCGTATTTATAGGTAAGAATTACAATAATCTGCACGTAAGAGGACGTTTCTTTCAAGAGATTGATATAAAAAGTACTGCATGAGTAAAAATACATTTTTGAAGAAGTTCGTAATCCATAAATTTTGCTATCAACCTACTCAACAAGTAAATGCGACTATTACAAAATATTACGGTTAACAAACGCGTTTTAAAAGATTTCGTTTGATACCTATAAAGTATCTAATATTATAGTACATAAGTGTATTCAAATTGCGGTAGGTGGTGTGCATAATAACGCAAACCATACATATTCAAACACATTCGATTAGAAAGTGAGAGCGTTTTCATTGTACCGCGAAAAAATCTATTGATTATAATCAATCAACTATATGTATTTTGAAAACCTAAAATTGTGTTCATTAAATGCTTTAAACATCGCCAGTTTGATGTCATTCTAATAGATAAATTCCATTAATGTTTATATCCAGTTAGTTATGTAATCACCAAATGCAGATAATAGCTTTGTTTTGATAGCGTTTTTAGTAATTGCAAGAGTAGGTTTGTACAACGAAAATTGGCTGGGTCACGTGACCAATTTTTAGAACGTTTATAATATTTATTTGTGGTGCCCAAATTAACACGTGCCGCCTTATTTTTATATTATTAGTATTTGTATAATATGTCACGATATATATTTTCTTAGTTTAATTAAAGCGTTTATAACATTAATAATTTTCGATTCTAATGAATGAAGTGATACATAAAATATTACCAAATTTCTTCAAAATAAAGCACGCTTTGAATGATAAATAAATAAAAATAAATAAAAATAAAAATAAAATCTTCCCTAATTTCGCTCGTGTAAAGCACATTTCCAACATCAAACGCTTTTAATAAAATTTATCTCTTATATATTTACCCAATCAAAGTTGGTATTCAGTACTTACTGATTAAAATGGAGTCCTTTTCATAGCAAGCTATATATATATATATATATATACATATATATATATATATATATATATATATATATACATATACATATTTATATATATACTGTTTCCTATTTTGAGGTAACCTACACATTTCCCTCAAATTTCCAGATCCTACGTCTTTTACTATCTGTGTGCAATAGTCTAATCTAAGTCTACTTCTACCCTTCTTTTCCTTTCCTGTTTTTAATATGTTACGCACTATTCCTAATGCCTCAGTATGTGTCCTATCATCCTATCTACCCTATTTTTATTATTTTCCTCATATTTCTTTCTTCCCCTATCATTTCCATTACGTCTTTGTTGGTGACTTTGTCTGCCCACAATATCTTTATCATACGTCTATAGCACCGCATTTCAAAGGATTCTACCGATTTCCTGTACGCTTCTCCCACTGTCCACGTTTCACAGCCGTAGAGTGGGTTCCCCACACCTACTTTCAGCAATCTTTTCCTTGTTTCTATGTTTGCTGTCATTGAACATAGTAGTTGCTTTTACTTGTTAAATGCAGCACTTCCTTGCGCTATTCTTTGTCCTATATCTTTTGTATTTTCTCATCTTGTGTTATTTGACTTCCTAGGTAGCAGAAATCTTTAACCTCTTATAAGTTCTCGTTTCATATTTGATTTTTGGTTTTTGACTTATTTACCCTTTTTTTTACATAGTAATACCTAAGTTTTATTTTTGTTAATTTTCATACCGTATCTCTGTTAGAACTGTTTTCATTTCATTAAAAGCTGTTTCCAACTATTCCTTGCCAGATACTAATACCGCTATATCATATGCAAATCTAAGCATATCAATCGCTCGTTTCTGCATTGTAATTCCAAATGCCTTTCTGCATTTGACAATATTCATTGCCTCTTCGATATATGAGTTAAAAATTAAGGGAAATAGAACACATCTCTTTCTCACCCCTTTCCTAATATCTACTTCTCTACGTTCCCTCTCTAATTCTATTACCGCTGTTTAGTCTTTGTGTAAGCTATGTACTATTCGCCTATCCCGTTCCATTCTTTTTAAGTATTTCGAACATTTTGCCCCATTTTACATTGGCAAATGCTTTTTACAAATCTACAAACCTTATATACACACTTTCTTATTTTTCAATTGATTTTTCTATTAACACCCTTAAAAATGAAATACTCTCCCGTGTTCCCCTGTTTTGCCTAAATCCAAATTGATCTTCTCCTTGTATTTCTTCAACCCGTTTTTCGATCCATCTTTGTACAATTCTAGTTAATATTTTTGACAAGTCTGCTTTCAAACTTATAGTTCGATAGTTTTCACATCTCTCCGCACCTTTCTCTTTTGGTATAGTGACTATAATGTTGCGTTTGAAATCTTTGGGCATATCACCTGTCTCATACATATACTTACAAGTTGGAAGAGACTTTCTTCTACCGTTTCTTCAGCGGCTGTCAAAGTTTCTGCTTGTACCTTATCTATACCAGGTGCTTTATTGTTTTTCAGATCTTCATTAGTGCTAATTCAAACTCATCTCTAAGTATAGGATATCCCAAGTAGTTCTTTCCAATATCCGATTCCTATTCAGATGCTTCTAGTTTCTGCCCTGCATATAAATTCCCTATATATTATTGCCATCTAACCACTTTCTCTACATTTTCTATAAAGACGCTTCCTCCCGCGCCCCTTATATTTTTGCTTACGGTTTTATATTCCTAAAATTCATTCTAATTTGTTGGTATGCTTTGTCTGTTTTTTATATTTCTATCTTGGTTGGTACCTCTTTACACTTTTCATCAATTCATTGCTCTTTAGCTTTCCCATTTTATGGTTTTGAACTCTGTTTCTGCTTCGTCTTGTCTGTTTTTTATTTTCGCCTTGTTTTTATTAAATTTAGAATATCCTTTGTTACCCATGTCTTCTTATTTTACTTTTGTGTATACCTCACATGCTATTTTCTAATGTTCCACCCGAAGGCACTACATTGGCCAGGAAGCGAATTCTTTTTACCTGGAAAATTTGGAATTTTGCCGAACCCTTGCTGTTCCAAGCAAGGTAGGGATCTTTAACGTGAGTGACAACACTCACACATGGTATCTCCGCTTTACCCTCATCCGAAAGAGAGTGTATTTTTATAAAAGACGCTCGCCTAACATTTTTTAAGCGGACCGTGTCGGGATTCGAACCCGGGACCTTGGGCGTAGTGTCCCTTTTGTGTATACCACAAAATCTCTCTGGTCGCAATGTATAAGCTGGATTAATAATTCCTTTGACTTTTTCTGAAATCTATTGTGAATATCTTTATCTATTAGTTTCTCAAAGTCAAAATGCCCTTTTCTGTTTCTTTTATTCAAATTTTTAAATTTAAGTACAGCTTTTATAATTACTTGATTCCTAAACCGTTGTCTAACAAGAATTTTATCTATTTGATATCTCCTTATGTTCCCTGGCATCTATGCGTGTCGTCGTCTAGCATGATGTTGAAATAATGTGTTAGTGATGGCTAATTTGTTCTTGTCGCAAAATTCTACCAACCTATTTTCCCTGTCATTTCTCGTGCCTAAGCCAAACAAACCTACTACCGCACCTTCCCCAAGTCCACCTACCACTGCATTAAAATCTCCCGTAATTATTAAAAATTTCTATGTCCTTTTACAAATCTTAGTATGTCGTCGATATGTTTGTAGATCGCTTCTACTTCCGCGTCACTGTATCTAGAGGTGAGCACTTCTACTTGCATTACTACAGTATTTAACGTTTTAGATTTTAATCTAATTATGAAACTCTTTCGTTCTTTTGTAAATAGTTTTCTACACAGTGTACTATATTTTTCCGCTTGACTATCCCCACACTTCAATTTCCTTTCTCTGATACTCTATGAATTACTCTAAAGTGTCCGTTTCAAAAATCACCCGCTTCTGGGCACCGAAGTTTGCTAATTCCTAATACGTCTGATGATAACCTACTCATTTCAGTTTTCAGATTCTCTAGCTCACCTATTTGCTTCATACTTTTGACATTCCACGTTCCGACTCGCAAAATGTTTCCTGCTCTTCCTTTGAAATAGTCGATCACACCTTCCGAAGTAGTCCTCTCTGAGAGATCCGAATGGTGGACTGTTTTAACTGCGGAATCTTTTACTTCAGAGAATGACATCATTTTAAAACGTTTTCAGTACGCTGTATACTTCGGAGGTAATGTAGTGATTTCCCGTTGCCTTCCACATCGCAGTAGTGTGTCTTAGAGTGTCATACCGACCCCAAGGTATCTGCCACTGTAATCACCGAAAGAGCTGCTGCTTTCTGTTGGGCACCTGTCTTTGATTTCTAGCTAAATACCCACTAATTTGGTTAAACCTACAGTTCGGCTCTTTAGCTCACTGAAACACACAAGCCATTCTACCCGTTTTAGTATTCTTGAACTTCTTCAAGGTGCAGGTCCGTTCAGAATGGATTTATATATATATATATATATATATATATATATATATATATTATAGTGGTTTTAAAGGGTTAAAAATAAATACAAACGAAACAATTTCAAAACACCCTGTATAAAGGATCACACAGAAATTACGTGCAAAATTTATATTAATTAATTCAATTTTTAAGTAACGGGTATTAATCAAATTGTACAAATAATAATTAAAAATTTAATAGCTTTGCAAAGAATTAAATGGTAGAAGTCAATGCCATGCATTTATTAATTTAATTGGATTTTATTGAACAATTATTGATATATAATAAGCATAAAAACCTGTAAAAACCCAAGGTGAAATGCGTTGCTAACACACGAATATATCAAGAGGGTTAAAATACCATGAAACGAAGCTCGGATAATTGTATTTAAAACGTTCCTTACGATCGAACACCTGCAAACTTTTAAATGTCAAGTTCTAATAAATTTGAGCAGATAAACATGCAGATTCTACGTATATTGGAAACGGTTGAATGTATTAGCATGAAATACTAAACAGGGGTTATTTAAAGTCACGTCGCCACTCCACGTGTGTTTAGACAGCAGATAGTCAAGAATATCGATTTTGTACCACTCAGACCAGGGTAGAAAGGGACAGAAAAAACGCATAAGTAAGAGACACTAATAGGATAGGAGAGATTTGTGAAGCGTCACTAAGTCTACGATTGGTCGAGATGTTAGTTTGATTTGAAACAAGCACGAGGATAGTGGAGCGTGATATTCTAGAAATTTTATAACGAGGTATTGAAATTCGCGGAGCTGAAAATGGAGTTGAGTGCAAAATTGCGAGAATGTGTGGTGTTAACAGGGGATTTCGCGTTAAGCAGGTATGGAGAGGTTACATCCAAAGGTATAAATGCTTTTAGAGAACGTGGTGAGGGCCCTTAAGTTTTCGATCGCTCCAAACAACGTATCTAAGTATCACGAGTTGTAAGTATTACTAAATCAGTTAAATTATTTTACAAGGTGATAGTCTCTTAATTAAATACGCGGTTAAGTGTGCCGAAAGTACAGTTTAATAGAGATATCATCTATAATTATAATCAACTCGTGACGGGACATTAAGTAACGTGGTTTGAAGCATCTAATTAATGAAGAAATAATTTTAAATGGAATTTGGAATTGGTTACACCGGGGAAGCAGCGTTTGCAGTTCAATTTGGATGGACTTTTTTTAGTAACAGCTAGAAACGACCTGCAGAACGGACAGAAGAAATAGATGGCATCATCCTCAGAGCAGAGATCTACTATAAAATTTCAGGTAACGATTTGAATTGTGACTTTATAAACTGTGAATATTGGGAGAACATATGAGAGTGAAATTCCAAGGTAGTGTGTATTATTTACGTATTGAACATAATACGTGTAAAAACTTTATTATGGTATTTAACTAGAAAGCTGAAGGTGTCTATAAAGCTTTTAAACGTTTCATCAGAACGTGAAATTTGTGTGAAGAGTACATGGCTTTGTTTTGTTATTTGTTTTAGAAGTATGCAAATGCATAATTAGCTGGGTTATTCTGAGCTCACCCTACCCCAGAGTTTAGTTAGAGTAAAATGAATAAATAAATTATAAAGAAGGAATTTTTAGAGAAGGTATTCTTCAAGGCCCATTTACTCCGGGTACAATTTCTGTGTTTAATGATTTAAAAATAAAATACCGGACATTATAAAAGAAGGTTTTCTGAAGTGTAACGTGATCTATGGAATATGGACTATATTGCATTTCAGTTGTTAATAGTTATAAATAAAAGCTTGTATGTTGGTTGTATTTGAGGTTTTATTGCTAGTGTGCGTGTATGATTGAAAATATGCGAGTGAATCTAGATACCCAAGAGGAGATCCGAATGAGCTAGCCGGAAGCAGTTGAAGAAGGCCGTTCAACTGAGGAAGAGAGGAAAACGGGTAAGGATAATTTTTTTTTGGATTAGTTAATTTTTGAAAATGTGTTTACTGTCGAATATAAAAATTTTATAGAATTTTCGAAAATAATTTATGGTTGGTAAGCATCTTACCCGAGTTCCAAGGCATAATTTTGACGAACAATTCAGGAGATGAGGCGATTCTTATAAGGATACACAGCAATTTATACATATATATATATATATATATATATATATATATATATATATATATATATATATATGTAATTGAAGTTTGGAAAATATAAGGTCCTGGCCAAGATTCGAACCTATATTTTGAACTTTCGCCGCCGATATGATAACCAATTCCACAACTCGGACGGGGATTACAATCGGTAAGACATACAAACCTAAATCACATACTTAGTCATACCTACACCTAACCTACAATTAGGTTTGTCATTTTTGTCGATCATATCTGACAGTGACAAGCTTTTGACTTATGTCAGATATAAACAGAAAACGGCGCCAAAATTCGCGGCTATAAGTCAACTATTAAATACTGATAGTAGTAATTGCACGAGGGAAACTGATTTTCAATGTTACATTAGTTAATAGGATGAAACAACAGCTTAAACTTTTATGCAAAGCCTAAATGATCGTTTAAAATCGAGTTAGTAATTGAAAGATGGGAAATATCAGCTGCCCGACAGGATTCAAACCTCTATCTTTGACTTTGCAGCGGATGCGCTAACCAATTGTACAACCCTGCGGGTGTTTACAATCGGAAAGATATACAAATCTGATTCATGTCTACAATACATCAACATTACCTTCAATTAATTTTGTCATTTTTGTAAATCATATCTGAGGGTGTCCAGTTTTTTTATCTGTCAGATATAGATAGACTACGCTCAAATACACAACGGGGCGCGAACTATTAATTACGCATATTAGTAATTGCACAATGTAAACTAATTTTCAATGTTATATACTAATATGCCAATCGTATTGAAATTAGGTAGATGTATAGTTGCGTACATGTTTTACATTTGTGCATGCTTCTGATTGTAATCACCCGTTCGCCACGTGCCATAATTAGTTAGCGCACCGGCCGCGACAGTCAAAAATACAAGTGCAAATCCTGTCTGAGACCTAATATTTTCCATGTTTCAATTACTAGCTCAATTTGAAATGATTATTTAACCTTTCCATGAAAGTTTAAGTTTTTATTTTTTCTTATTAACTAATATAACGCTGAAAATCAGTTTTAATTTGATGATAGTGCGAATGCTATTTCGTTTACAGTACCTTTGCAAGATATACTAAAATGCCATTTCATTCAGATGAAATTAACTATCCGCGGAGTAAATGTTAAAAAACGGGGATTCTCCAGGAAGTAGGATTAAGGGTGACTGCTTTTGATTTATGAACCATGATGACAGGAAGTGACGGTGCCACATACATCGGTAATCTCACATCTCTTCTCTGACTGCATCGAAATTAAATATGCGAATCTAATTTCTGGGTTTAAAGTACTTAATCAATCACGCGCTGGTTTTACTGGAGTCATGAACCATTCTAAGGAAGGAGATAACAGACGCAATACGCCTCTTACAATGAGCAGAATTAGGGGATGACATTTGTAATCGCAAAGTCAAATAGAACAGTGTCTACATGATTAATGGTCAGCTAAAAACATCGCCTCCTTAACAATGTGTCTACGACTACAATAACTTCCACTCCACTTGTGTGATGCTCGAAGAAAGTGTAAGTCCCAAAACAGTAGTTAGCAAACGGCTCGGGACTGCGAGAAATTTAATTATCAAATGCGTCCTACATTAGTCAGACCCACGTACGGATTGCCGTAGACGTTCAAATTGACCGTATAGATCTACTGATAAATTTAGAAGCATTGTGAAGCAAAACGAGCTGAAACTTGGGTTTGTTAATCCAACGGCATCCATCAGTGCACTTCGGTAATGGCCTCTCAGTGATTATATTGCGAGTTGTTTTACATGAAACCGCAACCTTTCTAGCTTCTGAATACGAAACTAGCAACGCCGAGCTTTATAATAAATCCCGTGTATTGTATGAGAAACTTGAAAATTTATTGCTTAAATCCAATAGTTGTGCTTAGAGGACCAGTATTGTTAAGCTTTATTTCAGCTAACAAAGATATGCAATCATTTTTCGTATATAACTTAAATGGAATATCATTTTTTTATTTAATGGTATATGATTTCGCACTTAGGGTGGACTTTTCTCGCTTTGTATAATCGGCTGAGCAGAAAATTTTAAACTCCCATCCTCTACAAAAACATGTGTATTTTATAGGACTACTATTGACAATAGTGACCTAAATAAAGCTTTACTAATGAAAATGTTATAATAAAAAATTTATTGCAAGTCTTTGTTTAATAATAAAAGAATATAAAATTACACTTACTAAAGGGTTGTGCATTTTGATCGGGGAAGGCTTCTGATATAACAAACAAATATTGTATTGCGACTCCTTTTTCTATTAAAAAGACAAACTATAAATTTTAAAATAAATATAGTTATGTTGTTTGCAATATTATTTAATATTACAAAATGATATTACTTATATGAAGCGGTACATAAGCAGTAGTAGGACAAACTGAAAGAAACATTAACATAAGCGTATATGTACTTGTGTTGTTGTGCTCATTAATTGTAATTAAAATGAAATTAAGAATATAAAAGCAGAATAAAAATACTTTACTTTTACGTACTACGTGCACAGCATGAGTATAATTTGCATTATTATGCCTTTATGATTCTCAGGATTAAAAAGAACTTTGCTTGCTCTAGATTGAGACAATTGCTTTTTTTCTACATTCATAGTTTGTAACATATCCGTATCAATAATCGAAAAATTTTGAACGCACCTTGTGGTTTAAAGAATCGTAAGTAATACCTAATTAACTTTAATTTTGAAAACGACATCTCTGCCATTGTTTCTGTGTAACATTCCTTTAAAGTGTTTATAACGATATTTCAGTTTAATAGTATCTGCAGTGGTAAATTCCATTATTAGTATTAGGGTTATTTATTTTACGAAATACAATTTTTAGTCGACTTGCATTCTGGATCTAAGGAAGTATTATTTTAGTTTACCATTTTGATCTATATGGTTTATATTCAAATACTGTCAAATTAATTATTGTGATTTTAAGGTTAGAAATAAAATCATCATTACTTTGTATTCTACATTATTGTATTTCTATGCTTTATTTCTTTTGATTAATAATGTATAACATCGACGCCAATGACATCATTCTTGTGGGATGAATAATATTAACACACTAAATTATACCGGTTCAGGAAACGGTAAAGCAGCTTCTTTGATTAAAGTTAATCTTTTATAAAGATAATCTTACCTTCGTTAGATAGAGAAAACAAAGGTAGTTTTAATTTTTAGCCTTAATTCATTATCCAAATTCTACCAAAGTTATTTTGAGTTCGTTTTATTAAAAAAAGATACATTTGATGGTCACTTCGCAAAAAGCATTAAGGGAGATAACATCCAAACCGGAGTAGGTATAGTTAATCTTTGAATAATTAGGTATCTAACTTGATTAATATTATTTTTCAAATAAAATTCTGAATTATATCCTACTAGGTTGGTGAATTATGTTTTTAAGGATAATTGGTTCCTAAAGTAGTAACAACTTTGTGTTGGATTGTCATATTGATTGAAAAACAACCAATTCTTAACCCAAAGTCCAAAAACTTCCAGTAGGATCCGACTAAAACTACTGCACTGTCGAGTCGAGTTAGTTGGTTTGAATTGCTTTTAAAACACCCACAGTCAGAATTACTCTTCAGATATTTATAATAAAAATTTTGAAATTTAACCTACAGTTACCTTTACTTAATGAACATTTTTAACGATATAAACTTATATACGTACTCATAGTACGTTCTTGTTACTAGTTTCAAGAAATTAGAAAGTAACTCTGTTTGCTGAAAGCATTTTACATTAAAATAAGTGTTTTGATATATTTGGTATTTGCTTAAGAATGTTTGTATGTATTCCTGTTTAAATTTTTAACTGTGCAATAGAGTAAAAACTTTTATACGTTTGTGTTTTCACAACTGATGTAAATGCATTACTTTCCAACTCCGATATAATCGAAGATATTGCCATCACTTAGAGGCGTGATTTATATAAAAGTAATTTAGCATTTGATTTTGAAAACCTTTTGTCACTGATGAAATCTTTACTGTTACGCGTAAACTAGAAGTTAAACCAATATCAAATTTGATTTGCTCTGAAGAAGAGGGGCCTACATAACAAAATAAGAGTGCTTCGGCTAACTGCAGTAATGCAGGAGTGGGTTGTTATGGATAAATGCTGAAAAGAATATAAAACACAGTAAAAAAATACGTGGCGGCTGCGTGGCGTAGTTGGTATGTGTGTGACTACTACGCCCAAGGTCCCGGGTTCGAATCCCAACACGGTCCGCTTAAAAAATGTTAGGCGAGCATTTCTCACAAAAATACACCCTCGTTCGAATAAGAGGTAAAATGGACGTCCCGTGTGTGAGTGTTGTCATTCACGTTAAAGATCCCTACCTTACTTGGAACAGCAAGGGTTCGGCAAAATTCCAAATTTTTCAGGTAAAAAAAAACTCTCTTCCTAGTCAATGTAGTACCTTCGGGTGGAGCATTGGAAAATTACATGTAGAGTAAAGAAATACAAAAATGATACATATGCAAGGTTTCTTAATGAAAATTCTACATTACATTACCACCTACCATGAAAAATCTTGTTTCTGTCAATATCGCGGGACACAAAACCGTTGGTCGCCGCTTGCTAAGTGATGTCCTTGTCTATATGGAATACTGTTATTCCGCATAAACTTCCTCTTTTTGATTTTCTAACCGTTCGTTCTAATTAAATTAGTCGGAAATAATAATTGTTTCAGATATGACTTGCGCTGTGGCAGCTGAACCACCTTCACAAAATACAAATCATACCCCTATTTCCCCAAATAATTAAAATAAAAATTTACTTAGAGCTTAACGTCTATTAACGTAAAAATATAATTTAATACACAGACACATACAAATATACTCTTCTAAGGATAATTTATCAGCAATCTGGCCAGGTGTTATTGAACAAATCCATTAAAAAAACTTAAAGAAAAACGTAGCCCAAATCAGCAACAAAATCAACAACCTCCACATTTTCATGCTTTCCTATTTATTTGCTACAGTAGTAAATCCCAACTTGTAATGTTGTTTATCAAACAAAAAAGCAGTCCAATACCAACGTTGCGCTATTAACTTCTCCTTTCCAAAATACATAGCACCTACACACCTCTTAATAGTCTATTGCTATTAATTTATTTTCGATTTACTTCCTAAGTGGCAAAAAATGTCAAAACATATTTACGTCCACGGTCATATACAATTATACCGAACCCTACATAAGTCCATATTATTACTTACAGTTTACTTCTTCAAACTCAGATATTGTCTAGGCCATACTAGTTTTCCTTATTTTTCAAAGTCACAGCTACAGCATTACTTCAAAATTCCCTAAATTAATGACGGGATGAACAAATCCGGTTTCACTCTTTACAAACGGCCATAACAAGCAATTTCTACCTGCAGGCGTTTCGAGCTTTACATTTCACTAAGCATAAAATCGAAAACTTCTCGTATGCCGCGTGTTTGCTCCCCCGTTTAGCTGTGTGTTGCTCCACTTTTTAACATACCCAAATTTCAATACACATTCAAAATTTTACACTAACATCTCTTTCAAGGAGTCTATTCGCTTATATTAATACCCAAATCCCCTTAAGTTAACCCATTTGAGGAATCTCGCAATAAGACCCCAACCGCTTTTTTGTCGTTCTACATGTTCAGGTGACCGATTTATATAAGACTGTCTTACTGATTTAATCACCATTGGCTTTATTCTTTCCACTCATTTTCTATTTTGTACCTTGTCCGGGATTCTTATTACTGCACAATATTGCTATTACGTTTATAACAAGTAATATGTAAGAAGACCCTATTATACTGTAACTACGTAGGTGTATCGGTAATTTTGTGATGTGAAATTCCATAATTGCACACGAAGTTTAATGTATGAAAGATTACGTCAGTTTTTGGTAATCCCTGACGTGTGTACTTTCATAGCTCAGCATCTGAATGCTACATTGTATGGAGTGCTCTTTTATCAATCCTACTCTTACGGTTTATTATTCTGACACGATGATTTCATCAATGTAATCCTATCTTCTGTATTCTGCTTTGTTAATGTCGAGTTAATACCAAAGGATGGTTTCCTTTTCAACGATTATTAAAGCCATGTCTATTAAAATTATATCATATTGCTTAGAATTTATTCTACTACAACTCCAAAAGCTGATATTTGAGGTGCATTTTAATGAGTTTCATAATAATTCTGAAGCTTTTTATAATCCGCCTTTACTATAAAACTTTATGGTTAAAATATAATTGGTTTGTTAACATCTTGTTGCTTTAAAATAATTTACAACCTGTTTTCCAAATTTCAATATGTATTTGCAGAAATGCAGCGATTATCTTTATGGTTTTCAGTATAATTAGAATAAAAATACGGATTGAATTACAAGTCTGAGTTTTAAACACTATTTTATATGAACCTAAGATTATACAGTTTGTTCCATGAACAGTTTATTCTAGATTAAGTACGGCGTGTTTACCATGTCATTCAAGTCTTGCGTAACGCATCGTGTTGCACTTTTCTCTTGCAGCTAGCAACTTTAAATATTTGTACAAAGTTTATGTTAGGTTTGTTTTAAGTTAGTGTACTCGAATATTCTTCGTGTGAATTTTAGACCAGGATCATTTTCCTGATCTTAGGTTTTGTTATCCTCTTGTTATTTCTTCTGAGGTTTTTTCTTAGCAATCCTCGAATATGGAGATTAGGTGGCGCCTAAAATAGTTCCCGATTAAAACTGGCATTTTCCACACGATAGTATTTCGCATCTCCTTCGAACACTTATACCACCCTTCTCACTGAGTTGGCAACCGTTCTAGCTGTTAGGGCCAGGTTGCGATACTTTATCGAAACACACAATTTTTAGCTAGGTACTTCTCTGAATTCCTCTGTGGATTAGCGATTAGACTTTCGGCGTCAAAACTGTACAAAACAACCGAAGCGGGCATAGTCAAAGGTGTGCGTATGGCTATATAAGTATTAGGAAATAAATGGTTTAAATTATTATCAATAATTTATTGTAACAAAGAATGAAGCTATCCTGAACATGTAGCAAGCAGAACGTTTTAAACAGCGAATTTTACCTCAAAACTGCCGTATGGGTGTTAGAGAGAAAATTTCCATAAAGTTACGCCCGCGGTTAAATAAGGACGGAAATAATCGTTAATGCAATTGGAAAAACTTAATAGGATAGTTGGGGTTAGAGCCACGGAGGCATGAACGAAGGACGGGGGGGAGATATAAAGCTAATTGTTACAAAAAAGTGGACGCCTCCTAAACAGGAGGGAAAGTAATAGAGGGGGGTTAGGATTCATTCATTTATTTGATTAAATAACTTATAACAAGCTTAAATTGGTTTCTACCTTTGAGTCAGCCCTTGCCGAAGCATTCAATCTTTGAGGTAAATTTGTCATAATACTAATTAAGCGACGCTCCAACGCGAGGCGTTAGCACAATATATATATATATATATATATATATATATATATATATATTGCTGTGATAAGGGGTTGTTTAAGGGTGTATTTTATAGCAATGGTCATGTAGTAATCAGAAATTATAATATGAAGCAGAAAACTGCATTTATTTAAGAGAAAATTGAGTAATTGGGATAGTTTGTAAATAGTAAGCAGTCAACACCCTGTATATAGAGTATAAGTAGTTTTAAGCGACGCAAATAGACATAATAGGACGCATAGTTAGCATGGAAATAAGTAATTCATGCATTAGTTAAATAGTAAATGTTTAACACCCGGTATATACAGCTTTAGTAATTTTATGAAAGGCAAATAACGATATTTTTTCAGTGGAAGCACGCGTATTTAGAAGTAAGCATAGTTCAGGTAATTAAACACGCATTCAAAAAGAATTCTAATTATTTATGATAAAACTGAAATAAGAAATAAAACTTAAAAAAGTGTAGTGTAAGTGCGTACAAACAATTAACAATTTTTAATAGTAAAGGTAATTAAAAATGCGTAAATAGATAAATATATTTGAAAATTGAAAGTCGAATTGCATCAGGTATTTGTGTATAATATGGAAATGCGATTATTTTCCCAAAACACCGCATGGTCTGATAACAGAGCATATGTAAGCAAACAACAATTACTCGAAAGGCCGAGAATGTTACATCAGAAAACCACTTTAAGTGTAGAAAATAGAGAGACCTTATTGGTTTAAATTAGCGACGGGCTTGTAAGCCAAACCCACAGACCAAGTGGGATATCAACAATATATTAACAGCGAGAATGATAACGGAGATCAGTTTTCAACTCAACAAGGCCAAGCTGTGTCACTATAAATCAAATAGTAACGCGTACGTAATAATATTTTGATAGTAAAAGTGTTTAATGACAGATAGTGCTACAAATAAGAAAATTTTTGATGCCGATGAACGGCCTAAGTTTGGTGCAAGAAATCTAAATCTAAGTTTAATGACCATAATTCGAGGGAGATGTAACAAATCTATGTGACGCTAACGATCCAAAGGGATGCATGATTTTGAGGCTGGTGTAGAATAATAAT